>CM050165.1:341730325-342137825 GCA_027410445.1 Discoglossus pictus | reverse complement strand
AATCCGGTGGTGGCATGATGGCATAGCTAGGCTAGCATAGGGCAGGCCTGATCGGGGGTGGCACAGGCCACATGGGGGTGATGGCTGGGGTCGTCGGTGGTAGTGGGTGGCTGGGTAGGTGGCACTGGCAGGCTAGGCAGGCATAGTGGGGGACTGGGGGTAACTGGTCACCCCTAACTTTTATTAGGGGCTACTAGGGGTTTTGGTTTGGCCAGGGGCAGGGCAGGTGCCAGGCAGAGGCAGGTGTAGACTTACTGTGTTAGGCAGGCAGAGCAGATGAGTAGATTCAGCCAGGGAGGTCTCTCAGTCTCAGCGTGACCAGGGTCAGGAAACAGAAAGGGGGAAGGGACAGGGAACTGGTGGTTTTATTGACTGTATCAGTCAATCAAAATCAAACTCGAGGCCCTATTTGCTGGCGGGCGCTCAGGGCTAACGGTCTGGGTGGGTTTAGATTGATCACTTAGTAACTGGACAGCCTTCCATCATTGATTGGTCAATGATGGAAGACTGTCATTTATTAATTGATACATTTATGACCGCCCATGCATATCGTCACTGTGATGGTGGGCGGCATGCATTAACGGTCAGTGGGCCAGGCCAGGACTCATTGAAGAGAGAGAAGAGTCTAAAGGTTAGTGTACACAGTGTAACAGTAACTATTGTAATTTGATCACACAGGGTGCAGGCAGGGGGCGATAGATACACAGCATTAGTTAATGTAGCGCAAGGGTTATTTTAAAGTGACAGTGTCCCTTTTCTAACTTTACTTCATTTTAATACTATTTAGACTTGAAATGATGATGTACACCTTATATTTATTTGTTTTTGGGTTATACTAATACATTGTTGTGTTTTTTTTATTGCAGGGTGAAGAAAATATTTGGGGGGGCGTTTGCCCTGACGCCCCAATGGACGGGCCGCCCCTGCAGATATATATATATATATATATATATATATATATATATACTGTGTATATATATATATATATATATATATATATATATATATATCCGTAGAGAATGTCGCAGGAAAGTGGAGGGTGCACGCCCTGGCGGGACCAAGTGCAAAACATTTTTGAAACAGTCCTGAGTGCTAAGCTTGTGGGAAGCTATACACTTGCAAGAGCAGCGCCCTCAGTCTTCCATATCGGTTGTCTGAATGTCAGCAGAAACTGTAACAACTTCAATATATGTTCCATACACTGCTATGTATTCCATTACACTGCTGTGTAACATGCAATACAAAATAATCCTGCATTGGTAGAGGGTGTATTAAGAGTTTTGACTAGCCTAAAATTTTGAGTTATATTCCTGTGGCATGTTTCTGCCTAGGCCGACAAGACCTGGGCCTAGGGAAGCCCATTTTATTGTCCAAAATGTTAATGCAGCACCATAGAATAACGGTTGCAAGAAATGCCTATTTATAGTGAACATTTCTATACTGTATGTGTAAAATGTCTGATATATATAAATACCGCCACTTGAGGCACTTTATCAAGAAGCATGTCCCAGGCAGTTTACCTGTACAGCTACAGTATATTGTTTAAACAGCAGCAGACCATGAAGCTTTAATATACCTTCTCTGGGAAGTACTGTAGGTGACCATCAGTGGCATATGCAGGCAGTGTGATTGGAGTTTGAGTAGCCGCAATGTCTGCTCATGTTTGTGAAGTATGAACCCAATGCTAATCTTGTGCTCTAACTCAGGGGACTGCAGTAAAAAGGCTCTGGGAGCTTTTTTTCCCTAAATTCTACACCAATTCAAATCATTCACTCCACCAGATTAGAGCACTCAGTGCACAGCTGTAAATCTTGCTCTTTTGCAGCAAAGATATCTGTGCAGGGGGCAGCCAAACCAAGCTTTACAGATGAGACAGCCCAAGGAGCCAAAAGGAAATGTGAACGTCATAAATCTCATAATGAATGTGCAAGAACAACTGCCTGTAACTTGCTACAGCAAGGGAACAGATATATATATATATATATATATATATATTAGTAAGTAAGTAATTGTTTTTATATAAATATATTTTGATATTAAAAAGATGCGACAATTGTATTTATAGGTTCAATGAATAAAGATGTGTTTATTTTGTGTTAAAATATGATATATTTATAGCCCTATAATATCATATTTTTTTATTACACATATGTTGATATTGGATTCTTAAATGTCAAATAATGTTGACATTTCATCATTTTGTAGCACTTTTTGTGCTATACTGTCATTTTAAATGCTTCTGGGAGACTCAGCAAAGGTTTTAAAACCATTTGCGAGTGTAGTTTGGTACATGTAAATCTTTATTCTGCTTTTTCAATTACGGCAGTGCCCTGATTTGCAAGTGATCCGTAAAATCTTATTAACATAGGGTTTAGGTGTCAGAGAGTCATGGAGTAACTTGTCATTTATTTTCAGTGCAAAACTCAATGGTAATGTATGCCTTGCTTTTCATCTGTGTTGTGAAGTTCACTGTATCAGTGACTCATAACAGTTTGCGCGCAATGTTTTAGGGGTGGGTGATTAGCATAGCTAGGTAGGGTTTTCAGATATGGCACTCACAATACTTTTTTAGGAATTAGCATTGGGCCCTATGTCATTAACTACCAACATGAACAGCTATGTAAGCCATGAATGTAAAAGCATTTTTAGAGAAACTGTTAAATTTAGCAGGCTCTGCTTATGGGTGCATCAATCTTGGTCTGTTAGTCTGCTTGTAACACAAGATGAAGGATTATTCAATTCGTGCTTACTCTTCTAATTGGTTAAATGGTCAGGTAGCTATTTAAAGTGGCAGATTTTCAATAAAACTGGATAGTGATGTTTATCATATCCTTTCAAGTGTATATTCCTGCTAGGAAAAAAGCAAACTACTGAAGCAAAACTGGATGTAATAGTTAAAAACTAAAGATTGTATTTATTTAACATTTCTAAACACAATTAGAGCATTGTCAAGTCAAGTTGTAGTCCTTTAAAACAGTTATATGAATTGCATAACTCCTTCCTCTAGACAGTTGTCCCAGTTTACATACAGCCTTATTAAATTGCGATTCAGTACATTTAAAAGGGCTCTATTTAAGCACACAGCATATTTTTTTACAGAAGTTTTTAGTTAGTGAACTTCTATCCAAAAGCAAGGTCTTCACTAACTAAAAACCTCTGTAAAAAAATATGCTGTGTGCTTAAATAGAGCCCTTTTAAATTTACTGAATCACAATTTAATAAGGCTGATAGTTTGCTGGTATACTAAATATTGGTTACTCAATTCTGAAAACAAAACAAAAATAAATAAGGAACAACATGTAATAAATAAAAACTGCATAGCAAGAACAATCCAGTTGAAGGCTTATCTGTAAAAATTGACTAAATTCTGCAGTGGTTCAATAACAAGTAAAAAAGATATGAAAGAAAAATTGAGTCATCAAAATCTCTGAAAAATGACATCAGGCCTGTTTTACAGGTGATAATCTCATTATTATTGTTGACTATAAAGAATGTTGCTGGATGTAAGACAGGTTGTCAGTACGGGAGTAGAGGTGAAAGGGGTTGTAGATCAAACAGCTGTAAAGATATTAAACCTTATCAGATACCCCAATACGGCTGATAAGCGTTTACACGAAAAGACGCTTAAGGAGATTAGTTTTCAATTATGTATCACCCATCATGTCAGAGATGGCTCAGGAGCCGGGAAAGTGATGGCTTTAATTTGTTTTTGTGGTGTAAGCTTCCCGCACAGAAAAAAATGAAGCAAATTGCATGAATGACAAGGGAAGATAACTTACTCTCTTTAGATGCTGAGGGGGAAAACAGGATCAAGGAAAGATTTCATTTACCCAGGAGCTTTGTTGCCAATGTATAATGTAGTGACAGGGAACTCATGCTTGGAAAATAGAAGATGGAAAATACACACTTTTATTTAACACAAATTTAACCCCAGGGCTCACAGTGAGGATGGTATTGTATTGCAAATATTACTAAAATAATTCATATATAGTGAGATAGTAATTGTTTTTTAAAATATGAATGACATTTTTCAAATCTTACTCTTCAATCAAATCAGCAATGTTTGCTGTATGAAGTATTTGTTATTTTGCACTTTAGAAACCATCACACACACACAACATACACTATGGCCCTCATTCAATTGCGATTTGGCCAATTGAATAGGGGTCTAAATAAGCACATAACATATATTTTTTAAATAAGTTTTTAGTTAGTAAGCATCTATCCAAAAGCAAGGTTTTCACTAACTAAAAACTTATTTAAAAAATATATGTTATGTGCTTATTTAGACCCCTATTCAATTGGCCAAATCGCAATTGAATGAGGGCCTATATATATAGGATCTCACAAAAGTGATCATCTTGGAGGTGTGTTTGGGGTCGTTATTATGTCGGAACACTGTCCTGTGGCCCAGTCTCCGAAGGGAGCGGATGATGCTCTGCTTCAGTATGTCACAGTACATATTGGCTTTCATGGTTCCCTCAGTGAACTGTAGCTCCCCAGTGCCGGTAGCACTCATGCAGGTCAGACCAAACATATATACACATATGTCTATATGTGTATATATGATTTCTATAATATGTTGTGTTGATTCCCCCTATGTGTTGAGTTATTTTGAGGAATTTACACTGTTATACAGGCTGTAAACTCACTACTTTACATTGTAGCAGAGAAAATATATAATAAAATATATAATAAAATATTTACAAAAACGTGAGGGGTGTACTCACTTTTGTGAGATACTGTATATATATAAATATATATATAGATATCTATATATATATTTATATATAAATAATAGGAACCTGCCCATCAAAAATGACGGGATTAAAATTGTAAGGCTGGCAATGGTGCTTGCCACACTATGTGAGGCATTTGCTCCTCTGAGCACCTTTGGCGCTAATCGCGAGCCCCGCACTGAGCGCATTCGGCGCTCATTGCGAGCCTCTCCTCCGTGTACTTCAACTTTCCTGCTTTGCCTTTGGTGCTCATCACAGAGTTCGCAATAAGCGCCGTTGGCACTCAATGCAAACTTCTCCCGCTGGCAGTGCTCATCGTGAGCCCCGCGATGAGAGCCTTTGGCGCTCATCTCGTGGCTTACAATGAACGCCTTTGGCGGTCATTGCAAGCCTTTCCTCCCGCCTACTGTACGGTCCGCTCATTGCAGGTTTCGTTAACCTGCAAGTTTTGTCCCTTCCCTGTGTGTTTCTCTTCTATGTGTCTGCTGGATGTTTGCGTGTTACGCGCTGAAAGAAATTTTTTTTATTTTCTAAATCCTGCGTGCCTGGCATTTTTGGTGTAAGTGTTACTGTCTTTGCCGTTGTGTATTTTCTAAGCCCTGCGTGCCTGGCTTTGCTCAGCCTCGTTTTCATGCAGTTTAAAAAAAAATTACGTTTTTCGTCCTCCAAAAAAAGGAGGAAAGGCGCTCCTTGCCAGCAACTGCGACCCTCGCAAACTTCACGTCATAACGCAAACAACATACGAGACACGTTACCACACATTACGACGTCGCAAAAATCGGACGCAACCCGCGGACAGGAAAAAATTTAAAACACAATAAATACACAAAACACATACATAAAAACCTTACCTACCGCAAGAGGGAGCATCCAGGACCTCAAAAAATGAAGTTACACCTTAATTTAACTCAAAATAAAAGAGTTTTTACACTAAAAAATTCTCTAAGCGAGAGAAAAAATGGCCGCGAACAAAACGAAAACGAGGCTACAGCACTCTAAACACGCAAAACACCACACGTCATAAAGCAAACAACATACGAGACCCGTTACCACACATTACGACCTCGCAAAAAACTGACGCTACCCGCGGACAGGAAAAATGAAAAACACAATAAATACACACAACTCATACATAAAAAGCTTACCTACAGCAAGAGGGAGCATCCAGGACTTCAAAAAATGAAGTTACACCTTAATTTAACTCAAAATAAAAGAGTTTAGACACTCAAAAATTCTCTAAGCGAGAGAAAAAATGGCCTCCGAACAAAAGGAAAACAAGGCTACAGCACTCTAAACACGCAAAACACCACAAGAAACACGCAAAACACCCATAAACACCTACGGATATTCCGCTACAGACGCATACCACACATTACCCGCCATTTTAGAACAATGTGGAAGTACACAACTACGCTAACGGTTTGGTATCGCGCATGCACAGTATTACACTGTACACATTCAGCACGCTTACACAGCAGCTCCACAACACTAATGCTGCAGCAACATCAAAACAGATTGCCAGCTCTTCAACACAATGCTTCAAAATAGGTAAAGTATATTCATTTATTAATGTATTATATATTTCATTATTATACACCAAACAGCATTAGCTCACTTACAATTTCATTGCCGTCATTTTTTGAAGGGCAATTCTATAGTATTTTACAGATTCCATAGCGCTGATTATTTGACTGCAGTGCATGAAATCCATGACTCAAATCTAGGTATCATTTATATCGCTTAAATTAAAATAAAAGTAACAAAGGAAAGGTTTAAATGGGTGTGTATAATAATGGCCCCTTCTGTATCGCTACCTTGTCGTCGTGAACGGGCTTGTGTACTTCAAGGAAGCTGGGAGCTATACCATGTAGGGTCATCCAATATGGGTAGGTCATAGCTGAGATGTCAGACTAATGCCGGTTCACTGGAGAAGAAATTGACAACCCACTCCAGTATCTTTGCCAAGGAAACCTTAATGTGAATGTCTGAACAACAACAACAAAATATAACAATGGAATATGCAGTGCATTGGCTGTCACGTTCATTAATTTGCCTGTTACACACTCTTTATAGCATGTTTTCAGCACTTTAGGGCACTATTACTTCATATCAGAGCTGGAACAGCTTAGATCATACCAGTCATTCCATTAATGTTTTGATGATGCCAAGTCTGGCACACAAATAAAAGCTTACAAAAATATCTATACATCACAAAATATTGTACTTGATGAGAGAGTTTGCTTGGCTCTAGAGACCTGCAGCTCCATGTCCCTTCTAGGGTCTCAACCTAACTTCATGTATATTATTGGTTGCCCCCTTGAAGCACTTGAAGCACCTCACTACCTGTGTAGCTACTTGTTGAAGGTCTTTTAATAGGGGCAGTAATATAATGCCTATACCGAAGTAAACTCTTGATCAGTTTTTAAAATGTAAACATATTGTCATGTGATTTTCATGTGATACTTTAAATAACCTATATCATGTTAATATTTCATGTACATGTCAGTATATATAGATATTTGTAGCCAATGAAATACAGCACCCGTTGTGAGCTGGCTTGATGGGTATATAAGGTGACATGTAGGCATTCTGTAAACATATTAACATCGTTGTCATGGTTAAAACGTGCGATTTATCCAACTTTGAAAAGAGGATGGTCATTGGCTTTCCAGCCAAAGGTGCCAGTATTTCTGAAACTGATTAGTTTTTGAACTGTTGCATGCTGCTGTGGTTAAAGTGTACCATGACTAGACAAACGGCACCTTTATGAATAAATGGGATCAAAACTGTGTAAGGGGTAACCGACATGCTACAGTTGAGCAACTCACCGTCCAAACAAACCAGGAGGCTACCAGACGTGTGTCTAAAATGACAGTACAGCCAACCCTGTTGCGTATAGAGCTCCAAAGCAAACGGCGTCAAGCAAATTGGACTTATTCTTAGATGAGTCACATTTTCTACTCCATCGACTGGACGGATGTTGGCGTATCAGGCGCAAAGCTTCCAAGGACAAACACTCTGCAACCATTGTTGGAAGAACACAAGCTTGTGGCGGCAGTGTTATGGTCTGCAAGGCACTCTCACGAGTGGGTTATCTATCTATCCATTTTTGCAGATCAAGTTTCACCTTTTCTTGCCTGGTATTAAAATAGATAAAAACTATTTTCATAACAGTGTATTTACATAATACCAAAGTCCAAGTGAGAAACACATTCTCAAAGTTATTTTCAAGTCAGTACACTACCATGGGCAACGCTTAATACACTAGTGTATTACTGGTCAGGACAATGATTGGGTCACATGATATGTGACCCTCAGAATAACATTTTACACAGATTGTTTTAGAGTGTAGTTTAAACAAAAAGGTGGGTATACATTGCAAGCACATGTAAAAACTACTCTGACTTTCGGTGATATATATAGATGTCCCACTGTAAAGCTACCCAAAAGGAATATAGGTCCAAATACTTCCCCATTCCAGCTGCTAACACTGCTTTACAGTTAGATAGATTTCTCAGTCATGTGTGATAATGTACTAAGATCATCCTGGGAGATAGTTTGTGATTGGGAAACATGGGATTCTCACTTTAAGGGAGAACTGGCAGGGGAGAAGTAAGAATTTAGTATTAGCTTCCTTATTGGTCAGCTTACATCATATTTCTTTTTTAGATAGTTTTTTATTGAAAGGTATACACAATGTTCCAACACAATATAGCAATAGTTGGAACTAACATTCCAGAATTTCAATAACATAAATGCCATGTCTTCAGTACATCAGTATATCCCTTCCATTTTATTTTTTATATTATTATGAACCCGCAACAATAACCTTTAAACAAAAAACAACAACAAAAATAAATAATATAAAATATTAGAAAGAAATAAATAACAAAGGAGCAAGGAAGAGAGAGAAGGCATAATGATTTAACTGTATACTCATAAACATTTGATTCGTTATCAAAGCTAAACCTCCAAACTTAGCACCTCTTTAAATAAGGGTTAGCTACTTTTCGGTAATGTCCATCCTAGCTTTCAAATTAAATTGCATAGGGAATCTTCTATTTTTATAAATTAACATCCAGTAGTAATACATATCTGTGTATTTACTGCCAGGCCAGAAAATGACTACCTCTTGTCCAATAGCCCTCCTGGACCGGAGTTTTCAGGACCTCCTCCTGAGCCTCCTCCGCCCCGAATCCTCCTCCTACTAGATTATGATAGGATTGCAACCTCAATCAAGTCAGTGGGGTGCTAAGAGGCGATTCCAACCAGGGATTCCAAATCTTATAAAATTGTGGCATTGTGTCTAAAATAGCACATGTTAATCTCTCATGTATTAATATATAATTAATTCTCCTAATAACTTCCTGGAAGTTTAAAGTTCCAGATTTCCTCTGGTTGGCAATATGCACTTTAACAGCAGCTGCCATTATCTGAAACAACTTGTTTTGGTTTGATGATAAACTTAGAAACTCAAGCTTACATCATATTTAAAGGAACTTTTTCTTGTTTAAATAGCTAGGTTTCTCACTTTTTTAGATACAATTAGATACAATTTTAAGCACCTAAAAAATAAGCGTAACATGTTTAGGAAATATCTGACAGTTTACTACTACTTTATTTTATGAGTTTATCTCATAATGATGCCTCTCTCCAACCACTGTAGCTTGCAAGTCTCTGCGGATTGCTGCTGTGATAAGGGCAGATGACTTGGCCTCTATTCTGTTTTCCCATCTGGGACAGAAATACAAAACTAGAGTGCACAATGCAAGTTTCAAAAGAGAGAGATATCCAAGACCTGAAAATGAATGGAAGTGTGTGGATATTTATGTAATATAGAAATAAAACAGGTTGTTCAATACACCCGGGTTAGCTGTTTTTCCTGTTCAATGATACAGCCTTCATGCTCCTAGGTAGCATTAGACTCTTGGATGAGTTCAGACTCATACCCTGCAAGATATTTCCCTTCTGTGTATACCATGAACTAAAATAATATGCTCTGAGTGGGTCAATCTTCATTGTTTGTCCATTTTTAAATTTAGCAAATCTTACTTAAAGGATCTCATCAATAGTACTCTATATGCTGCAGACAGGGTGTGCTACTAGAGGAATATATATATATATATATATATATATATATATATATATATATATATATATATATATATATATATATATATATATATACTACTGTACGGTGGAGGGCTTATATCGCTCTTTTGCCCACCATATTATAAATGATTGTTGTGATGAACTACCTACTCATAATTTCCACAAAACAGGCTGAGATCTCGCTCCATGCTGATGATAGCCACCACTGTTCATTTACCTTTTGTGCTTTAGGCTGAGTTTTGATTCACACAGGGTGAAATACCTACACTGTAGATATATTACTACCTTTTTGTGTATTAAAGCATTATAACAGTAACTGATTTCAACAAGAACATATCATAGAACGAAACATGATAAGTATTTGGAGTTACTACAGCACTTAGGTATTATGTATGAAGTGATTGGCAGAGGAATAAATTATATACAGGATAACTATAATAAGCCTATACACTAGGCAGTCAAAAGACTCAGAGTGATCGCTGCTAAATTTAACATCAGACAAATTGAGGTGCAAATTACAATGCAGCTTTGAATGAGAAATGTCTGATTATTATAATAACACAGGCAAAAAGATAGTCATTTGTGCGGTGGCCTCAGCAAATCCACTGTATAATAAGTACGATTCTGTAAGGCTCTAAAAGACTTTCTTGCTTTTTCACATGAAGGAGGGGAATTGAGGAAAATATATAGCTCCAAAATCCCTTGGCTGTAAAACCACAGTACAAGATTTATCAAACTAAAAATAACCAGTGGAGCACAATGTTTATTTTGTATTTGTGATAAATCAGGAACAATCTTTTTTTGTAGAAGATCTGACCCAGTTTTCCAGGTAGTACTCACTTTTACAAGCTACTCCTTTTACAGACCTGCAGCTGGAAAACAGCATCTATTTTTTAATCTACCATAGATATTTTTTTGCTTAGATTTCACATTATAAATTGCACAAGCAGTGTTTGTGTACGGACCCTTAAACTAACATCAAACCAGAAAAATGATAGAAATATTTTCAACTGAGAATTGTATTAACTTTGGGCTTCATGCTTCACCTCCCTACACCCCTCTGTGTTTTCATTTATAGACTTCATTCTACCTTGGTCTCTGACCTTCTGCCTGCAGATCTGCTGACTTATCGTCTTATTGATTCTCACTTCCTACAGCCACTGTGTGAAGAATCCACTGGTTGCTAGGCTGACATTACTAATCGTGTTACAATGCATTGCTGATTTACTGTACCTCAAGGCTCTGTGGTAATATTGAGAACAGGTTAAATGAATAACCCTTATACACACATAAATGAATACTTAAAATAAGGCTGCACACATTCTCAGGCTATTTCTCAAAGTGTTTGATGTATTGTAAAGCTAAACAGCTCTGCACTGAAACACATCTGCTTGGTCAATAAATTCATATTTTGTTATAAAATGCACCATTCTAGAATTTAAAGACTGAAGGCATAGGAAATGTTTCTTGTTATTTTTTATCTGATTATATATATTTCCTATGTTTTTATGCTTAGACCAACTAGGCCCCAACCTTCAGATTAAAATTTTAAAGGAAAAAAGCAAGGAGCTATGTATGGACTTTTACAACATAAAAATAAGAAGAGCAAGTAAAAGAAACACAGTTGATAACTACCCATAAACATATGAGAATAGATTTAATGACAGATAAGAGCCAAGAGGACCATATATACACCTAAAAATGTTGGCTTAATGAAACATCAGGATTGCCTTCTGCTTATCGCAGGCATGCTTACATTCCTTAAATGTGTTTGTCCTTAACAATTTGTTATACAATACTAAGTGAATATGTAAGATTGAGACACAAGAAAACAAACGATAAACATAATAATATATATAGTGACAGTTTGTTTTGCTTTTCTGTTTTTGTCCCTACCTCTTCCACTGATGGACATTCCATATATTAATTAATCTGTAAGCAATGTCTGCACATTAACGATAAAGCTTCTCGCATCTAACTGACCAATTGTTCTGTTATTCTAAGGGAGAGTTAGAAAAAAAAGATCAGAAGTTGTAAAAGTATTGAGAATTTGTATAGAGGGAGCATAGATCAGGATTGGGCTAAATTGATTGCGACAAAGCAGAATATTACCATTTAGTTTTTAATCAAAACGTGATACTAAAATTATGTATAAAAATATGAAAAATGACAAATCTTTATAAATCAAGGTTTCAGCAAAGAACTAATGTATTATGCAGCAATATATTAGACCGGTGGCAGAGCTAGTGAATGAAGGGCCCCAGTGTAAAATAATATGAGCCCCCCTTGCGACTTCTCTATCCATCCCTTGGGCTCCATAAAAAAGTAAAAAATATATGTAGATGTTCAGATCATCCCTATGGTAATCATATCACCTTTCTATAAAGTAATTATCTGCCATTCTAATAAATTAAGATTCCTCATTTACTCCCAATAGCAGAGGGCCCCAACCATGTTGTGGACCATGGTAACGCTCCGCCACTGTACTGACCAATTTATTGGTGGAATAGCAGCACCACTAAGAGAAAGAGAGAACATAAGTTGCTACCTGCCTGTTTGCAAAATGACCCAAATGCGCCAAAGTTTTTCCATAGAAGATGGAGACATTCCCCTTAGATGCTTAAATGTACATTGAACTCACCAGATATGCTCTGCACCATCAGACAGGGGGATGAAAACCATGAATATGTAATGTGGCTGCATGTCTGCTCAAACAGCAATTAGGTGCTTTAAGTGGTAATCCAGCCAAATGACTAAATCCGTGTTGAAACAACTCCTACGAAAAACAACCTGCAGAGTACAGTAGTCAAAGATTTCTCTATGTTTCTCATCAGCTTTAGTCTGTGTGATTTAATCTGTACTTCAGAGCAGAAATCATGGAAAGTGTACTTAGTAGAGGAATGAGTGACGGTGACTACAAATGCACTGCGGAGGTCATAATTGTCTTACATAGTTTATAGTTTATATTTATTTTTGTTTTTATTTTGAGAATTCATTTGAAATCATTAAAAAATACACATAGTAATCATGTGGAATTGAACCTTAGGACTACTATGCCTTATTTGCTATATATAAAGATGATTGATTAAACAGTAAATAGCAACATAAATATTTCTTAACCCCTTTAAAACTGTTTCTAATGTCACTGTGAAAAATAGTCAAAAATTATTTCCAACTAATATTTATGTATTTTTTGTATTAGTGTACAAAAACATTGTTGATTTTGACTCAATATTGTTTAAGTAAATTTTAAACTTTGGTGCATAGTATAATATCTTGTGCAACAGTTTTTGTTCAGATGGCATGTTTTAAAAAGAGTAAATAAATATTTATTATTAGAATGGTAGTAAATATTGAAGTACCGTATATACTCGAGTAGAAGCCGGCCGAGTATAAGCAGAGGGACCTATTTTAGCACAAAATACTGGGTAAAATGAGTGACTCGAGTATAATCCGAGGGTGGGAAATGTGCTGCCCCCTGTGTCCCTCTTGTGCCCTCTGTGTCCCCCTCTTGTGTGCCCTTTTCTTGTGTCCCCCTCTCTCTTACGTGTCTCTTCTCCCCTCTCAGTTCCCTGTGTCTCTTCCCCCTCTCCCTTCCCTGTGTCTCTTCCCCCTCTCCCTTCCCTGTGTCTCTTCCCCCCCTCCTCCTTCTCAACCTCCCTCCTCAACCCCACTCCTCAACCTCCCTCATCATCCTCCCTCCTCATCCTCAACCTCCCTCCTCAACCCCCTCATCCTCAACCCCCTCCTCAACCCCCCTCCTCAACCTCCCTCCTCAACCCCCTCATCCTCATGCCCCCATCTTCAACCCCCTTCTCAACCTCAACCCCCCTCCTCATCATCAACCCCCTCCTCAATCTCCCTCCTCATCCTCAACCCCTTCCTCATCCTCAACCCCTCCTCAACCTCCCTCCTCAACCTCACCCCACCATCCTCAATCCCCCTCCTCATCCTCCCTCCTCATCCTCAACCTCCCTCCTCATCCTCAACCTCCCTCCTCAACCTCCCTCCTCAACCCCCCTCCTCAACCTCAACTCCCCATCCTCAACCCCCCTCCTCAACCTCGCTCCTCATCCTCAACCTCGCTTCTCATCCTCAACCTCCCTCCTCATCCTCAACCCCCTCCTCATCCTCAATCCCCTCCTCAACCTCCCTCCTCAAACTCAACCCCCCATCCTCAACCCCCCTCCTCATCCTCCCTCCTCATCCTCAACCTCCCTCCTCATCCTCAACCTCAACCTCCCTCCTCAACGGGGGGAGACGGGGGGTAGAGAGACACGGGGGGGTTAGAGAGACACAGGGGGGTTAGAGAGACACAGGGGGTTAGAGAGACACGGGGGAGAGCGGCTCGAGTATATATATCGAGGGGGCCCTTTTTGGCCTTAAAAAAAGGACTGAAAAACTCGGCTTATAGTCGAGTATATACGGTAGATGGTATTAAATATTCAAGTAGATGGTAGTAAATATGGATTCAAATAAAATCCAGCCTCAAATGTACAAGCCTAAATAAATGCTTATTACTATCGGTTCAACAGCAATTTTCACACACCTTTCAACATATCTGATGGTTTAGAGCTGGTGACTTCTGGCACCTTCAGTAACATAACCCTTTAATGAACTTATGAAGAAAGATGGATAATGAGTAAAGATGGAATGAATAAATAGTAGTGGTGCAATAAAAAAAATAACTGCAGCCTAGCCAATCTACCTAAAAAAAAGCCCTGTTAAAACAGAAACATTTTAAGAAATGTGGAGCACATTTTAAGAAATTATGGACCAATAACATAGCAGTACATTGATAAAGTTAACATTAAAATTAGTTAATATTATTTCTAGATACAAGTAGAATAAGACTAGACAAAGCAGCATAAAATTATTAAACCAATATATGGATTAGATAAAACATTCGACAACAAAATAACACATTATAACATGTTCAATATTTTTATAAATTTACAGTTGTTTACACATTTTATCTGTAAAAACTGAAAATATTCAGTGAAATAATAGCTACATCATGCTAGAGGGAAATATACAATGTATTATTGGTTATCATAGTACTACTAAATTATTGTACATTATAGGTATGCCGGATGGGAAGGGTTGGGGGGTTCAGAGCCGGGCTCCAGCAGTAGATCAGTTCCTGCACGAGCCCTGTTTCAATTCAATTCACATCTGTGCAAAAAGTATCTCTCATAAATGTGAGAGCTTTTTCTTTTGCAATCTAAATATCACAATGCCTACATAACTAATAGTAAATTTGGGCCATGTACCAGGGTTGTTTCACCGCAGCCCTGATGCTCTGTGGTCCCCATGTAGCTTGCTGAAGGTGACACTGAGTTGTTAGCTTAGTAGTCTTTGCAGCAGTGGTACAGTATAAATTATATACCCTCCACTTCAAATCAAACCAAATAAAAAACTTCACAAGACACAGAAGTTGTTAAAAATATTAAGTACTTGGGTGGGGTTTTAGACCCCACTGTCAATCAACCATATGAGCCCAGGGACCCCCTGAGGATTCTCTCCTACCACTCTCTGAAGGGAACCCCTTGGATTCCTTCCCCGTTCACCCAATTGCTATTTAAAACTATAACCATAATTTTAGACGCCCCATGCCACCTAATAATTAACACTGAGCCACAGACGTCCTTAAAGGTAAATATTAAGTAACAACATTGATATAATGGACCCCGTCGCAACTAAATACTGAATTAGTCTATATAGACCCCCATGGTATAAGGGCTTCATTTCTTAGAAGCATGGGATTCCTTTAAGGAACCCTAGAATAGTTAGGGTTAACTAAGAATACCATGGCATTCTTAAAAGGACCCCCATGGTATGGGGTTAAATTGTAATTATTTAAGCCACTTAGGTCCTTTAAGGACCTCTGTGTGCATACTATAATTATTAGGAACCACGGTGCTCCCAACAAGACCTCCGTGGATAGGACCTCCATGGCATATACTGTATGTTAGATTTAGATGCCTTGGAGGTCATTCCAGTACCTCCATGGCATATAAGATGTTAAGACTTCTATGGCATAAGGCACAGTGTTAGTGCCATGGAGGTCTCTTGAATCAGTTTTAGAGGCATTTTTCTGCCTCTGTGGGTTGTCATCGTTTTGAGAAGGATTGTGGAGTGAAAGAGGGCTTTATTACAATACATTGAAAATATATATTGATCTTAACTGCTTAAAAGACTGTCCTAGTTTACGAAACATGGCTCATGTCTTATAAATATGTAATAAACTAACAACCTTAGCCGGCCGAGGTCCAGGCAGTGAGCAGAACTTTTTTGAAAATCTTAATTTGAATGGACTATTTTGAATATGACAGTCCTTCTGGCTTAAAGCATGGGGGAGGGTACAGAGCAAAGCAGAAAATCAGTACTAAGTATGACTGTATCTGCTTCTAATTATGTGTGGATGAATATAATTTTCTTAAAGCTGTTCTGAATCATTCAATGAGATAACAAGTCTGTCTATTTCTACTCCTGAATAAATACAATATATCATAGATATCTCTAACACTCTGAGAAGTAGCTATTGCAGTTCTTTAGTATTCTGCCTGCAACAAGTACTTGAAATTAGTGTCTGTGGAATTTATGTAGGTTATTACATGAGTCCCACCTACTTATGTGTATTTGGTGAATTTCTTATTTTTTACATTCTGGAAAATTGGCGTTCCGGGTCACTTTTGCAAAATATTGTATTCTGGCCCGGAACGGGTACTTGAAATTAATTTCTGTGGAATTTATGAATTTTATTATATGAATCCGACCTAGTTATGTGTATTGGTGAATTTGGTAATACTGACCTTCTAAAAAGTCGCTGTTCCAGGTCATTTTATGAAATATAGTATTCTGGCCCGGAACGGGTACTTGAAATTAGTTTCTGTTGAATTTTTGAAGGTTATTACATGAAGCCCACCTAATTATGTGTATTTGGAGAATTTTGTATTTTTGACCCTCTGGAATGTCGCAGTTCCAAATCATTTTTGGGAAATATTTTATTCTGGCTTGTTAAAGGGTTAATAAAGCATACTATCAGTAGGGGTTGGCTCTTAAATATAGTTCTCAATTATATTTAACACATCCCAATGATTTTATAATGAATTCCCTTTATAAAGTGTGTGTTCTGGCCTGTTTTTCTGTTTGATATTTTGGTTTTTAAAGGGTTAATAAAGTATTATATCAAATATCTCAACATTATCTAACACATCCCAGTGATATTGTCATTGATTTGGCCTGTTCCGGCCTGTTCCGTTCCATTCCGGCTTTTACACCGTCCCTATTTTACTGTAAAATAAATCTCTGGAAGTGATCAGGACAGCAACAGTCACTAAATGTGATCAATCAAAAATAGGGGAAAACCATTATTCTTACCCAAACTCCAGTTACACCTACATAATTCTATGAAGGCCCTGTGAAATGTAACATCCTCAAACCACTTGATGTCCATTAGTGATATATTGAAGAAAGTGCAATCCATCACATAACTCATCATCAGTCTTTTTGGTATAAATGTACTTTGATTATAGCTAAAGATCAGAGAAGATAATATATAGTATCTGTGTGTACTGAATTGATAATTTAACCTTGGTGACTGTTTGCAGTGAACTGGAATGCACATGGTTTAGGTCAGAGGAAGCAAATAAATTAACAATTTTAAAGTGATAGGCTGCACAAAATATTTAAATTACATGGAGTTTTAAATTTCAGGGTGTAGACATGTAATCAACAAGTGACAGACTAGAATAGAGCAGTACATGTACTTTATCTCGGACGGAAATATATTTGAGTGGATAGGATATTGTTTGAAGGATAGATGTCATAGTCATAATAATATTTAGGAAATATTTTATCCTTTGCTATTCTAGGATTGGTAAATCAAACATATGATGATTTAAAAATGATGGAATGGTGAAGTGTGTGTGATATAATCTTATGGTACAAAGTGCAATATTGTTTATTAAGGACAAAAAAGTACTAAAGTGTATATTTAAGTATTTTGTACCTACCTCCCACAAAACATGCAGTTTACAGTGACTGATTTGATAATCTGTTGATAAATACATATGTAACTAGAACAGACAAGTATCAATTGTAATTTTTTGGGATTCAGATGGAATTATTTTCCACTTATGACACAACTGGCAATGTTTCAGTGAGGTTTTTATCTTGACTTACTCTGGAACACTTCACACTTAACATACTACATGAGGCACAGGAGATATACATAGTACATGAGGCACAGGAGATATACATACTGTTGAATTTGATAGACTAAGGGCCTTATTCAATTGCA
Organism: Discoglossus pictus; assembly: GCA_027410445.1. NCBI lineage: Eukaryota > Metazoa > Chordata > Amphibia > Anura > Alytidae > Discoglossus > Discoglossus pictus. The sequence continues at coordinate 342,119,669 of CM050165.1, read as the reverse complement.
AGCCCTCAACTTACGGTATACAGGCCGTATGTCTGCAGGCTTGGACTTTGCATTTCAGAGTGAGCCAGATCAATTAAGCAAAGCCGTAATTCCCAAGTCAGAAACAGCCAATAGAAAATGAGATTGTCATTATTACGGCAGTATAAGATGGAGGTTACATGTCAATCAATTAGCGTTTAGGGGTCCGATATGCGATCAGACTCGCAACCCTGCAATGTACAAAATAATAAAAATGAAGGAAGGAAATGTTATAGTCAATGTGGGTGGCCTGATATGTATTAACTCATTGATTCCCGAGATCGTTATAATCCAGAAATAAAACATAATAAAAATATTTCCTACCGCAGATTGGCGAGCTTGTTGTGCAATTAATTATAATGTCTTTCATCACTTTCCCCATCTTTAAAAGTGCAATATTGATTTTTATTTGCACTTACAGGGCTATGGACATGCCTTTAACCCCTTTGTGGGTCCTATCTGGGTGTGAAAACCTTTGTGGGCTTGCGGAATTGTAGCGATTGAATGGCAATTTGCGATTTTAGCGATCGTAACTCTTGAGGACATGAAAGATCAAAGGCTTAGATGGGGCGTAACAACCGCAGGGATTTTCAGCATAGATCGTTTGCAAATCGCAAAAAGATGCCAATTGAATAGCAAATTAGTTTACGGGCTACATTACGGGAACCTGAAAGCTACAATTTCTCAATTAAATGAGGCTCTAAATGTTTTTTTCAGTCTCAACTACTATGTAACTTTGTACAGGTAGACCCTGCTTAACGATACCCCTTTTAAGGCTTTTTTGCTATAGCACTGTTTTTGCCTACAATTCCCTGTTTAACGCTCTGATTTGCTATAATGCTGTTTTTTGCCTGCCAAACCCTATTTAACACTCCAATTCATCATAACATGGTTTGAAGTGAATCTCAACGTGTCTCCGCAGCAGAGAGGAGGAAAGGTCCTAACCTGGATGCCAGAGACGGAGCCAAATTTACAGATACAACAAAATAGAGAAAGATACAGCACTTTTTGTCATGTTCATTTGTTTCTCATTATGTGGTTGTTAATTGACCAATGAAATCTACAGCAATTGTATTTTTTTTTGTACTGAATTACAGAAAATAAACTAACTTTTAAACATTCTTCTGGGCGAAAACGCTAGTGGTGATTTCAAAATAAAACCATAGGGTTACATTTTTTTAACCTAAAGCGCTATTACTGATCAATAATGCTCCAAGCTGTCCTACCCAATTGTCCATTCAAAAGTATTTTTCCCAAAGTTACAATGCAGGTGCTGAAGCAATTACAAAAAGGAGAACATCAACTAGACGTAGGCAGCTTTAAATTTGCTATCTTCAAAAATCAGAACAATTTAGAAAAATAAGGACAAAATAAAGTCTTCAGGAACCACAAGCACAACATCTTCTGTGATAAAAAGATAACCCGATCCATAAGCTATGCCTTGGAGGAAATTGAGATACGACTTACCATTTGGATCGATGATGAAACAGAACGCAACATGCCACTAAGTCAGGCAATCATCATGGAAAAGACCAGAATAATCTAAAGTCATATTCAAAGACAAACACTGAATATGCCTAAAAACTTTACAGCTAGCAGAGGTTGGTTAGATAGGTATAAAAAAAATTAAGCAACCTGTGAAACTTTCACCGGAAGAAAGACAAGAGCTTATATGGAAGCTGCTGCAGTCTTTCCATCGGCTTTAAAAGACATAACAGAAAGAAGGAATTATCCTTCAGAACTATTTTTCAACTTTGCAGAAATTATAAAATTTTGAGTATACCTGTGATCTGGAAATTTAATCTGAAATCTTGTATCACCATGGACATTTTTGTCTATCTGTCCATCGGTTTACCTGAACATTTGTGTCCATCTATACAATGCTACTGCAGGCATAAAACATTGATAATAAAGAACTATTACTGATCCATAAAGTTCCAAGCCATCCTACCCACTTGTGTATTTAGACTGTTGCATTCCAGTTGAAGCAGCACCCAACACCAATGGATCAGGAAATCATTGTGACTTTTAAAGCTTTTATCTTTGTCACACATTCCAGGAACTTATTGACATAAAATAAAGAATCAATGATGGAATTTTGGAAGAAACGTAAAATCATGCAACATCAATCTCTCATGGAAAGAAGTGACAGATAAATGTATGGAAGGATTGTGGAGGAAGATATGGCTGAATGGTATTTGGAACCAGAAGAGCCTATTGTTGACAAAATTGTTGACTTGGTCAATACGGCAGGACTTGGAGATACTGATGTGCAGGATATTGAGGAGTTGCTGCAAGCTTCTGGTAGAACAAGGCATTCAGGCAGAACCAGAAAATAGTGATTCAGACAACGAAGAACCCTGAAGGCTTTGACAGAAGCAGAAGAGCAAGAAGAGGAGTTTTGGGTGCAATCTCTCAATCCAACATCACACATTTAAAGTTCCTATTTCTGCTAACGTACAGTTTGTGTTTGTGTCATGTTTTCTGTTTCTTTGAAGATCATATTAAAACATGAATTTGTGTATTTTTGGTCACATTACCCCGTTTAGCACTGTTTTGCTTAGCACTCTGTCTTCCAGGAACCTATATATAGCTTGAACCTGTCTGCCTGTATATAAGTGGAGGGCAATCCAAAGCACAAAACCACATCCTTAGAGCATGAGTAAGCAGGCTTTAGCCTGAAGAACGTTTTTAGTCTCAGATTAGTGCCACAATTGACGCAGCCGGCGCCACCTTCAGGCATCACTCCAGGATGACACACTGTATGTCGATGATGACCCATAGTGATGCAGCTTTTCCTCTTTTGACATGGGAAGGTATAATAAGAGTAACATGTACATATTAGATGGGTAAATTGGTTCTTACAAAAGCTATGTTACCCCATTGCTGGTAAATTCATTGTTTTAAAATAAAAAACAATGAATCACATTTACTTTTATTTTAAACTTGATGTGGTCTGACTCAGGTTAATGTAGCTTCCTATACCTAAAACAGCATACTTCATTCTATGCCTCCCATAAAATGTGTAGTAGAACTACTGCTGAAAGATTGGAAGCATGGGTCAAAGGGGTGTGTATGGAGGAGCCAATAAAAGCTGTGTGGGTAAAGTTAGTATAGAGCAGGGTGGGGAGGTAGTGGGGGGAGCTAGAGCATGGATAGACTAGGGGCATGTGTAGTAAGACAGTAGAAGAGATTAGAATTGTTAAGGTAGAGGGTTGTGTCTATTGCAAGGTCATAGTTGGGGATGAAGAGATAAGTAGGAGCTTGAGTGCAGAGAAAATTGGGGAAGACAGAGATGGGAGCTGGTGGGTGAAGGAGTGGTGTCTATATTGTCTATGTGCGGTCCGCATGTGCCTGGTGGTTAAGATAATGAGCCCTGAACATCCCACAACCCTCCTGATTGGCCCAACTGAATTCCCCATGCTGTGGGCACTCTACATGATTGGATAATTGGATTTCCCAACACCCAATCCAGGAACAGTGACGTCAGCAGACCCCTGATTGGAGGAGGCAAATTCAAATTAGGCATGTTCAAATTGTGCACTGTTGCATTTTTATTTAATGTTTAATTTACCTATTGCTCCTATCCCTATAAAATGTTCACCTATCCCTAGCATAATAGTTGTTGTTCTGAATAACAAATACCAGCATGAGAACTGTATCTTGTTATTTCAGGGAGCTTTTCTGAGCTACAATTCTTCTACTTATATATGGAAAATCTGTACTCTCCCATACGCTCAATGAGTATATAAAGTATAGTTCCTGAAGTATAGTTGCTGTTCACACAGTCCTATTTGATACTAATCAGCCGCCTAAACATTATAAAAATGAATTTTGTTTCAGTATTGAGTAATGCTAGGCATATTTTAGTCTCAAGAATTTGTGAATTACTTATCATTGGGAGAAAGAATTTGCACATTAAAAAGAAAGCAATTGGCACTCTTGAATCCACTATCAAGAGAGGTTGTGAAGCTAGACTCAAACGAAAAATTTAAAGAGACTCAGTAATGCATTTCTATTTCCATTGTGTTTAAGATAACTCAAAAAAATCCCCCACAAAAATCCTCAAACCCTCAAGTTCTCCTTTACAGTAAGATTCCATTTATATCTCAATTCCATGACATATCCTATGAAGTTTTTCCTCCATGAACCTCAGTGACCAACTGAGAACTAGCAAAATTGGATTCTCACTGGCAGGTGATGGAATAAATATTTTGACCTGGATTTATTGTAGTCCACCTTTGGGATGAGAAGATCAATTTTTGTATTTAGGACATTTTTGTTTTTATGAAAAAAATGGATGGTGGAAAAAATAAATATTGTGATAGAATAAAAATAGATTATTTTAATTCTTGGCTGAGGTACAACAGTTCACATAGTTGTAACATCACATTCTCCTTCTGGATTGCTAAGACAAATCTCAGTTGACTCCAGAAAAATATGGCAACCCACTCCAGTAGCTTTGCCAAGAAAACCTTATAGATAATCACAACCAGAAGCATCATGATATGAGCCTCTCAGATCAGAAGATGCCTACCACATTACTGTGGAAGAGAAGATGGTAAGTACAAGTAGCAGAAAATGAAGTGGTCGGGCCGAAGTCGAGTGGACACCCTGCAGTGAATGTGTCTGGAGGGGAAAGGAAAGTCTGCAGCTGAAAAGAAGCATAGGAACCTGGAACTTAACAACTATGAAACAAGGCAAGCAAGGCATAGTCAAACATGAAATAACAACTTTGAACATTGATATCCTGGAAATTAATGAACTAAAATTGACTGGAATGGAACATTTTATATCAGACAACCCCCACTTCTACTGTGTTTAAGAATCCTGCAGTAGAAATACAGTAACCATCATAATCAGTCAAAAGGTGGTAAAATTAGTGTTACAACCCAATAAAAGGCAAAATTATTTCAATTTGAATTCAAGGCAGGTCATTTAACATCAAAGTGATCCAAGTCTATTTTCCAACCATGGATGCTGAAGAGGCTGAAGTTGACAAATTCTATGAGGATATTCAATCTGTCCTATATATGCCACCAAGAAAGGATATTACTTTTATCATAGGATAATGGAATGCTAAGATAGGGAACCAAAAGATACCTGGAATAACAGGCAAGTTTGGCCTTGGAATAGACAATGAAGCAGGTTAGAAATTAGTAGAATTCTGTAAACATAATTATCTGGCCATAGTAAACACCCTCTTCCAACAGCCTCAGAGAGGACACTACACATGGACATCACCAGATGGGCAATATGGAAATCAGATTAAATGTGTACTTTATTGTCAAAGATGGAGGAGCTCTATACAGTAAGCAAAAACATGACCTGGAGCTGACTGCAGCTCAGATATTGAACTTCTTATTGCAAAGTTCAAAATTAAACTGAGGAAAATAGGGAAATTTATCACATATGAAATAGATAATATCCAAGGTGAAAATGCATTTGAGGTAAAGAATAGATTTAAGAGACTAGACATGGTAGATCGAATGCCTGAAAAACTTTGGACAGAAGAAGTTTGTGACATTGCCAAGAAAACAGCAACAATAAATATCTCCAAATGAAAATAAACCAAGAAGTCAAACTGGCTGTTGATTAGGCCTTGAAAGTAGCCCATGAAAAAAATGATAGTGAAAGGTAGTGGATATAGATTTGTCCAACTGAATGCAGAATTCCAGAGGATTACAAGGAGAGATAAGGAGACTTAAAGTTCTACAAGCTCCAGAGTTACCTTCTGTAATTACGCATATATGCATTTCCTCACTGACACATGGAGAGATTGCTATTCTCTGGTCAGTTATGGCCACACAACAAAGTGGGCAGCTATTAGAATCTAAATTTCTCAAATTACTTCAGCTCTGTGTATAAAGTGTTTCTGATAAAACCAGCTATATCCTGTTTAACCACAAGGAGAAACCCTTTTGTTTAAGGACTTGTGACCAGAAGTGACCAATGGAGGAAGAGGATTGAGTATAGGGATGGGTCTTGGGCTAAGAATGGTGTAAAATACAGTAACACATTCTTTGCTTATCACTGGAAAAAGACTAAGCAGTGTCTTCAAATAATGTTATGGGCCTCCATTCCATGGCTCCTTTAAGAAAAGAACCAAATAAAGTTCACTCATAAATCACTACTGCGCTATCATATTACACATGTAAATCTATCCTCCAAGAAATGCCATGCTATTGCTCAAAGTGTCCCTATTATATTAGTTTTATTATAACTTTCTTTATGTCTAAATTGTATGTCTAACTTTTCAGAATGGAGTATTTGTATATAGGAACTCTGATTGATTACTCAGTAACCAAACAGAGAAGGCTTCTGACCCTTTTCTAATTGGTTAATATTTCAAACAACCACTGTTAGCCAGTCAGAATTTGAGAAAATAGAGACCTCTGATTGGTTAAAAGTCCTACTAACTGGAATACAACCATTTCAATGGTTGCATTCTGGTTGGTTGAAATCTTAACCAATCAGAAAATGGACAGAAGCCTTCTCAGATTAATTGCTGAGTAACATATCAGAGTTCCTACATTTAAACCCAGATTCTGATTGGCTGAAATATTATTAACTCATATTCTAGCCAATCAGAAGCCGTAACATTTTATTTTTTTTAGAGCGGCTGGATTTTTCGAGGTAGAGGCTTTTTCTGTGGAACAAAGAAAGGAGGAGAGGGTCTTCAAGCAAGAAAGCAGAGGACAGATTTACTCACTTATCCAGAGCTGGAGAACCAAGGTGTCTGTGATCTTTAGCTGGAGGATCATCCAAGGGAGTATAAGTAGAATTTCCCACAGGTTTAAATTTGTTCTTATTTTTTGGTATTTGTTATTTTTATTTTAATCTTTGTATTATTTTATTTTTAATTTTTTTTTTTTTTTTTTGTATTTCAGTAATTTAATTAGGTGGGGTAGTGGCAGGGACTATGGTGAACCTACATGGAGATATAGGGTCTATGGGGGTCCATAAGGACTCCTATTGTTGTAGTTTTTTTGTAGTTTCAGAAATCTTGGGTGTTGTTCCAGGAGCAATGTGATAGCAATAGACACTTGGAAATTATGGTATGTGGTCTTTCAAGCACTCTGGTGGCACTTAATGGAGGTTAGATTTAAGAATGTAATGTAATAGCTTGGTAGTGTTTTACAAGTCAACTTCACTCAGATTTTAGCTTATTGGAGCCATGGAATGGTGGCCTTTTATCACAAGACACATGGGGAACACCCTGAACAATTTTCTATATAGAAGATCTGTAGACATTAGCAACTACTTTAGATGGACCCATACAGTATTCTCAAGTTCACAAACTTATCTTATGCAATAGCTCCGAATAATTCAACTCTTACGTTTCTCCTACTTATTACACAGATCAGTTTTTATTTCAAAAGAAAAGATGCCTTAAAAAATAACATTTGGCTCTATAATTATTATTATTATTATTATTATTATCTTTTATTTGTATTGTGCCAACATATTCCGCCGCGCTGTACAGGGAATAAGAACAGGGGAAATACAAGTTTAACAAATTAAAAAGTTGAAGGGCCCTGTTTTGAGCTTAGAATCTAATTAAAAGTTATATTAGTTTTTCCACTGATAACCTATTTATCAGTTCATGACAGTTCAATGGAAGTGTACTGTCAGTGTGTGATATGTTAATGTGCATGGTATTAACTTATTAATAGCTGCATGGTATTAACTTATTTAATATGATCACATAAAAAACACTCTACATGGCAATATTTTTCATTGAAATAACCCTGGAGAAATAGTTCAAAATACAATGCTTATCATCAATCAATGGCAACTGAGCACTACCATATAAAGCAAACATTCCCAAAAGCTGATATGCAATGTTCATGCAGGTGTTCTGCATAAGAAGTGGGATCAGAAAAAAAAAGTATATTAAATTTCATTGCAAAAGAGAAACATCATTAAAAAGTTAACCAAAAACCTCATACTCTTTAAAGGGTTCCTGAGGAAACAACGTTTGGGAACCCCTTTTATAAAGTATATTTTCTTCAAGGGAGTCCACCATACTGTTCTTTTATCTTGTGTATTGTATTGCACAGAGAATCCCTTTTTCTAAAGAGCTTTAGTTTGAGACATTTAGATGCTTGATTTCAGACATGATTAAAGTAATTATCTTACCTCCAAATGTTTTTAATGTTCTTAAAGATCATGGAAAACTGGTTATATAATGTACAAGCCATTTGATTAATTTTACTGCATTTTTATGCAAATTAATATCTACTGATGATAGAGTGGGATGACATAGTCCCTTTAGGTGGTATTATTATTATTATTTTTTTAATCATGAGGGGACAGTAAAAAGAGAAAATACTATCATCATAATTATAATAAATTATAATAAATGTGCAGTATAACACTTCCAACTGGAGTACCTTTCCAGATGGAAAACAATTTAACAGTAGTAGGTCAGGGATTTGCAAACTTTTGAAACCCAAATCAAAAAAATTGAAACTTCAGAGCAAGAGGTAAGCAAAGTGCTAGTTTATGAGAAAAAAAAATATTTGTATAAATTGAAAGCATTTAGCTTTGAGAAGTTAAATAACCCCTTAATTCAGCACAATTTGGACCACATCACAGTGCATTTTTTACTGAGAAATCAAATAAATTAAATATGTGTTTAAATTTATCACTGACTGCCCTCTGCAAGACCCAAAGCTACAGCTCTGTGTAGTGAGCAAAATAAAGCAAAAGATTAACCCTCAGCAAATCCATCTGTGCAGAGTATGGAATGCTGGAATCACCTAAATAGGTCAGTTATGTGTTAGCTTTTCAGTGCAGTCCTGAGTGCAGGGAAAAACTGCTATCAATCACTGTCGTCACAGCTCTGCTCGGCTATCTATTTCTACTCGTGCAACAGAAGGCAGGAAAAAACTTTATGTAAAAAGAATTTAGCTGTTATTAAAGTTATTAAAAAATAGATAATTTTAATATACAACAAAGAGAACTTACAGTTACGTAAATGACCCTTTAAGGTGTAATGTAATAATAAGAGCATATACACTTGCAGTCAGACAAAGGGAGATATTAATGAAACCGAGACAGGTTTGAACTCATAGCTGCAATCACACTAGTTATTAGTTGTTGCTTGGCTGTAATGTTCTGGCTCCAGGTGTCCTGCTCCACTGCTGGAACTCGTCAACATATGTGGATTTCCAAAGAACCATATACAGCTCTGTACTTTTGCATTAAAGCCATAGGCTGCGGGATCCCTATTTTTAAGAATACTTATTAAAAAAACATTATTGATAGATGAGTTACTTCATTTTGGAAAACTCAAAAAGTTTCTACTTTATGTGTATCTGTGTAACTATGTAAATGTAAATGCAGAGACACCTAAGAGAAGGTACCATTTGCATATTGTTTTAGATATGTTTTTCCTTCTCACAAGTGAACCAAGTCAACCCAGTGGTTAGAAACAGAATGTTAGCTAAGTTTGAGAGAGCCATTGTTATTATGGTGGACAAAAATCATTTTAGTACAAGCCAATAATATATACATAGGCCTCATATTGATATTGGCTAGATGTAGTATATAGACTGGTGTTGATCAAAAATCAGTATGAAATATGTCTGATAACTAGCAGTATGTGAAATAAATATGACATTCTAAAAAATATAAACTCGTCCTCTTCGCAGCTGGTCATATAAATGCTGGAAACATCTTTTTAAACCCTATATCCCTGAATATCATTTTTAACACTAATGTTTTCAGCAACAATTTTATTTTGCTTTTATTCTCCAGCTGATGCTTTGGATGCTGCTCCAGCTGAAATTGCAAGAATTTCTTTCATCCTCATGTTTAATCTCAGGTTTAATGTATGTGTTCCATGAAGATCCCTAAAGCATCTCCATGGCATTAATATAGGGAAATCTATAATTCTACTATCCCACTGACCTTTGAATTTACAGCAGTCGGAAATTATTCAATCTCAGTGCAGAAACTCTATGCATTATCCAATCCTCCTATCATTTAAAAGCTAACTCCACCATTCCATCATTCTGCAGACTTATCATCAAAATGCCAGGAAAGCTATATCAGATAGCTGTCCTTTCTTATAATAGACTATATTTAATATAGAACAAAGTTACCGAAAATGACTAAAACGTTAACATTAAACATTAAAGGGACATTTCTTCCCTTGTTGCATCAGGAAGAGAGTATTTGATAATGCAATTCTATTTTTTTAAAATAATTAAACCGGTGTTATTTAATATGTTTTCATGTGGTTGTCGTAGTCAAAAAGGATCATGAAGCCTGTGGATCTGGTACCTTAAGGACTTTGATGAAATTAAGAAGTATATATTGTTATTAAGTGAGAAAGATGTTGATGGCTGGCTAGGCTGGAAGTGATGTAGGGCGAGGGTGATGGGTTTGACCTTCATGAGCGGGGTGATGGTAAATTTTGACATAACAGAGGTAATACGTACAAACACTTGGAATATGCACATCTGAAACAAATTACACAGAAATAATAACACTATATTCATGGTTGATTGAAGAAGATACCTCTTAAAGGGATAGTTGTGGTATTCAGAAAGGATCAGGAAGCCTGTAAAACTGGTAGCTTGACATCTCTCTTAAAGGGTTGGTTGTTGTAGTCAGAAAGGACCAGGAAGCCTGTGAGAGTTGTAGCTGGAGGTCTCTATGGACTTTGGAACATATATGTAGCACATTCCCAATGGACAGAAACAAGGGAATCCCACGTTATTGATTATAAGTCTTTCAAGAGAATTACTGAAGGTTTGCAAGATTGCAAGATTCTGCACTTTGTTTTATTGAATTACCTTGTATATAAACATGGAAATAAACATCTTTCCCACAGGCTAGGTGTTGGACCCATTTTACAATTAAATTGAAAACCCACCTTAACTTCACTATAATAAAGGAGGCACTTCTTCCATTTTATCAAACAGGTAAATCCAATTTCTATCAAGAAGATTTGGCCTTATCACTTATTGTCTCATTATTATTTATCTTATCCAGCACACACTCTCCTTTATTCTAATAAGGCAACTGTCTACTAAAATATTTAACCACCATTGGCAACATTTCTAACTCTCTACATTTAAAAAAAAGTAAATTATTAATTGTATCCTTCTTAATGCCATATACAAATTCACTTTAATTATATTTATCAATCCCAAAGTAACAGATACTAAACTTCTGTAGCCTCCCCTGTCTTCCGGTTCACTCTCCTGTATGTTGCCATCTTTCACATATGTGACCTAAGACCATGCCCAAAGGTGATTACACTATCAATGTAATGCCTTTATCAAACAGACAGTGATATGCTGCGGAAAGGAAGCATATCCCAGCTGTGAAAAGGAAGAAAAGCTGAGGTTCCATGTTACATTGTGATCTCTCAGAATTGAGGGAAGTGCACATTTTATATGACAATTACACAGAAAAAGACATACCGTATATACGCGAGTATAAGCCGACCCGAGTATAAGCCGAGGCACCCATTTTACCACAAAATACTGGGTAAAATGAGTGACTCATGTATAAGCCAAAGGGTTGGAAATGTGCTGCCCCCTGTGTCCCTCTTGTGCCCTCTGTGTCCCCTTCTCTCTCTGTGTCTCTTTTCCCCTCTCCCTTCCCTGTGTCTCTTCTCCCCTCTCCCTTCCCTGTGACTCTTCCAACCTCTCCCTTCCCTGTGTCTCTTCCCCCTCCCTTATCACCCTCCTCAACCCCACTCCTTAACCTCCCTCCTCATCCTTAACCTCCCTCCTCGTCCTCAACCTCCCTCCTCATCCTCAACCTCCCTCCTCAACCTCCCTCCTCATCCTCAATCTCCCTCCTCAACCTCCCTCCTCATCCTCAACCCCCTCCTCAACCTCCCTCCTCAACCCCCTCCTCAACCCCCCATCCTCAACCCCCCTCCTCAACCCCCCATCCTCATCCTCTCTCCTCAACCCCCCATCCTCAACCCCCCTCCTCAACCTCAACCCCCCTCCTCAACCTCAACCCCCTCCTCAACCCCTCCTCCTTATCCTCAACCTCCGGCCTCATCCTCAACCTCCCTCCTCAACCCCCCCATCCTCAACCCCTTCCTCAACCCCCTCCTCAACCCTCCTCAAACTCAACCCCCCCATCCTCAACCCCCCATCCTCATCCTCTCTCCTCAACCCCCTATCCTCAACCCCCCTCCTCAACCCCTCCTTCTCATCCTCAACCTCCCTCCTCATCCTCAACCTCCCTCCTCATCCTCAACCTCCCTTCTCAACCCCCCTCCTCAACTCCCTCTGCAACCTCCCTCCTCAACCCCCCCATCCTCAACCCCCTCCTCAACTTTCCTCCTCAACCCCCCCATCCTCAACCCCCCATCCTCATCCTAAATCCCCCATCCTCAACCTCCCTCCTCAACCTCAACCCCCCTCAACCCCCCTCCTCAACCTCAACCCTCCTCAACCCCAACCCACCTCCTCAACCTCCCTCAATCCCCCTCAACCCCCCTCCTCAACCTAAACCCCCCTAAACCCCCCTTCTCCACCTATACCCCCCTAAATACCTCGCCCCTCACTTACCTCCTTGTGCTCTGGCGTCCGCTCCATGACCCGGCGCTGGTGCGCATGTCACGAACCCCCCTCCTCAACCTCAACCCCCCCTCAACCCCAACCCACCTCCTCAACCTCAACCCCCTCAACCTCCCTCCTCAACCCCCCTCCTCAACCCCCCATCCTTAACCCCCCTCCTCAACCCCCCATCCTCATCCTCTCTCCTCAACCCCCCATCCTCAACCCTCCATCCTCAGCCCCCCTCCTCAACCTCAACCCCCCTCCTCAACCCCTCCTCCTTATCCTCAACCTCCCTCCTCATCCTCAACCTCCCTCCTCAACCCCCCCATCCTCAACCCCTTCCTCAACCTTCCTCCTCAACCCCCATCCTCAACCCCCTCCTCAAGCCCCCATCCTCATCCTCCCTCCTCAACCCCCCCATCCTCATCCTCAACCACCTCCTCAACCTCAACCCTCCTCAACCTCAACCCCCTCAACCCCGCTCCTCAACCTTCTTCCTCAACCCCCCCATCCTCAACCCCCCATCCTCATCCTCTCTCCTCAACCCCCTATCCTCAACCCCCCTCCTCAACCCCTCCTCCTCATACTCATCCTCTCTCCTCAACCCCCTATCCTCAACCCCCATCCTCAACCCCTCCTCCTCATCTTCAACCTCCCTCCTCATCCTCAACCTCCCTCCTCATCCTCCCTCCTCATCCTCAACCTCCCTCCTCAACCCCCCTCCTCAACCCCCTCCTCAACCTCCATCCTAAACCCCCCCATCCTCAACCCCCCTCCTCAACCTAAACCCCCCTCAACCACCCTTCTCCACCTATACCCCCCTAAATACCTCTGAGGAATGAGGATTCCATTAGATCTAATGTAAGCACTCGCAATTGTAGTTGTCACATTCCCATTAATCATAATCAAAGTCTCTGTGTTGACCAAAATAGCAGATCCCACATCAGCTTTTTGCATTTAAACATTTATACATTTAGGTATATTCAAGGCTGTAGTTTTTTTCCCATTTTAAAAATATTCTGCATATTTTCAAGCTTAAAGACTTGAATGTCACTAGAATATGATTTTTTTTAGATTATTTTTGAAAAGCGCGGAAAACTGGCTATAGTTTGTTTTATATTGTTTTTTCTAACGGGAATCAATCAAGGGAAATTCCAATTTGTTGTGGCTGCATTTATAAACAAATATGCAGCTCACACATAATAATAAGATGCTTGTATGTGCTTGTTTGTGTTTGTAGTGGCTAAAACAAAGACCCCCATTGTTATCTGTCAGTTAAACCCCTCTCCCATATATGAGCCACAAAATCAGTTCTATTTATTTCTGGAAAGATTTATGGTTAAGAAAAACTGATAGTAAAATAGATAGCCAGTTTTGAATACTATTTAAAATGAAATCAACTTATTGTGAAAGTCTCCCTTTAGTTCTTCAAAATAGTATAGTTTAAACATATGGCCACAGTGGTCCTATAATAGTGATGGACGATCTCTGCTCAACAACATGGCACAATAACAATGTGCCAAAGGGGTTACCAGTCTACCACCAAGAGGTCTAAATGTTTGTTAAAGTGTGTTCGGTGGTTGTTTTTATAGATGAACAAATTCAAAAATAATTTAGTTCAGTGAAGTGACATCTTCCTGCAGCATCAACATTTGAAGTAGGGCTAGCTTGATTAGAATAGGAGCTGAAAGTCTATCAATTCACACTCACTATAACAGCTGCAAGGCTATGAACATCTCAGATTTATCTTTTTGTTCTCATACTGTGCAGGAAATGGGCCAGTGGCTGACATGTCTGGATGTTAATGCTGAGATCAACGTCCCCTGCTTTGATTAAATATATTCCCCAGACCTACCTCAGCTGGTCATCTCAAAAGATGCTGTCTGTTCTTGCCAGTACATTAATCTTCACCTATTACATATTTTCATATCGCTTCAAGAGGACAAAGAAAAAATGAATGAATAATATTAAATAACTTTAACATAAAGTCAAATTCTCCTAATTGATAAAAAATGACCTTCAGCTTATAGTAACATAAATATTGCAGAGTAGCTGATCATTATAAGGCAGGATATGCATGGCTGAAGCTTTAGGCAATCATATGATGAATTGTGACATGGCTTTATTCGAACTAGAACCTCAGTTATTGTTGGTGAAGCCCAAGCTACAGTAATGATATCTGCACCTTGTTCAGGCAAGGGAGAGGAGGCAGCCCTGTCACGATGCTTCCTATTTCACCTTTATTTCAAAGAACATTTATCAGTAGAGGAGCTACTCATTTAGATTGTAAGTTTGCGAGTTTTCAATATTGCATGTACTTTGGGGAAAGCTCTATGGACACTGGATTCTAAGCTCAAAGACAGGGCCCTCCATCCATTGCAATGTGTTAATATTGCTATTGTTTTTGCCATAGACCTACCCACGTTACAAATAAACAATAATAATAATTCTACGTTATCAGATTAGTACCAGTAGACCCCTCAATGCTTTGCACCAGCTGCAGCAGCTGTATCTCGGACACTGCATTTTTTAACTGTCCACTCATTAAAGTTCATTCAATATTCCTTTAAGAAGTTCTATTTTCTGTATATGTTTTTCTTTAAGGTCTGTATTTTTAGATTATTGAGCAAGTGTCATTTTTAACCTCATTATTTTCATGAGCAAGTGTTTGCTCCAAGTATGCCCTGAGCAAGTCATTTGCCCTGAGTAAGACATTTGCTAAAATAACCACTCTTAATGAGCTTTATGACATAGTTATTTGTTGTGAGATATTAAAAACACCACTAAAAATCAGCTGCCCTCCATTAATAATAATTATGAATTTGTACTTTCATATGACAAACTGGTTGTAATTAGGCATGGAATCTCATCATTAATTATAATTAATTATGGATCTCTATTTTCAAATGCCAAAATAGTGATAATTAATTATTATTCTTTATTTGTTGTAATTACTACATACACGTTTGCACAGTATGTGTTGTTTATGTACGTTCTATATACTAGTTTGAAATTCTATTGTAACTTTCTGAATTTGTCATAATAACGTAGTATTCCAGATACATGACTGAGAAAGGCTGAGACGCTTTGTGCTAAAGAACATATTTAATAACTGTAACCACTTGTCCTTTCCATTAATTGTTCTCAAATGTGCAATTCTTTCTTTAAGAACCCTTATAGCCATCTAGGAAATTAGTTCGGCTGTCAATGAGTTCAGCTGGTGATTTTACTGGTCAAAAGCTCCGTAAAACTGAATACTATGAAACAAAGTGTGCTCTTGGGATGCCAATACCAAGGTAACTGCTCGGTTGCTATAATATTGTAAGTCAAACATAGCAAAATGGTCTATCATTAGTGAAATAATGTTTACAATGCCATCACAAATCTGTCTCTCAGGTTTAAAGCAGAACTTGTATTCATCCTAAAAATTTACTATTATAAAGTGTACAAAGACAAATGTAAAGTAATAATCTATTCCATCTGAGATTGAGGGCAAAGAGATATTTCATGGGACACATATTAAATTTCTCTTTTGAAGAACTAGACTTGAAAATTGTCTAAATATTTTTAGAAAGTGAAACATAAATACACATTTGTATTTATCATCTGTAACGGAACCCATCACTGTTTTACTCTGTGCTATGGTTATTTAATTATTATGGTTAAAATATGATCACATTGCTATACTGTCGATATGTTGGTTTATGCTCTGTAGGATATTAGCTCAGACCATTGCAGACACCTAGCATAATACATAATCCTATTAGGGTCTCCTAGAGGCAGGAGAGCCCTATTGTGTAAAGTGTTCACATTGTGAAAGATGGAACAAAGAGAAGCATTATCTAATCAATGTCTGATTGTATCAAAGGTAGCAGGCTAGTCCCTGGGAGGTGTGACCACACCTATTGTCTCTATTGTGTGGCCAAATATGGGCATGTGTATTACCTGTGGAAAGAGGTGTATATATATTTCTGCATATAACAAAATAAAGTCAGTATTCTTTGACTCCCAAGAAAGTGTCGTCCAATATGGGTGGTCTGGGCTTCTGAGACTGCGCAGTGCTTCTATATGGATATTTAATGCTGAACCTGACTTTCCCTCTGGAACTCTTGGATGGGATTATACCAACTTCACTTTTACACAGCAGCTTGCCAGGGAAAAGGACGTCTCCAACGGCTGGTACCCTCTCAATACCGGGGTAGCCGTTACATCATCTATTATATATGTTACTTTAAGTCAGTGCCTTGTCTGTTGAGCTGCTTTCACAACAGAGAAGGGATTTGTAGGTTGTGAGATTTTTATTAGTCCCATAGGAAACACTAAGATTGACATATGGTATTTTAATTGAAGCAGCTGATTCCATCTGTTGCCATCTGGATTAACAATAGTGTATTAGTGTATTTTTTGTTGTTTAGTCATTCAGTCTGACTCTCTGTGACTCCATACACAGCAGCACGCCACATAGGGATGGTTCGATGCCGAGTGGTCTTTTACAGGATGGATCATATCCACACATACTGGTAAAGACAAAACTTCCATAAATAAAAATAGATGGTGGACTGTAAAGCAAAAAAAATATCTTTATAATTATCTATGTCCACAATTCCACATACCCCTCCCAAACAAAGACAACATGTATTTCATCATTGAAGCAAAACAATAGCTAACAATTAAAACCTGTAATTACTTACTTTATACTGTTTAAAAAATATTGCCCATTATCAATGTCTTCAAAATAAGCAAACTATAAATATTATTATACTTACCCAATGAAAACTACAATATTAACATATTGCAAAAATGAATGGCCGTCTTTAAGCTTAAAATCTTAAGTACATGGTACTTTTTCACAAAGTACCTTGCAATCTAAAGAGAGTGCGAGAGACCTGGACAAGAACAACAGTTGACAGTTTGAATTGGCCAGAAAGAGAGTGACCGATGAAAGTGAGAGATTAGAAGACAATTGTGCTGCAGTCAGACGGTTGTACAGTTTGCCAGGGTAGAACATGTGCATAGTTTACAGGATGGGTCCTTTCCCTTTTTAAAGTTGCCATAAATTTGCCAGCAGTGGCAGCAGATGGACTATTTTCAGTGCCAATACCATAGAGTTAGGGTTAGGTATACTGTTAGGGATAGGGTGAGGGTTAAGGCTTACAGTTAGAGTTAGGGTTAGTGTAAGGGTTAGGCTAACCTTAGGTCAGCACCATCAAAATATGGACAGCGCCATCTAGCAGCCACTTGCCACTAGATGCTGCAGTGATGTGTCCGATTGCGTGCCCATAGTCATGTGAGTGAAGTTACAAAGAGCAAGGGAGGATGTGGTGTGTTAGAAGAGTAAGGCGTTAATTAAATATTGTGTGTCTGTAGCAGCTGTGGGAAATACAGGTTATAAAAGAACAAGAATCATAGATAGGTGGTAGAGAAAGTGGGTCCAGTTGAAACCGGTGGACAGGAGAGCTAAGGTGGTCCTAAATCTGAAGATGAAAGCTAGGATTACACAAAGGAAGTACATTATCAAAAGAAGCCAGAGTAGATGGGGTGCGGGGATGACTAAACAATCAGGACATGTGATTTTTTCTTAGACAAACAGGGGAAAAATCTACTAACTTTAATAGACACATATAAAATGCTAATATTGCTCTAATATGTCTAAATGTTGCAATAAAACCATTCTAGCAGTGTAGGGCTTGGGTCCGGTTGAAAGTAGTGGAGGGGAGCCCTAGGGTAAGTTTTAGTCCCAAGTCATAGCTGACATAGGGCTTGTGTACTGATGAAAGCAGGAGAGACGATAGCTAAGGTGGGGCTGAGCCCCGAGTCTGAAGGAGAAAGTATTACAACTTAGCTCACCTGAAAAAGTAGAAGACTGTCAGCCCCATTAAATTTAGGCTACATGTAACACTGTAGCTTGTATTGTAGACAGTAGGACTTACTGCTATTAAATTAGCCTCTTAAAGCAACCCGCAGACTACTTGCGGGATAAGACGCAGCAAGGCCAAAGAAAGCCTAGGGGATGTGGAACATGGAACTTTACGGTAGTAAATCCTTTGTTTTCTCAAGCCCGTAACCGCTACAATTCCAATCATGCTATTAAATTGCAACAAAGTCACTCGCAAGCAAGCCCGTAACACGCAGATGTAGCCCAAAGCCCAACGAGTGATAGAGAGGACTCGCAAGGGGGGTAAAGTCCAATCCGTAGCACTGTAAATGCATATAAAAACACACTACTGTACTTTTATTAAAAGGGAAAGTGATTTTAGGTCATTAGAATTAATAGCATAACATTCTCAAGCCCGCAAATCGACCATAAAAAATAGTTTATTTCATGTTTGATTTCCGTGCTATATCAATCCCGGCAATCAATGTGTTAATATATATAATGGAACTCTCAAGTAATAGAATATCATATTTACATATTTACCATTGGCTCCGTCTAAACCCATAACTACGGGTTTGACTAACTGATCCTGCACAGGACAGCAAATCCAATGTTAAACAAATGAGTTACAGGTTTCCGCCTCTAGCTCGTAACTCGCAGCCCCTTCTAATTTAATAGCACCGTAACTCGGCCAAATTTCAAGTATGGGGCTGGAATGTAATGTGGCTGTGTGTTCTCAATTGGATAACTCACATACAAATGTTCACTACTTTGCTTTTGCACACTAATAGGAGTATACTAAGCACTAGTCTTAACTTCTCCCACCCAAATCACTCTGTGTCTCTCTCAATCTATATAATTTAAGCCACATCAGGGAGGGGATTAATATAACTAAAATATGAATGTGAGTAGTTTATGAGACCCCTTCACCTCCCCTACACTACATAAAACAAAGCTTTGGTGGTACCAGGGAGCCCATCTACACCCTTGGGGGCTATCACTTCCTCTGCCCCCTGGGAAGTCTATTAGTCCTAATAAAGCTTACCTACCTAGGCCCGCTCCAGCAGTCCCACACACTCTGCAACCAATTGCCCCCTATCCGGCATGGGGTCACTATGGACCCTTTAATCCCTACATTCCATAAAGGTCCATACAGACTCCAAGGTCCATATCATCCTACCTCATGTTTGCTACATAAAAAATACAGAAAGTAAAAAAAAATGTATAACATAAAAAATCATAACAATAAAAGTAAAAATATTATAAATAAATAAAAAATATTTAAAATAATATTAAATTTGTAGATCTCTGACTGGCTAATGAATCAGAAAATCAGAGAAGGTTATTGCTTCACTGATTGACTGATCCATTACCCAATGGTGTCTCTATTAGCTGACCTTCATCTCTACATTTCTGTCACTGCCTTAACTACATAGTTGAAGGCTACTTTGTTCCTAGATTGTTTATATGTGATTTTTGAATAACTAAATTTAACAATGATCAGATGTTTTGTAAAGCACATCTAAATAAACTAAAATAAACATAGTCTAAATGTTTAACGATTATATGTACACTTGTGAGTTTTCTATCAGCCCTACTAAAAGCACTGACAAGTCTAGCTGCCACATTCCCATTGTGCAGATCCACCCACCAAGCAAAGTCTGTTTCTATCTAGATACTGTTTTCTGCATTCAACGTCTTCTTTACAGGACCACCGTGTCCAGATTTATTTCTATATGGTCTTCTGAATAACAAAACACAGCTTCTGATCAATATGATGTGTCCTTGTAAACTAATTAGCTTTCCAGATATATATTCCACCATCCAAATACAAGCCTCCTGCGTATTTAAAGTCTCCCCCCACTTCAGCAAGTTGACTGGAAACAAAAATGGTAGATTCCACAGCAGCATAATTGCATATAAAAGTAATACAATAGAGGCAGTTTCTCTTTACATTCTAAAAACATGTTGCTTAATTTCAAGGTAGTTCTTGAAAATGGCTCATTTAAATTTTTGACCACAGCTGCCCTTTATTATTATTATTATGATTATCGTTTCTTTGTAACGCGCCAACATATTCCGTAGAGCTATACATAAGTTGTGATCAAGGCAAAACAATATTAACACATTACAAAGATGTAGGGCCCTGTCTTTGTGCTTCAAATCCAGTGTCCATAGTGCTTTTACCAAAGTACATTGCAATATTGAAAACTCACAGACTTACAATCTAAAGGTTTTAGGTGTGGTACAGGAGGTGGTGCAGTGTGCATGTTAAGGAGGCAGGTGATAAGCTTCTTTAAACAGGTGCGTTTTTAGTGAGGTTTTGAAGGATTTGAAACAGGAGGATAGTCTAGTGGAGCAAGGAGAAACGCGAGAAACGTCCTGAAGACAGGAGTGAGAGGAGGTGACAAGAGAGGAGGAAAGAAGAAGGTCATTAGCAGAGAGAAGAGGGCGAGTGGGGTAATATTTAGAGATGAAAGCAGAGATATAAGGGGGTGCAGTGTTGCTGAGGGCTTTGTAAATTAGGGTCATGTTTTAAAATGTTATTCTGAAGGCTAAGGGAAGCCAGTGGAGTGATTGAGAGAGAGGAGCTGCAGACACAGAGCTTTTAGTACGGTAGATGAGTCTAGCGGAGGCATTCAATATAGATTAACGGGGGGGGGTTAGACGGGTGGTGGGTAGGCCAGCCAGAAGTGAGTTGCAATACTTAAGAAGAGAAAAGACAAGATTTTGTTATTGACTGTATGGAGGAATGCAAGAGAGCGCAGGGTTCAGTAGAACCCCAAGACAACAGGCTTGGGAGGTGGGAGTGATGATAGCATTGATGACAGTGAGAGAGATGTGAGGAATTGACACTATAGTAGATGGTGGGAAGATTAAGAGTTCGGTCTTAGACATGTTGAGTTTGAGATGGTGGGTGGACATCCAGGAGGATATGCTTGAGAGGCAGTGGGAAACACGTGCTAGAAGAGAGGGGGATAGATCTGGTGCTGAAAGGAAGATTTGAGTGTCATCTGCATAGAGATGATACTAAAGTCCAAAAGATTTTATTAGGGTGCCAAGTGAGGATGAATAGATGGAGAATAGGAGGGGGGCTAGGGCTGAACCTTGACCTTGACCATGCACATGAAATTACATCAACACTATGTTTAGAAGCACAAAAATATGGTAACATTATAGTTGTGCTTCTACCTGGCTCTGACAACCTTAATAGTTTATAGATTATAATGACTTTCTTAATCTCTCACTAATTGTACTCTCCCACACACAATCACAGAATGATTTTGCTGCTGATGGGAAATTGAATAATCTGTAAAATCCATTTATTATAATTACAGTGCATTTTTTGACAATATGAAACTTCTCTCAGTGCAGCATAACCAACTAATTATTTATGAACATATGTTTATGTAATTCTGGATACTAAATAACCACATGCATTTTTCATTCATTGATTTTAAATATAATGGTGAAAATGTCAAGATTCTAGCATATGAAGATCAAAGTATCTGCTTTAGTCTAGTGCTGCATATGTCAAAAAAAGCAAACATTTACTCATTCTCAAATAGCGCTTAGAACAGCTTCCTAAGAGCTAGAAGTTTTAGGTTTACAGTGAACGGAATACTATAAAAATAGAAATATGTTATTTACCATTGATCACAATGAATCAGATGGTCAGGAATACAAGCTTGCTTGCAAGTGCTGTTGGATGCATGGAAGGCCTGAGATATAAGTTATATTCAACCACATTTTTATAAGTTTAAACTATATTATATTAAGGGGGGACCTGTGTGTGAGCAGTTATTACATTACTAATAGCCAAGGTTTGGTCGACCCTGCCAATATCCTAGAATTGGAAGATAAATAAAAGTCAATATTTTAGGTAGATGGGAGAATGGGGAGATTACATGGGGTTATGGATTTACATATACAAATATCTATTGCTGTAGTTCTGAGTCTGTGGCTAAAGACTTATCCTGTCAAACAGATATTACACTGTGCACAGCATAAAACAGTGACTTTTCTAAATTTAGATATACTTAAAAGGTAATAATGTGGTATCAATGTTATATACAAGTTGTTTGTTCAGCATTTTTTCTGTTTAACAGTAAAGGATAAATCTGAAATTATGCTGAATGCGGACAGACTTTGCAGAGTACATATTTATGCTTACAAATAAAGAGAATGTCACCTTATGGGTATAGGCATTGAACATTTGCAGGTCAATGGTGTGTCATATATTTCCTTTTGTAAGATCTTTTAAAAAAAGATGGTTCTGCACAAAAGTGTCTATACACTATCTGCATAATAAATAAAATGTTGATGAAATGTAAATTTAGTCTATCTACATAGGAGAATAAAAAATAAAATGTTGATGAAATGTAAATTTAGTCTAGTCTATTATATGATTCTATGATTATGTGTCACTAACTATACTATACAATATTATAAATTAAGCAAAGAGGTTGGAAACACAATATATTTCTAAACATAAAGTACATTATACACCTGTGTACATATATATTTTACTATAAATGACATACTGTACAATGGCTCATTATGTGGCCTCTCATTTTATAGGTAGCAGGCTTAGAAGACCATATTCATATATTTTTTATTGGGTTACACACATGGCTAGATTTCTCAATAGGCTGACTAGGCAACCACCTAGGGGTGCTTCCCTGTGAAGAGGGCCTCATATCTTACTTAAGAATATTCCTTGGCATAAAAAAAAGGAAATACTGCATTTCACATCTGGAACTAACATTTCAGGAGAAGGAAGTTGTTGTGAGAGCTGTCACTGCATTCAGAGAAATGGTGAGTACTAGAGTAAATACATATATATATATATATATATATATATATATATATATATATATTAATATTACTGGAGTTTATATCATCAATAACCACTTTATTTTTGGGCATGTGTCTGTGTGTTACTGTGTATGTATGTTTATATTAGAAGGTCTGACTATCTTTAGTTGTGTGTAGCTGTAGTGTTTATGTATAGAGGCACGTTCTGTATATATCTGCAGTGTTGGGATACTGAGTGTGCATTTATTTATAGTATTAAGAAAGCAATGTGTATATCCATGGAGCGAGAGAGCAGGAGTCATATATTTTATATATGTTTCTAATATGGAGGAAGCATTTTGTATATCTCTATAGAACTAGACAGCTGGATACTTTATCAAGAAATTCCCAATATATTTATATATAGTTTTTTTTTTTTTTTCAATTATGGGGGAGGTGTATGTATCTATAGCAATTGGAAACTGTGTGTGGAGGGAGCAGTATGAACATCTCTATATTGTTTAAGAGCTATATTTTTAACTATAAAGCATGGGAGAAGCAGTTTATACTTTGCTATAGGGTGGTGATAACTGTGTACATATCTATGGTGTGGGGGTATCTGTGTATATATCTATAGTGTGTGGGGTAAAAGTGTAAATATATACAGTGTGGGGGTAACTTTACTTATCTATGAAGCAGACCTGGTTACACAAGGATGTCAGCAACGAACCAACTTTCACTTTTATTATTTAATGAGATACAATAACGTTAATGTTAATAGTTTAATGTATTTCTATAGAAAAAAAACCTGGCTTACCAAGTTTCTGAGGAGATATGGTAAATGTGAATGTGAGCAGTTGAAATACTGACTTACCTACAGTTGGAAAATAAACATATGCAAATGTTGGCAATAAAGATATTTTGATTTTTAATTGAAAAATCATATGCATAGAAAGAGGAAAATATGCAAACATCCTCTTAAACATACAGTATATTTTATGAGATTCAAATACATAAATGTTACATGAGCAAAAAGTGGAACTGTTATCTAGAAAGAAATGGAAATGAAAGTCAGTATAATTTGTATGAAATGCCAATGGCTTTTAAGAAATGTTACCAGAATCAAGACGAATCCAGGGAGCCATAAGCCTTGTTTGTGTCCCCCATTTCAAAGACGTGAACAATTCATGGTGACTTAATCTTCCTCTAATAATCTTTTCCAGTCATAAAATCAATCTAAAAGAGAACTTCTTCAGAACTTGGGTTCAGTACCAAATACTGATAATAGTAGGTACATCATAGAAACCAGGATTGTATGTAATGATCTGGACTTGGCAATCAAAAAAACATTAGCACTTGATTCCAGCACAGATCACTTATAATATAGGGCTACACTTTGGTAGCCCCTGACTTATAACGGATACTTCAGTAACTGTGTGTTAGGGGATAGGATGGTAGAAAGGCTGGAGGAGTTTTTAAACTAGTAGGTGGGGGGGAGGGACTAAATATAAGTAATGGGGTAGAAAGTGTAGAGGGTATAAGGGATGAATTAACAAATCATAGGGGAGGAGATGGGGGAGGGTTAGTATAGTCAATAGGGAGATATTACTAAGTAATTCAAGTATAGTAGCAGGAAAAATAGCCATGCAATTTATAATATTAATGGAGCAAATATAGGGGTATCAGATATTGAAAGGGATTTGGGAGTGCTTGTGGACAACCACCTAGGTAACAGTGCTCAAAGCCGAGCAGCATCTGCAAAGGCAAATACAATATTAGCATGTATTAAGAAGGGTATAGAAGCAAGGCAAGCAAATATAATTCTGCCACTATACAAATCTCTTGTATGCCTCATTTGGAATATGGAGTACAATTTTGGGCACCACTTCGTAAAAAGGACATTTTAGAGCTGGAAAAGGTACAGAGGATGGCAACAAAACTAATAAGGGGAATGGAGGGGCTAAGTTATGAAGAAAGACTAGAAAAAAGGTGTCTAAGAGGAGATATAATTAACTTATATAAATACATCCAGGGTCAGTATAAAGATTTGTCAAGGGAGTTTTTTGTGCCAAGAGGTTTTCAACTGACAAGAGGACATCCCTTGAGGTTAGAATTGAAAAGATTCCACCTTAAAGAAAGAAAAGGGTTCTTCACAGTAAGGGTGATTAATTTGTGGAATTCTCTACCAGAGGAGGTGGTGACAGCACATTCAATAGATAACTTTAAAAGGGGACTGGATTTATTTCTAATTAAAAAGGTAATTCAGGGTTATCCTGGATAATTAGAGAGATAAAGTATTGATCCGGGGAGAAATCCGATCACCAGTATCTGGGGTCAGGAAGGAATTAATTTTTGTTTCCTTTTGAGATGATTAACTAAGTTTCACTTGTTTTTTTTTTTCTGTTTGCCTTCCTCTGGATTAATTAATAATTACAATAAATAAATAAATAGTTGATTAATAATTAATTAATAATTAATTAACAACTAATTAATTAGTAACTAAGCTGCATATTGCAGATTAGAGGAGATCTTAAAAGGTTGAACTTGATTGACTGAAAGTCTTTTTTCAACCTTTATTACCATGTAACTATGCAACTATGTAACTGTACATGAGCTTATAATAACAGACCATAGAAGGTCCGCAATTAATAAGGTGGCTGGGTTTCACAGTTTCTCTGTTGTTGTGCGGGTCTTGAAATGTATCAAGGTTCATATTGTTCTCTCTAAGTGGTGTTCTTACTTCACCAATACTATCATATCTCCCTATGCCCCTGTTCATTAAAATAAATCTTTTGGGCTACTTCCAGGACAGTGACCAGCTAAGAACGCAGATATAAATTGTGTTCAGATAACCCTCATGTTGTAGGTGAAGCATGGATTTAGAAAGCACATAGTGATGTTAAAGGTTTGTCCTTGGACATGGTCAAGGATGCTGCTTAGTAGCTATAGGCCAGCATCTGTAATAGATGGCTTGTTGCTTTAGTGGCTATGGGCCACAACCTGTAATGGGCCGGAATCTGCATGGAAAGTTGATGGATAACCATACAGTGATAATGAAGGTGTGACCTTGGCTTTATTGGCTATCGGCCAAATATTCATGGAAGGCTTATGGAAAGCCACATGTTTTAGTAGATATGGACTGGAATTAGCATGGCTGGCTTATGGAAAGCTATATGGGGATAATGAAGGCATGAACTCAGGCATGGGCAATGACTTTGCATAGTAGTTGTCATCCAAAAATTACAATATAGGGCTAGGTGAAAGCTAAAAAGTAGTACCTGGTATAAATATCATTCAGCAAGGTGTGATATGATTGTTCTCCAGCAATGTGAATGCCCTCATGGACAATGGAGGCAGAAAATGTTTGCTGGATCCCTTTCTGGATAGGTAGCATGCATTTCGCATATGCTACTTGTAGCCTGTTTTGAGGGCTGTGGAGATCCAAAGAAGGGCACCGGTTAGTGGATAGGGGCCCAAAATCTGCAAATGAAGGGCTTGGTGAAAGCCAAAATAGCAGGGAATTGCTGAATAGCAACCTCCACACACAGACTCAGAAGTAGGGCTGAAAGAGCTTATGAAGGTAGGAGTGGTCACCTCCCACAAATCCCACGCTACACCTATACATTTATGAAAGACACAGGTTTCCTACAGTCCAAATACTGATCATATTAACTGTGCTTAAAGCATGCAAGCTATATATACAAATGAAATGCACAATGGATTAAAGCTGCATGGCTATTTTTTTTATACATGAAGACCTGACACTGAGTTGCCTTTGACATATTTTTCATGGACACAAAATCGCTTCAGGTTTCCACTATAATGGCACTCGTTGCTGGATTATTTCCATGCCATGTATCTTATTATAAATTTACTTTTATTGTTGATATTCACATTATGAACTTTGCACACTTCGGAATTGTAGTTGGTACTTCAGTGCAGTGGTGTACTTCTGTTGAGCCTAGCAAGGACTTGCCCCTATGCAGTATTATGGACAAGTGTATACATATGCACAGAAATTTCTGTGTAGTGGGATTTTTGTCTGTAAGAGTACCTTTCATAAGCATGCATACATTCACACTTCTATGTATATGTGGAAATAGGGAAATAGCAAGTAGAGGTGTAGTGGTAATTGGGACGGAGTTGAGCTATCATACAGTCCCCACTATCCCTTAGTGGACAATGATTCATGACTAGTGTAGTATACATGGCATGGAGTGATATAGACTAAGTTATGACTCAAATAGGCACACATTCATAATACTCAGTGCTTTAGGAATTACTACCACAGTGTTAGATAAAGGGTTAAATAAGATACTCATATATATTGTGCAAGCAGCTTAACAGCTGGTGACTAATCTTTTCAGATTCAACATGGCGACTGTAGTTGAATTATGCAAAACCAACCTGTGGTAAGTGATTAGGCAAGGGCTTAAAATTTAGTGGTCCTGTTATTTGGACTGCATTTGTTGGTTGTTTGGATGTCTAGAATAAAACTCCTGCAAAAGTAGATGAACCTTGTTTATATTAATTTACTTGTAGTATGTTTAGGGGATGAGCTAATCTGGATGGGCCTAGCGTAGAATAAGACCTATATATTCTCCTGTCTCTGATATAGGTGTGTTCTTATTTTCTATAGCATATTTTTAATGACTCAAAACATGGAACTTTATTTATTTGTTAGGCACAATGTTTATATTATAGTCTAAGCTATATGTAAATAAAGAAAAATCAGCATTACTTTGGGTGCTCCTATTTTGCTGACTTGAAGCCCGATTCAATTGCAAGCCCGCCATCATTACGGCAGTAAAACATGGAGGTTACATGTCAATCAATTAGGTTCGGGGGTCCGATAGAAGATGGGACTCGCAAACCCTCAAAATACAAAATTATAAATATGAATGCTAATACTGTTCTAGTCCATATGGGTGGCTTGATATGTATTAACTCTTTGATTCCCAAGATCGATATACCGTAACTCCGAAATGAAACATAAAAAGACATTTTATTTTACTGCCGATTTGCAAGCTTGTGCAATCACATATATAGTTGTGAGCAGCAGAAAATGTTGCTAACGCTGACATCATAAAGGGGGCGTGGCTATGATGTAAGTGGGGGTGGGCCTAACACCTGATCTTAACAGAAGCGTGGCGGCCATTTGCATTTCAGAGAAAGACAGCAAAGTGAGAGAGGGAGACAGGTACAGAGACAGAGGGAGACAGCTACAGAGAGAGAAGAAGACAGGTACAGAGAGAGAAGAAGACAGGTACAGAGAGAGAGGGAGACAGGTACAGAGAGAGAGGGAGACAGGTACAGAGAGAGCGGGAGACAGGTACAGAGAGAGAGGGAGACAGGTACAGAGATGGAGACAGGTACAGAGAGGGAGAGAGACAGGTACAGAGAGAGAGAGAGACAGGTACAGAGAGAGAGGGAGACAGGTACAGAGAGAGAGGGAGACAGCTACAGAGAGAGAAGAAGACAGGTACAGAGAGAGAGGGAGACAGCTACAGAGAGAGAAGAAGACAGGTACAGAGAGAGAGGGAGACAGGTACAGAGAGAGAGGGAGACAGGTACAGAGAGAGAGGGAGTCAGGTACAGAGAGAGAGGGAGACATAAAGAGAATTACAGAGCAAGAGCACACACAGACAGTGAGGGAGCACAAAGACAGCGCAGAGAGAGTTCACAGATAGAGCGCACAGAGAGAGAGTGCAGAGAGATTGACAAAGAGAGTGAGGGGTACAGAGACAGAGATTGCACATAGGGTGCAGATAGAGAAAGCGCACACGCAGAGAGCATGCCCAGTCGGTACATCTACACATTATATAGTAATAATAATAATAATAATAATGCACAAGAGCATGCCCAGCCGGTACATCTACACATTATATAGTAATCACATATATAGTTGTGAGCGTACGAGTTGTTGCTAACTCTGCGGGCTCGCTACGCGAGTCGCGGCAGTCGCGTAGCGAGGGCCTTGGCTCGCGCAGCGAGCCAAGGCCCTCGCAAAGCGAGGGCACTGGGCGAGGGTCTCAGTTGCTGGCATGGAGCGCCGAAGGCGCTCCTTGCCAGCAACTGAGGACCCTCGCAAAGCGAGGGCCTCAGTTGCTGGCATGGAGTGCAACTCGCAAACATTACAAAATGTAAAACACAATACATACACACAGCACATACATAAAAACCTTACCTACACCAAGAGGGAGCACCCAGGACCTCAAAAATGCCACTTAGACCTTCATTTTACTCGAAATAAAAGAGTTTAGAGACTAAAAAAAACTGTAAGCGAGAGAAAAAATTGCCGCCGAACAAAACGAAAACGAGGCTACAGCACTCTAAACTCGCAAAACACCACAAGAAACTCGCAAAACGCCACAAACGACCTACAGATATTCATACCACACAGTGCACACATTCAGCACGCTTACACAGCAGCTCCACACCACTAATGCTCCAGCAACATCAAAACAGATTGCCAGCTCTTCAACACAATGCTTCAAAATAGGTAAAGTATATTCATTTAGTAATCTATTACATATTTCAGTATTATACACCAAACAGCATTAGCTACCTTACAATTTCATTGCCGTCATTTTTTGACGGGCAATATTCTAGTTAATTATAATTATAAGGTCTTTCATCGCTTTCCCCGTTATTTACAGTGCAGTATTGATTTTTTATTTGTATTTACAGTGCTACGATCAGGTGTTTAACCCCCTTGCGTGTCCTCTCTAGCACTCGTAGGATTTACTCCTTCATTTGCCGTTTACGGGTGTGAAAACATTTCCGGCCTTGGGGAATTGGAGCAATTGCCATTGTAACTGCTTTGGGAGGCTGTAAGTTCCAAGTTTTAACCATTGCAGAGTTTTCAAGCTCGTAACCAGTAAATCGTTGAAGCCAATTGAATACGGAATTAACTTACAGCCTCACTTACGGGCTACAGTAACTTACGTTTTTTCAATTGAATTGGGCTCTTGGTGTTCATTTAAATATATGGACCTGGATGCCTGCTATAGAAATGTACTATTTCATCTGACTTTACAGTACAGAATCTTCCTTTAGTTTATTCTGAAACTGTGTTTTAATGAGTCCCTGATGAGGGATCCAGACTTCACATATTTCTGTAATAGACGTGTTAGTCTTGTTCTCTGCAACAAATTCCATAAACACCTCTTTACTCTTCCCATGTGAGACAGCTATTATATATACATATTATACATCATGCTCACCTCTGGGAATTTACTGAAGTTGCATCTGCAGCTTTTTACTGGCAAAAAAGTTTAGAATTAGGTCATTTGTATTTATATATCCTCAGAGCCATTGCCAAATAGTAACAAACACAATTATTACTCATTTATATTACTTTTACTCTTCATTATGATCAGGACAATACCATTGGTGATTTCATGTGGAAAGTGCATGCTGTATAACACATTCTGCTGGTATTGTATTTCCATTCAGGTTAGATTTTATATTTTTCTCTATTTCAGCTGCTGCTGCAGAGTTTGGGGCTAAGACGCTCCATTGTTCATATACCTGTACATAACATGCAGGGGTAACCACAGTATATGATTATACTGTATACATTTAAATAGAAGTGTTCGCTTCTCTTTCACTCAGGTATACATGACACAACATCATTGGCATGGGATCCAAAAAAAATCTGAGGGGGGATAATTTAACTCTACTCCCAGGACAGGAAGCAAGGGCGGATCTACGGCAGGGGCCCCATTGCTGCAGTGCGCCCTAAAAACTTTTTTTATTTCTTCGGTTGAATTCCCATTGTCCCTGGCCCCCCTGATATAATTAAAAATGATATATATATATATATATATATATTTATATTTATATATACCGGTATGTATAATGTATGTCTGAATGCCAACTACGGTATATACTGTATATATATATATATATATATATATATATATATATATATATATATATATATATATATACATGTTGCCTCTAGTGGCCAGATCTGGTAATGCCTGACTAAGTTTAATTGTTATTTTTGTGTCCCCTATTCATTAAATCTGCGGCGGGGGGGGGGGGGGGGGGGGGGGGTTCATATGCCCCTGCACAACATGTATATATCCAGTGCATGAGTTCTACTTTATAAAACAGTAACATAGTAACTGAGGTTGGAAAAAGACATTTAGTCCATTTTTATTATTATCCTTTATTTGTAACGTGCCAACGTATTCATTAACGCTATACAGTAGTTAAGTACAAGGCAAAAACACAATTTACACCTTGGAAAAGAATGGAGGGCCCTGTTTTTGAGCTTAAAATCAAATGTACATAGTGCTTGTTTCTAAAACATCTTACAATATTGAAAACTTATAATCAAGTTCAACCTATTTAGATCACCTCTGATCCTTATAATTACTGAATTGTTAATTGATCCAAAGGAAGGTAAACAAAAAACCTCATTTAAACATTGCCAATTGTCTCATAAAGAAAAAAAAAAAGAAAAAAAAACAGTCCTGTCTCCAAAATTCAGATTACCGTATATACTCGAGTATAAGCCGACCCGAGTATAAGCCGAGGCACCAATTTTACCACAAAATACTGGGTAAAATGAGTGACTCGAGTATAAGCCGAGGGTGGGAAATGTGCTGCCCTCTGTGTCCCTCTTGTGCCCTCTGTGTCCCCCTCTCTCTCTCCGTGTCTCTTCTCCCCTCTCCCTTCCCTGTGTCTCTTCCAACCTCTCCCTTCCCTGTGTCTCTTCCCCCCTCCCTTATCACCCTCCTCAACCCCACTCCTCAACCTCCCTCCTCATCCTTAACCTCCCTCCTCATCTTCAACTTCCCTCCCCCTCCACAACCTCCCTCCTCATCCTCAACCTCCCTCCTCAACCTCAACCTCCCTCCTCATCCTCAACCTCCCTCCTCATCCTCAACCTCCCTCCTCATCCTCAACCTCCCTCCTCAACCTCCCTCCTCATCCTCAACCTCCCTCCTCATCCTCAACCCCCTCATCAACCTCCCTCCTCATCCTCAACCCCCTCCTCATCCTCCCTCCTCATCCTCCCTCCTCAACCCCCCCTTCCTCAACCTCCCTCCTCAACCCCCTCCTCAAGCTCCCCATCCTCATCCTCCCTCCTCAACCCCCCATCCTCATCCTCGACCCCCTCCTCAACTCCCCCATCCTCATCCTCTCTCCTCAACCCCCCATCCTCAACCCCCCTCCTCAACCCCTCCTCCACATCCTCAACCTCCCTCCTCATCCTCAACCTCCCTCCTCAACCCCCCCATCCTCAACCCCGTTCTCAACCCCCATCCTCATCCTCAACCCCCCATCCTCAACCTCCCTCCTCAACCTCAACCCCCCTCCTCAACCTCAACCCCAACCCACCTCCTCAACCTCAACCCCCCTCAACCTCCCCCCTCAATCCCCCTCAACCCCAACCCCCCTCCTCAACCCCCTCCTCAACCTAAACCCCCCTCAACCCCCCTCCTCCAACTAAACCCCCCTAAATACCTCTCCCCTCACTTACCTGCTAGTGCTCCAGCCTCAGCTTCTTGACCCGGCACGCATGTGACATCACATGCGAGCCGCGTCATTAGCATATACCGTCACATGCGCGCCGGGTCAAGGAGCGGAGTCCGGAGCACAAGCAGGTAAGTGAGGGGAGAGGAGGGGGGAGGTATTTAGGAGGGTTTAGGTGGAGGAGGGAAGGGTTGAGGTTTAGGAGGCGGGTAGAGACACGGGGGGGTAGAGAGAAACACGGGGGGTTAGAGACACACGGGGGGGTTAGAGAGACACACAGGGGGAGAGTGACTCGAGTATAAGCCGAGGGGGCCCTTTTTTGCCTTAAAAAAAGGGCTGAAAAACTCGGCTTATACTCGAGTATATATGGTACTCCCTAGAGCATGTTTTAAAAATGCGTGTCACGGACCTCTATTCCAGTTCCTGGATCGTAGCCCATTAAAGGACAGACAGCTTGGCTCCAGCAACTCTATTGTACTGTAATCTGTTCTGACCCATTGTTAGCAAATTAAGTTAATCACATCTGCCATGTACTCTATCTAAGGTTTGTAGCACTCAGAGACAGCAGGATGTGTATTAGAAGGTAGCCCTATTGTTCTCAGGTGCCAGCTATCGAGGTACTGCTAGACCCCATGTGGGGTCATCTCCTATAATTGTCTGCCACACCCTCTCATTGTTACATTGTGTACACCCTGTCTGTATCTAACTACTATAAATATTGCTGGTATAGCAGGTTACCCTGGGCAGTACTAGCCCCAATCCCCCGCTCGTCACAATGTGACTGGAGTAGTTGTTTACATTTGGAATCAATATTTATCTCAAATTCCAAATGAATCAATGTAGGTGGGCCCCATATACTGGTGTACCCCTAAAATGGCTCTAGGTACAAGTGTGGTCCACCATTTAAAAGGACCAAAACGGTGAGAGTGTGTATATGTCTGAATAGACAGGAACGATAGTGCTTTGTAAGACTTCTTAAAAACTACATAATTATTTCATAACTGTATGATTTTTCACAACATGGAATATCATAAACTACTCATCTATCATCTTCATACAGTGACATATAGGTCACCTATTTTAGTGTCAGCAGCCAGCCCTTTTATCACCCCCACTGGTAAGTAATTGCTTGCAGGGTTTGGACAGATTACAATTTCAGTTCTCTATGTAGATGAGAAATATAAACAGAAATCATTTTGCTTCATTGGGCAGAATATTTCAGCTCAAATTATATGAGCTAACCCCTAATAATCCTTATGCTAATTTCATTTGGTACATTGAGCTCTGTGTTATTCATACTAATAATTATAAATTAAATGACAGAATCATAAAACAAGGCTGAGACTTGAAGAATTGTTCACTTCCAGTAGAGCTGTTTCTTCATTTGTGATTTGTATTTCATATTTTTTTATAACAAAAAAGACATATTTAGAAAATAATTATTAGTTATTTTTTAAAGAACAAATGTTTTGATTTAAAAAAATAGTTTAAATAGAATGATACTGACAAGAGTTTACAAATTTGTTTGTGTACATCTTTCAGTCATGTCCAACTCTCAGTGACCTCATGGACACCATACTGATCCACTTGGTTTTCATGGCAGAGATACTGGAGTGGATTGCTAGTTCCTTCTCCAGTGGGCCCAGCATACAGCTCCTGGTATTCCTAGGTAGTTTCTCATCCAAGTAATGACCAGGCCCAACCCTGCATAGCTTCAGGGTGGTGTGACCTCTTGGTCACCTGACTGGAATCCAATTCGGGTTGCAGTGGTGAAAGCACCAAATCTGAATCACTGAACCAACAGGGAACTCATTCAATATTTACTTCCAACTAATTGTATCTTGGGGTATACACCTTTTACTCCATAAATATAGGAGCACATTATGCTTTTTTATGGCACAGCATACAAACAGATTCTGTAAGTGGGCACAAAAATATCCACTCGTGTGCTATCATGAGGTTAGGTTTAATGGACTTTCATCTATTTACTTAATAACTGATTAGAAAAAAATCAGTACATAAAGAAAAATAATGCAGCTTTTAAAATGTACATTGGTCTATAATGCTTTAGCAGATATTCTTCTCTGCATCAGGTGTCCAGTTGGTGGGTGAAGATCTGCCAAATCGCTGTCTTGATAGAAGTCTTTATATGCTTCCTTCTCTACAGTGGTCACTACAGGAAGGACAGGCCAGTCTGACTCTGTTTATAAAAGATGGGAGGCATTCCAGCCCAAAGTTCGTGTGAAAACCATGAGATTTTAGTTCTCCCACAAAATATAAACTTCTTTATTACAACACATTAACGGTCAGTCTATACTGATGTTTACTACAAAAAAAAAAGTCATAATGTTTGTACCATTGCAGTGTCACTTTAAAGTTACATTTATGCTTACACCAAACTTTGAGTGTTTTTTTTTTGTAGTTTTAGTTAGTTTTTAATATTACTAAAAATGTAACCAGATGATAAAATACAATCTTCTGTTATCTAAACGCACTTGGAATTCCAATAATGTAAATTAAATAAATGTTCTATTTATTTGTATTTACTTATTTTGTAAGCTTTTGACCCACAATGGTGAATATTTAACAAAGTTCATTAAACACAATGCAGTGAAATGTTTCTGAGCTTCCTGGCAGCTTTTATTTTGATAGAAATTAGAATGAACATTGCAGCAGGAGATTTATAATTTCTTAGTAAGTGTTACAATACTAATTAGCTCCCAAGAGGTAAGGGATTTTGTGCAGGCTTTAGCTTTGAACGAGACAGGCAGTCTTGCCTTGCCATTTGGTATTCAAAAAGAGTATTGTTTAAAATGGAAAGCATACAGCTTTGAAATATTGATCTTCCATATTAAAGAAAGTGAAAATGTTACACATGGTCAAAAGACCTCCAGCTTGCAAGATACTAATACTATTGTATGAAATTGTGTTTGCTAATATATTGGTCCCACAAAGACTATATAGCAGATATAGCAGAACAACACATAACTTATACAACGATTCGGTAGTGTAGAGAATTTGGAAGTGTAGATTTCTTTTTATTATACACTAGAGAAGGAATCTGCAACCTCTATAATAAAAGAGCTAAACTTAAAGGTATATGTAAGTGAGCTGGATTACGAATGCATCTGATAGAGGAGAATTTATAGTGTCTGAAAAAAAATTGTTTGCATGAAAAAATTCCAAAGTAAAGAGTTAAACCATTAGCCTGAAGTTTGAGTTTTCTCTCAATGTTGACATCCCCAGAAATTCCCAGGGATTATTAGCATATCTTATACAATGTTTCTTTTTTGCCTGGGGATTGTGCCGACATGCTGAAGTCTGCCCTACTGTGGGAAGTCACATGATCTCAGACACTTTCCTTTCCTTTAGTGTACTTTCCGTCCTTTACTGAATATGTAAAGCTGTGATATAATTTATTGAGCTCTGCAGTGAGAACTGTCCAATGCAGTGTTGTTTCTTGTGCTCTGTCTGTGAGCTCTGTGTAATCCTATGATAGTATTTCTATAGTTCTGTTCTGTTATAATTTCAATTGCTGTCTGTGAGACTATTGTATAATTTATATTTTAGAGTCTGTGACCATCTCAGCTTATAAAAAGGTTTGTGATATACTTTGACTGTCACATCAAAATTGATTTATTTGTGTTCAACTTTTCTTGCTTTATCACAGTTTTGTCTAAGCATAAGCTTATTTAGAGATGTATGTGGGTTTATTCAGGTCAGACCTAACTACACCCCCTCCCCCAACTCTCTTTTGCCATCCAGTGTCACAGCTTCTTGCTGATTGGCTGAAAAGCCTGCACATGTGCTGCATAATGGATATCTCATAAAAAATTAGATCTCCTTTATGCAAATAACAGTTGCTGGGTGAGTCTAAATCACCCCCAACACATTTTTTATTATATTGCAAAAAGGGTTTGCATGTGTTCATGCAAACTTTTTTCTAGGTGGGTTATGATGCATTCTATAGGATGCATTCATAACCCACCTAACTTACATATACCTTTAAGCACAAAAATACAAGAAATAGACATGTTGTGAAAAGATTAATCAATTTAACCTCTCAGATGCTTTTTAGGGAATTTATAGTAAAAAAACACTGATAACAGATAAAAAAAAAATTTTGGGTGTTAGCCGCAGAGAGCAGAAAAGAAATTGTGCCAACATAAGAAATTAATTCATAGTTTTAAATAGAATGGCTTCAGCTGTTTTGTAATGTCGCAGGATGTGTTATCTCATACTTTGGGATGACATAAGAGCCATACATTGATTGGTATTGCACTAAGATCACAAACATTAAACAAAATTGATAACATTATCAAAATTCAGGGGAGAGAGCCTCAATCAGCCACAGGATTACTTCCTCAGGATCCTGGAGGGGATGGGCTTCTCGGTGCCTGGTGATCTGTACAGGGTCATCAGAATGGAGAAATAGGCTTCACAGGATCAAAATAACAAACAGGAGTTATAACCTCTAAATAAAGCAGAGACCAACATGTATATGCTTCCTAAAATAGCACACTTTATTTTGGATGTTCATGAACATATATAGGGGTTAAAACAATGGAGGTGTTAAACATTAAACAGAATCTGGGATTAAGTAACTTCAAATTCCCTGTTGAGATGGGGAATAGCCAATGAGCAAATCGCCTATGTAGATGGGTTGCTGATCTGTCCATGAGAAGCCAATCAGGAGGTAGCAGGCAACATGATGTTTGAATTACCCGCCCTAGAAGGTGGGCCAATAGGGAGGTGGCCTACGTCGGCCGTATTCTGAGGCTGAGTGCCTAGAAGTTTCAGCCAATCGATAGACAGTTAAATGACATTGGGAAATATGAACATTTGAGGCAGCCAGACTGACTGACGCCTTAAAAATACAACCTTATATAGTATCCAGCAGGGACAATAGTTTAATGTGAGATACTTGATGAGCTAGTGAGTGTTATCTGGTATAAAACAGTTCTGTCTGGTTAAGTGAAACTTGGGTGAGAGGTAAGTGGCAGAGTAGTCTTCTGTGGAGAGATCATAGAACCCAACAAGCTTAATATTATTATTTCCTTTATTTGTAACTTGCCAGCATATTCTGTAGCACTGTACAGGGTTAAATTCAAGTCAAAACAATGTTAACCCAATGAAGAAAAAAAGAATGGAGGGTCCTGTCTTTGAGCTTAAAATCAAATGTACATAGTACTTTTACTAAAGAACATAGCAATATTGGGGTTTACTTAACACAGGTCACCTTACAGTCATTTTCAACATGTATAATGGGGTACATAACCCTTCAACATTTAACAGTGTAACACAGTCCTTTGGTTGAAAGTCCCAGCCCAAAGTATGGCTTTTCTAAGTAAATGTTATATAGGTCTGTACATGGACCAATAAGTTGTCCCGGAGCGGAGCTAGGCAACTCTTGATTCAGTGCCTCTCCACTGTCCGGGTGGAGACTGGGCTGCCAATCCCCTCCTTGGTTAGGGTTAGAGCTCCAAGGTAGGCTCAACTGGACATCCTCTGTATGCCTGCAGGCTTTGTCCCACTTTCTCTGAGCGTGTAAATGTAATGTTTATATTCCTGCTAATGTCCACTTTGTGTTAGTGTTATGTTTGCTGTTTGTTTATAAAACAAAAAAAGTTAAAATTTCAATTGCAATTAAGTTTTTGTTTTTCATGAGTTCCCCTATACTTATCTTCCCCATATTAAACTGCTTCATTTAGAGCTGTTTAGCTTAACATTCGTATGGCTTGGAACCTATCTACAGCGTTAAATGGGGTATATCTGTACCAACAAAATATGTTTTAATATGACCATACTCAAGGTGACAAAGTATTATAATTCAGTGAAGCCACAGCCTCTATAGAATACTTAATGGTGCCACCAGTTCAGTTAAACCAACACCACAATTCTAAGGCATCAATTCTATGGTGCTCAGCCTCCTTTATGGGAAAGCTCCCACATCCATATGTTAGTACTGGGAATACCATTGTTCTAACAATGCAGAACTTTGTAGATAGCAATATATTTTTACTTATCTTTACTTATTTAGACTTGCCATAGCTTTCCTCCCCAGAAGCAAATGTATTTAAATTTATTGATTGCAGTCATAAAAAAAGTGATATTAAAACTCTTCTCTACTTTCCTTGTGTGTCACTTACATGTCTCCAGTATCCGCCATGTATGTGAGGTGCATGTAGACTTCCCGAATGACTATATCTTGATAGCGGTCATCCACATAGTATATGACTGACCTTTGAATCTTGGATAAGAAAATATTTTTTTTATTTAAAGTATTTTAGCTGGGAATTTTTGTTTAAGATTTATTTTTTCCTCATATTAGATTGTGCAAATAATGACAACAACAGTTTGTTGTTGAGACAAAAGATAGCCTTATTTTAATAGATTAAAGACAATGAGAGTGGTATAATGTATTACTATCTCATAGATAGCTCAGTTTCGGATTACAATGGGTTAAACAGAATTGAAGAGAGATTGTACACAATTTCAATTAAGGAGATTAATATTAATTAAGGAATTATATGTAAATGTGTGCAACTTTGTTGGAAGTACTAAATGGATATTATGAAGATTTCTCATTACATTGTATCTTCACTCATGTTGTTATCTCTTTACAGCACCAGCGCAGTCTGGAAGACAAAATAAGAGTTGATTAATCCAATCACCTAATTAAAAGCTTACTTCATTGAAGCGTGATGCCTCTACCACCCTCTACAGGTCTCAGTTGATGCACTCAAGCGTCAGACCTACTATCCTGGTGGTCCCGCAGTGATGACGTCATAGGCCCTCGTCTGAGAGCTAACAAGAGCAGAATGCAGCTTTTCTTTTGTGCTGCATAAATCCAGTATACACAGGCCAACAAAGGGGCAGATCAGTACGTGAGTGAAGTGTAAAGGCATAATATACGCCTAATTGTGGTGTGCATCACTTGGTGCACACCAAATAGGGGGCAAGTAGTGGGTCTTCCTCTACAACTGAGTATTTGCTGGGTAACAGATAGGACAAAATAATTTATTTTTGGATCCCTGTAGGTGGCTATATGTGTATGGATTTAATAATATCTCCTTTGCTTATTATTTATTCGTATTTGACGTTATATCAACAAAGATAAATTGTGACGTTCTTAAAACTATTATCACTTAATGATAAATACTTATGCGGGACTTGCTGCTGTATTTGGCTTTGTTTTATACAATGTGTATCACCATATATACTCGAGTATAAGCCGACCCGAGTATAAGCCGAGGCACCTATTTTACCACAAAATACTGGGTAAAATGAGTGACTCAATTATAAGCCGAGGGTGGGAAATGTGCTGCCCCCTGTGTCCCCCCTCTCTCTCCCGTGTCTCTTCTCCCCTCTCCCTTCCCTGTGTCTCTTCCCCCCTCCCTTATCACCCTCCTCAACCCCACTCCTCATCCTCAAACTCCCTCCTCATCCTCAAACTCCGTCCTCATCCTCCACTTCCCCACTCATCCTCAACCCCCCATCCTCAACCCCCCATCCTCAACCTCAACCCCCTCTTCATCCTCAACCTCCCTCCTCATCCTCAACCTCCCCCCTCATCCTCAACCCCTCATCCTCAACCCCCCCATCCTCAACCCCCCCATCCTCAACCCCCTCCTCAACCTCAACCCCCCTAACATCCTCAACCTCCCTCCTCATCCTCAACCTCCCTCCTCAGCCTCCCTCCTCATCCTCAACCTCCCTCCTCATCCTCAACCCCCTCCTCATCCTCCCTCCTCAACCCCCCCTCAACCTCACTCCTCAACCCCCATCCTCATCCTCCCCCCTCAATCCCCATCCTCATCCTCAACCCCCCCATCCTCAACCCCAACCCCCCTCCTCAACATCAACCCACTATCCTCAACCTTCCATCCTCAACCCCCATCCTCAACCCCCCTCCTCATCACCCCATCCTCATCCTCAACCCCCCCATCCTCATCCCCCTCCTCACCCCCCACTCAACCGCACCCGGTATATGCTAATGACGCGGCGCGCATGTGACATAACATGCGCGCCGGGGTCAAGACGTAGCAGAGGCCGGAGAAGAAGCAGGTAAGTGAGGGGGAGGTATTTAGAGGGGAGACAGTGAGGAGGGGGTTGATGAGGAGGAGGGGGGTTGATGAGGGGGAGGGGGGTTGAGGATGAGGAGGGGGAGGGATAGAGACATAGAGGGGTAGAGAGACACGGGTGGTGGGGGTAGAGATACACGGGGGTTTTTGAGAGACACGGTGGTTAGAGAGACACAGGGGGGGGTTAGAGAGACACTAAGGGGAGTGACTCGAGTATAAGCCGAGGGGGCCCTTTTTAGCCTTAAAAAAAGGGCTGAAAAACTCGGCTTATACTCGAGTATATACGGTAAGTAATATTTTAGTGTATTCAATAAAGGTTAGATTTTATTTTCATACTCAATCTCCTCTGTTCTATTTTTATCTTCCATATTCTCTGGCACATATTTGCCCATTGCCACTCTCTGTTTGGGTACCTTATGCTCAGTGTGGTCCTTTTACCAACTTAATTTAAAGGGATACATACATTTTCCGCATTATGAATGCATCTGATAGAGGAGAATCAGTAGTGTATGAAAATAATACCACCAAAATAAACATTTAAACACTTAACTTGAAGTTAGCAAAATATGTTTTCTGAATATCTGGATTAACACCCTCTCCAAAACCCAGGCTAAGTTCATCTTCAAGTTCATCTTCAATTAATCTAATTCAAAATTGTTTTGGCCAGTCAGGAGGAAGCAGAGGCTTATACATTCTGTGAGTTGACTTATATGAAAATACATAGTACTTTTCTAACATGTGTCAATCTGTGCAGCACATTCACACTAGATCAAAACCCAGCATGTTTTCTGTGGTGAATTTCAGCTGTGACCCCACCAACCATGTTGGAGGTTATAACTGAAGGGGTTAACATATTTTGCTGGCATATTCACATGAGATATAGGCTAACCCCAATAACATGTTTTTGTCCTTGGGACATCTTGCGACCTTACTCACGTACTAACGAGAGACATTTCCTTATTTGTTATTCTAAGAAACAGAAAACACCTGATTATCTGTCCTTGTCCGACTAACGTCTATAGTGTAACTCGCCTCTAATATCCGCCTTCTTTAGCAAGTATATAACCTATGTTATGACGTACCAATAAACGAGTCTGTAATGAGAATCTTTGTGTGTGTTTGTGTTACTTCCAGTACTGCTCCCAGAATTCTGCCTGGGGCCTGTGGTCCAAGCCGCCAACTAAGTATAGGAAGCCCCAACAAACTGGTGTCACAGAAGTGGAATGCAGATCGAAGTATGACGGAGTGGTGAGTAGAGTGAATTGTGTTTATTTACACCCTCCTTTGCTCCCACTCTCATCGTCCTTTGAAAACTGTATCTAAGTAAATAAGTTGGGCACAGTCTTAGGTAGACTGGGAACCACTCCCTGAGGTAGGGGGAATTAAGCCTTTGGTAGGTAAGGAGATATGTATTAAGCCTTCGGAAGGCTATAGTAACTATTCCTAAGGTGGGAATAAAAAGGATAAAATTGATATAAATATATACTTGACGGCTTGGTTGACAGTGCCCCAAATCCGCTTTTGCTTGCTCATGATTTTTGCTGTATTGCTGTGCTGTTTAATATAAGATTTTTTTTGTTATACTGTGTAAAATCAGGAAGTGAGGTCTCTGGAGACTGTAAGACGCACCGTCTCTGTGTCTAGGGGCAACCCGTTGACGCACATAGTCCGAACGCAAAGTGACAGTCAGAAGAGACAGGAATAGGAATTTGGTATCACGTCCTGTTTTAAGTAATTAACTTGAGAATAACTGTCGGTATTGTCGGAGCTCTCCAGCTCAGTACAGCCGCTCTTGTTCTCTGATTAACAATCGTGGTAATAAATAAGATTACGTTGTCTACTGAGACAACTGCCTAAAACCTCTTAAGAATAGAAGGATAGTTGGAAATGGGTACTTCCCAGTCTAAAAAATATCCACCTCCCAATCCAGGAGAATCATGCAAAGCTATCATATGTAGTTATATACACAGCCCCCAACATCAGGTCTCGTGAGAGAGCAAGCAGCTGTGAGCAGGAGCTGTGAGCATTGGCTGCAGCGCCCCTTCCTCCTTCCCCTGCAGACAGCACTACATAGAGAGGGAGAGCAGAAAAAAAGAGCAAACGAAGAAAGGGTAATAAAAGAAATAGGAACAAATATAAAAAAAAGGACCAAAAATCCCCATAAAAGTACAATGGTACTGAGTCCAGTCACTCAGAACAGTCAGATGCTGAGGATCTAAACATAAAACCCAAAGGAACTTTTTCTTTACATATATGTATATAATATTCTGATTGCTTTTGTTTATAAAGTAGATGGATTGTCTTGTTTTCTGCATTTGGGAGTTGGGAGTTTTCTGCAAGTTGTTTTGCTGCAAATAACTTTGTGAGTGTGATTGTTGTACTTTCTTTCTTTGCAATACAACTAAGAAATGCAGGTTAGACAATTTTTCTCAGTGTCTTTACGGGTGTAGAGATCGTGTCCACCACTGAGATATATTTCTAAAGCCAGCATAAATATAAAAAAGGGAAATCTTTTTCCAGAAATATGTAACAGTGAAGGATTTATGGTCTGTCTTGTAATGTTTGTAAGTATAAGACTTGTGTTTTTACTCTGTAGATCAGCTATTTGTACTTTCAAAAATATATT
Source organism: Discoglossus pictus (assembly GCA_027410445.1). NCBI lineage: Eukaryota > Metazoa > Chordata > Amphibia > Anura > Alytidae > Discoglossus > Discoglossus pictus. Next base: position 342,076,235 of record CM050165.1, on the reverse strand, counting down.
TATATTATTGTGGTAATGTAAAGACAATGTGTTCTTTCTGTTTTAAAGCTTGCTAACACTTATCTCTTTGTCCCAGAGAAAAACTGTGAGTTTTTGTGACAGGAATTCCCCCTCCCCGCAGAAAATACTTAAGGTCGTATTTAGTTCGGATAAAAAAACTGTCATGTTTAATGTTGTTGTTGAACTTTTAAAGGTGGTTTTCAGTATTTTAAGTTAAATGTTTGTGGAGAGGTCTCGGGAAGAGGAGTGTTAGTTGGGAATTATTGTAAGTTAAGTACGTAACTGAAGGGAAATAGTTCCTAGAAATGTTTTAGCAAGTGCTTTAAGAAGGACATTTTGCATGTGAATTGATCCAAAATGGGATCATAATAGTTTGTTTTTGAATAGATTGCTTATAGAGAAATTGTGGTACATTCCTGTGATTACAAGTTTAAGTTTGTAGAAAGGAACTTATATTTTTTTAACCGTAGGTGACGACCTAGTTATGAAAGAACTAACCCCCAAATTAATCCTTCTGCATGTATGATGTATCTGAAGTGAATGTGTCAAGGACACCATGACTCAGACTGACATCAGACTTATCATGCAGACTTTTAGACTCTGATACAGAGTCAGGATGGAATTGGGCTAACGTCCCTTCCATTATGTAACAATGACTTTAGATTTGTTCAGGATTTAAAAACAATTAATTATTTAGTCATCCCAATTGCCCAGATTGTCCCTGATATCACCGCTCTCATTACGGCCATTTCCCATGACACCACTAAATTTACTGTTATTGATTTATCGAACGCATTCTTTTCGGTCCCATTGGACCCTGAGACACAACTACTTATGGCTTTCAGTTTTAATGGGCGCCAATTAACATGGACCCGTCTTCCCCAAGGCTATGTGGACTCACCAGCTGCTTAATCACTGGTGCTCCAACATACCTTGCGGTCATGGACCCCGTGTCATGGTTCGGTCCTCCTTCAGTACGTCGATAACCTACTGTTGTGTAGTCCTAACGGGGAAGCCAATAGACAGGATTCACTCAGTTTGCTACAGCACCTAGCAGCTGAAGGTCACAAGGTAACTAAACACAAAATACAAATGGGGGCAACACATGTTGATGATTAATTTTTGCAGGCAATGGATCCCTGAATATTCAAACTATGACTCCATTTTACGTGCGGCTGCTAAGGGGGACAACCCAGAGTATATTCAGTGGACTCCGGACATGACTAAAACTTATGTGACCTTAAAAGTTAGCATTATGCAGGCCCCCGCTTTAGGACTACCTGATTATTGTAAACCAGTCCACCTTTATGCGAGGGACAACTGTAAAACCATGGCCGCAGTCTGTGCCCAAGATCACGGAGGTAGTATGCGTCACGTTGCATTCTTTTCCAAAGTAGTCCCTACTCCGGTCCAGGGGATGCCGGCGTGTCTCCGAGCATTAGCTACTTGTGCTATGGCCGTAGAGACAGCTAATACTATTACCTTAGGACATTCTACCATCCTGCATACCAATCACCAAGTGTTACAGTTAGTTAAAAACCTAACCACATAAAACATGACTGCACAGCGCCTCAGTGGCTATGAGTACATACTGCTTAACCATACCACTTTAGAAATAAAATACAGCACTCCCTACAAATACCCCCCCCACCCTCCCCCCCATTGGCTTTGTACCCTAGTTTAGACACAGATATGGATGTTATCATAGGCAATTACATGCGCCGACATTCACCCACAGTTCAGCCTGAAGTACATATCAGCGCTGATGTCACCCCCCCTCTTTCCCCACTCAAGAGCAGGGACAGAGAGAAGCAGCCGCAGCTGCAGTAGCTCCCCCTCCTTCCCCACCCGCAGCCAGCAGCGCTACATTAAAAACAAAACTAGTGAAAACTGATAAAACACAGCAAAAATTTCTAGAGGTAATGCTCTAGCTGACCGGTTAGCAAAAGAAGCTGCAGTTATGCCGCTATCTTCTACCCCCACTTATCCTGTACTCCAACCACCATCCTATCCGTCTGACCTTCTTTTTCATGAATTGCAAGGATTTGCTACACCTGATGATTTATCATACTGGCAGTCACATGGTTTAGAAAAGGACATGCATGGCCTTTCCTCAAAAGAGGGGAGGATAGGGATATCTGAGAGTAGTGCCCCAATATTCATAGGACAGGCACATGGAGTAGGACACAAAGGAATTAAAGCAACCATGCAACAACTGCAACTGTCATTTTGCATCAGAAACTTAAAATCCCACTGCCAGACATGCATACAAAGATGTATACAGTGTCTACAGAATAACTCTACAGTACCTAACAAAGCATTACATGATCATTTGCCTCCACCCACAGCTCCATTCACCCATCTACAAATTGATTTTACTCATATCCCAAAGGTAGGATCAAAGCAATTGTATCTTTTGGTGATAGTAGACCAGTTCTCACGGTGGCCTGAGGCCTTTGTAACACAAAGAGAGGATGCTAAGACGGTAGCTAAAATATTAACTACCGAGATAATACTGAGATATGGATGCCCATTGCAAATTAACTCTGATAATGGACCAGCCTTTATTAGTGCGGTAATTAAGGAACTGGTACAATGGCTACAGATAACCTGGAAATTCCATATCCCTTACTATCCTCAGAGTTCAGGCATAGTGGAAAGAATGAACCGCACTATTAAGGAGAAACTTACAAAGGCCACTGCAGGTACATGGGTGAACTGACATAAATATCTACCTGCCATACTAGCAGAAATTAGGATGACTCCTAATAAGTCTACTAAATTGTCCCCTTTTGAGATTCTAATGGGAAGACCATTTCCAACTCCTTGGGTAAAGGGCCCACTTGTAATAATGCCTGGTGATCTTGATCTTATAAGAGAACAATATGTGCAACAATTGATTGATAAATTGAATGGTATCTATGGTGACGTGTCTTCTGGCTTTCCTTTTCCCTCACAGGAACCAACACATTCGTTCCAGCCAGGTGACCTCGTCTGTGTCCGACAACTGAACAAAGCAAAGAAGGGAGGCTTCCCATTCGGACCACCAACTACCGTCGTAGCAGTAACCAGGACAGCTGTCCTCACTGACTCACAGGACATCTGGATCCACGCATCACATTTGAAGCTGTGTCCAAAGAAAGGCGAAGCAGGTGACAAAGTCCCCGTGAAAGCGATTAAAGACAGCGATAATAAAAATGTCGAACCTACTCCATCCACTTTTTTCTGTTGATGGGCATTATGCTCCTGATTTATTTGCCCTTATGGACATTTCTTCATTGCCATTATGACCCAGACGAACTGGGACCATTAAAGTCTGTTTGTGGTAAACAATAACACTCACACCAATACTAGTTCACCTCATAGGCACAAGAGATCAACAAGTGATAACACAATTATAAAAAATCATCCCTGGGAACGCAATACATTTTCCGTAATGTTACAAGGATATGCTAACTCCCTTAACCTTTCTAACTATTGGGTATGTGCACACGTCTCTACAAATGGGGAAATGGGTATGCCTCTATTTGGCCTTCCAGCAGAAAACTTCACCCAGAGTCACATATATTACAATAGCAGTACACAACCCCGCAAATGGAATTTATTTACTTATGTACAGTTGGCCACACCAATCTATATGGATGCAACACCTCATACGCACGTATTTCCCATCAAAATATAATAAGAGTGTATCATTTATGTTAACCCACACTAACCCAGGGTATAACTGTTTTAGGGCCCATGGAAAAGGTAAATCTGTTGGTTGGTCCACTTGCTCCAATACCACAATTATTTTTAATAGGACCTCCTCTGGTTCCTCTCTCTCGACCTGTACAAGAGTTGTTCACCTTGGAACTGTAGTGGTCCCGGCTGTCCCTACGTATTTTCTCTTTTACACAATATAGCAATTAATGGTACTGGTTGTAGTAACACCAATAGATCTGTGTCTAATCTCTTCCACCTTATGCCACCTTTTCCAGCCACGGACTAATTGGGTGGGCAGTTGTTATTTAGGTCAAGTAATCCCATATATATATACAAAACCCCAACACTTACACAGGGCCACACTAGGAACATGAAGGATATAGAGCAGAAAAGCGAGTGGGAAAGATTACTAGACATCCTAGGTATAATCTTCCCAAATGCAGGCATAGGTACTCAATGTAAAAAATATTAATTATTACTATAATCTGATTTTTTTTTATCCCAATATCATTGGAGTTGCACAAAGTGATTCTCAAATACATGAGATATTGCAGAATATTCCACCTGAATCCTAAACCTGCATCTGTTTACACAATTTTAAGAAATTACTATTTTAACTAAGATTGGTAATTGGAGGTGTGCCCTTAAAAAGGTAATCTTTCCTTCTAAACTTTAAGATTTACTACATTGTAGGCACGTTATGTTAAATATTTAAACACACACTACCTGTTATATCATGTTAAATGTAAAGCAGCATTCTTTGTCTAAAGTTTTTGTAAGTTTTGCCTTCCTGGGAAAGTTCCTTTTATGGAAACAAAATGTTCATTCTCATCAATTTTTATGAATACCTTGGTGAGTTCAGAGTTTGCAGCTTTAGGAATAGTCCACTATTCCAAGACCATTCCAACCTTAGAAATACAAATCTACAGCCTTATTAAATTGCCATTCTGTAAATTTAAAAGGGCTCTATTTAAGCACACAGAAGTTTTTAGTTAGTGAACTTCTATCCAAAATCATGGTCTCCACTAACTAAAAACTTCTGTAAAAAAAATATGCTGTGTGCTTATATAGAGCCCTTTTAAATTTACTGAATCGCAATTTAATAAGGCTGATAATCTGCATATAACTGACTGTGTGTCATTTGCCACTTTGTGGGTTATGAAACACAACATTTGAGAGGATCTAAATCTATTCAAGAAAGAATTCCAAATCTATAGCATTACAATCTAAACAAAATGCACCAAAATAGCATATACAGTAGCATTTTACTATTAAGTATTCTATGATAAATAAACCATTTTATTGTCAATGCTTCTTTTCAGTGATAGAAACTTGACATTTTCACTCAGTCTCAATATAGGATTTGAGGGTGGATTAATAATGGAAGTTGTCAGGTATTGATTTAAACAGCTAAATATTAGTATTATATGAGTGTTCCACTATATAAAATGAAAATTACAATATTTAATATTATTCATCTAACTAAAGTTGTTCAGTGTAAGTTATATATGCATAATCTCTTCATATATAAATATAGTATATTTAAAAATAAATACTAGTCAAGACTCAAACTAGTGATACCGTATTGGTCCGAATATAAGCCGCACCTGCATATAAGCCGCACCTGTAAAATTCAAGGGGAAAAAATAGAAAAAAGATAGTACTCAAATATAAGCCGCACCTTTAAAATTGGAGAGAAAAATACTTTCTCCAAGTGATCAGCTATTGCAAGAAACAGGCTTTCAAATTAGTACTGAAACTTTTTTTCGCTGTTCAATTGCTACAATACCGCAGTCTCAAGCATGCAAATCGTATAGAAGCCGCACACGTAACTCGCAAACTCAAAAATCTGAAAAAAGGTGCAGCTTATATCCGGACCAATACGGTATATATTATATTTGTCATTATAATAATCATGACAAGCGATAATAATGACATGCATACACTATACCATTGCACAGTAATAGCAATTAGAGAAGTTAATATTGATTTATTAATTTATCACCAATTAATATTTCTTCGGTTTATATGTTTTGGGATTACTCATTCTTTGTTTTGTGAATAGTACAGTTCAGTTACACTGTTGGTTTTATATATGGTGATATATACAGTATCTCACAAAAGTGAGTACACCCTTCACATTTTTGTAAATATTTTATTATATCTTTTCATGTGACAACACTGAAGAAATGACACTCTGTTAAAATGTAAAGTTGTAAGTATACAACGTGTATAATGGTGTAAATTTGCTGTTCACTCAAAATAACTCAACACACAGCTATTAATGTCTAAACCGTTGGCAACAAAAGTGAGTACACCCGTAAGTGAAAATGTCCAAATTGGGCCCAAAGTGTCAATATTTTGTGTGGCCACAATTATTTTCCAGCACTGCCTTAACCCTCATGGGCATGGAGTTCACCAGAGCTTCACAGATTGCCACTGGAGTCCTCTTCCACTCCTCTATGATGACATCACAGAGCTGGTGGATGTTAGAGACCTTGCACTCCCCCACCTTCCATTTGAGGATGCCCACTGATGCTCAATAGGGTTTAGGTCTGGCGACATGCTTGATCAGTCCATCACATTTACCTTCAGCTTCTTTAGCAAGGTAGTGGTCGTCTTGGAGGTGTGTTTGGGGTCGTTATCCTGTTGGAATACTGCCCTGCGGCCCAGGCATCCTCAAATGGAAGGTGGGAGAGTGCAAGGTCTCTAACATCCACCAGCTTTGTGATGTAATTATGGAGGAGTGGAAGAAGACTTCAGTGGCAACCTGTGAAGCTCTGGTGAACTCCATGCCCATGAGGGTTAAGGCAGTGCTGAAAAATAATGGTGGCAACACAAAATATTGACACTTTGGGCCCAATTTGGACATTTCCACTTAGTCCATCAGCTTTCCTTCAGCTTCTTTAGCAAGGCAGTGGTCGTCTCGAAAAGGAGGGGGATCATGCTCTGCTTCATTATGTCACAGTGCATGTTGGCATTCATGGTTCCCTCAATGACCTTTAGCTCCCCAGCACCAGCAGCACTCATGCAGGTCCAGACCATGACACTCCCGTTACCAAAAGTAAACATCTTTACGGAGGAAAGGTAGTTGAAATAATCCCTAAAGATGAAACCCTATGTTTGAACGTAAACAGCGATGCAGATAGAGTGGAGACAGCATCTGACATCAGCAGGTAAATGCATATAGGTGGAATCAACACAATATATTATAGAAAACATATATACACATATAGACATATGTGTATAAATGTTTGGTCTGGGCCTGCATGAGAGCTGCTGGCACTGGGGAGCTACAGTTCATTGAGGGAACCATGAATGCCAACATGTACTGTTACATACTGAAGCAGAGCATGATCCCTTCCCTTCGGAGACTGGGCCGCAGGGCAGTATTCCAACATAATAACGACCTCAAACACACCTACAAGACGACCACTGACTTGCTATAGAAGCTGAAGGTAAAGGTGATGGACTGGCCAAGCATGTCACCAGACCTAAATTGAGCATCTGTGGGGCATCCTCAAATGGAAGGTGGGGAAGTGCAATGTCTCTAACATCCACCAGCTCCGGGATGTCATTATGGAGGAGTGGAAGAGGAGTCCAGTGGCAACCTGTGAAGCTCTGGTAAACTCCATGCCCATGAGGGTTAAGGCAGTGTTGGAAAATAATGGTAGCCACACAAAATATTGACACTTTATGCCTAATTTGGACATTTCCACTTAGGGGTGTACTCACTTTTAGACATTAATGGCTGTGTGTTGTGTTATTTTGAGGGGACAGCAAATTTACTCTGTTATACAGGCTGTACACTTACTACTTTACATAATAACAGAGTGTCATTTCTTCAGTGTTGTCACATGAAAAGATATAATCAAATATTTACAAAAATGTGAGGGGTGTAGTCACTTTTGTGAGATACTGTAATTCACACATACATAATGGTTGAAACTGATAAATAATAATAAACCCAGAGGGCAGATATAAACACTTCCAAGTAAAAATCTTTTAGCGTCTTTGCAAACCTTCTGTCTAATAATTAAAAAATATCCAAAGAATGGATTGAGTGATTTTTTCCAGAGGGGATTTTAACATGGTACATCCTGACATTAGATCAATGTAATCTAAATGCTGCCATACTACATGATAGACAAAGATCTAGGAGTTATTCAAGTCTCTGTACAATGGGGGGATACTACAGTAATTGGAGAATCCTTCACCCTTTTGAACAGGATTAAACATGTCACTTGTCATTCTCATATATAGACATTTTTTTGTCTTTGACTCTCACAAAGTTGAGAAATCAAAAATCTTTGAAATAACCCTCTCTGATCTTATCACCATATCCATGTTCTTTTCTGGATTGCGGCAAAACCAGGGAACAGGAGTCAAATCATATTGGAATACTCCATTATAAAAATGTTCAGCTCATACTATTCTTATAAATCAGCCACCCATTGGCTGTGGTATAATAGTCATATTGAGTAAATATTATTCTCCTTATTAAAACAGCATATATAGACATAAAAAACATGTTTCTAATATTTCAAGAATATCTACTAGAGACTTACCAAACAAAACCAGCATGCCACTGACAGTACTCATACAATAATAACATCCACTGATATATAGAATGTTTGGCTTTCTTTTGCAATGACCTGCATAGCTCAGAGTGTAATAAATATATTTAAGACATTACTTATTAAAAAAAAAAAAAATCTAAATAGGCTGAAGTCCCTGATCTCTTACTAGTGAGACTGAAAGTACTATTACATTGCTACTAAACAGCAAATTCTCAGACCAGGTGATTCATTTTAATGAATAATATAAGGCAGCCCCTATTTCTCGTTTAGCAGCGCTATTCAGTGAATTACAGAAATGGATAGCATATTGAGAAGGATTCAATGATTTACTGATAAAATCTGTCCAAATGAAGATCTGAAAACTCATGACTTATATAGACTCTCTACTACTTTTCTTTTATACGTTGGCTACATTTGCTTAAAATATATGCTAAGTGTCTGCCAAAATCAATAGAACAAGAACAAACTCTCTCTACTCTTAAAGGACCACTGTAGCACATATACAACTAAAGTGTTTGTTTGCTGTGCACAGGCTATTAAAATAATTTTAATTATATTCAGTTAATAAAGTAGTTCACAAATACTTAAAAAATATACATTATTTAGACAATTTCCAATGTCCCTATAATGCATAATGCAGGTGTAGCAAGCTAGAGAGTACAAATATATAAGGTTTAGGAATATTTCTATAATTTTTATTATTATATGATATTGTATATATATTTTATATACATTTTATACATATAGATAGATATTGTTCATTGGTGATTTCTCTGTTTGGAAACATGCTTTTGTATTTTTCCTGGATAGACATACCATTGTTCCTTGTTCTGGGATAGACATTACCTAATAACTTCTTTAACTAGTTGAAGAGAAAAGTTTTATTTTTGTTTAAACACTCCTTAAAAATTCCCAATTTTAGATAGCTTTCTCAAAACATAAATTATTTCGAGGTATACATAACTGACAATCATTATCACTAAGATGCCACATCTTGTTTATAGTTTTATTTATTACTTGTATGTCAAAAGGTTATTTCTTATTTTATCTTAATTCTTTGATGGTAATTTGAAGGTACAAGGTCGCCATCTCGTGTTCCAAGAAATTAACACTTAATAAGTCTTTAGGACAAGAATACATTCTCTTATGGCTTAAATATTTCTGACATCATCATGGTTTCTGATTGGTTGCCAAATACATAGTCTACTTTGAATACCTGATAAGCAAATTAAGCTTTGAGTATAATTAGGAGACAGACAAAGGAATTAGGGGAGCTAACAAGGAAGATTGGGGGGGGGGGGGATCTAAGAACTGAGATCTAACATCCAACATCTAATATCTAACATTAGAGAAACACAGACACGCCCCAAGGAGAAATTTTGGTAATCTCCTAAGAAGAACATTCTAACATATACATTACTATTGGGATTTTTCCCAAAACACATAGCCAATTCAAAATCCATTCTCCAAGACCTTCTCAGAAACTTTCACAGCTCACTAACAAAATAATTTACACTCTTACATACCAAGAACAAGACATTCTTATGAAACATAAGAAAAGATCCAGACTGCCATTGGGCTGAGTCATTTGATGAAATCAAGCAGAAGAACTAGGTATTGTATAAGATTAATATTTCTCTAAATTTCATTTCTTTTTCATTACAATCATGGAAATATTTTGTTAATTTACTGTAAAATTGATTGCCATATCAATTTGTATCTGATATATACCACTATAATGTGAAAATTATAAGTCGATGCATAATTTGCTAAATAATTTTATAAATACCACAAATATCAGCTGTTATAGCAATCCAATATATTTTTATTACCTAATTGTAATCAAAAACATTTTCTCTTCTGTATTAGAGATACTGTAATACCTTATTTTGGACTATAAAAATCATATGATATTAAAATTGTATTGTATCTTAATAAATAAATATTTGTAAGCATACCAAAATAATCAAAACTATCTCTGATATTATAATTACCATATTAATTATATTAAGCATATTATGCATGTCTTATATATAATTATGTGGACTATGTGATACTTCACAATTGTTGTACCTTGATATTATTTTTATTACAATTGTTTATATCATCTTGTTATATTAAACTATACAGCATTATTATCTTTATTAATTTATAATAAATATATTCTCACATAATACAGTTCTGTTTATTTCATGAGGCCAAAGCTTACATATATTGTGTAGTAAGAAATCAAAAGTAGTAAAAATTTGCAAATATATAAAATATGTCATTTTTAATTAATATTAATAAAGTTTATATTACTATTAATTACCAAAACCCATGACAAAGGCCTTGTCAAATGAGGTTTTAACAATGGTGGATCATTTGAAAGCAAATTTGTGTACACACACAATGCAATTTATGCAGAAGGAAGGGCAACAAGCTGGAATATCATGAAATAAGTCAAACAGATTACATGGACTGAGGAGAAGTAATGGCAATTTACATTTGTTGTGTGTTCCCTATAGAGTCAAAAGAGTAGAAAATAGACTGGTAGAGTTGAAATATAGAATATAAAATGATATCTAATTTTTCAAGACTCACCGGCCACAGCGTCCGTACCGGATGACTGGGGAAAAGCATATGTGATATCTTTATTTAAGAAGGGAGCAAGAGCAAAACCAGGGAATTATAGACTTGTAATCCTCAATTTGAACAAAGTAATAAGTAGCAGTCAACACGGATTTATGAGGATTTATGATAAATCATGTCAAGCAAATTACATTTTTTATATGAGGAGCTAGTAGGAACTTGGATCAAGGCAAATCAGTGCATATAGACTTTTGGGATTTTGAAACGACTATTGATAGAGTGCCACATGGGAAAGTCGATGTAACAAAGAAAGTGAATCAAGTAATTTTAAACAATTCTCTCTAGTGAATTAAGGCAAAAATATTAATAAAATTGAGATGTTTTTGAAAGACCGAAGTGCTCGGGATTGATTTTTGCAGTACCACTCTCCTAGGGCCTAGATTTCATGCCTATTCAGCCATATGCACAGATTAAGGCGCCTACCTATTCTAGCCAGGTGTCTGCTTTAATAATAGCACTATGCTTAAAAGAGTACACTTAGTGATATTTAATACATCACAGACACCTTTAAATGTGGTCTATCAATGTGATGGAAAACTGTGAAATTAAGCTGGAGACATATTATTAGTTAGTAGCAAGACTATTGCGGTCCACTGTATAAAAAGTATACAGAGCAAGGAAAGAAAGGCCATTTTAGGCACATCTACATACCCCAGGAAGCATGGAGGTATGCTTTTCTACAACATTTCTCCCCCCCCCCCCTGTCGGCCTCCCCTGATCACCCTCCAACTAACCTACCAACCTCTTCCTCTTGCCAGGCCTCAGTCAGAATGGAAGTCCTGGGGGAGAAGCCACCAGACTCAGGAGGGAGAGTGAGCAAGAGGGAGGAGAGAGGGAGTAAAGATATAAGAGAGGGAGGAGAGCTCCACCACTGCAGCTAAGGATTTTGTGGGTCCTGCCATAACATATTTTGTATCTTATCTTAGTTGTCTCTCCAGCCTCAAGTTATAGTTTGCCAGAACCAACATCACATTGATGATGCTCATATAAGGGCCAAATCCGCTGAACATCTCACATTCATCACATATAATAGTATATTATAGTTGTCAAACTGCGAGTTGTCGTCACACTTGCGAGCCTTGCAAAGTGAGGCGAGCTGTTTGCGGCCCAAAGGCGCTCATGGTCCTGCAAGCCTCGCGGAGTGAGGCGAGCAGTTGAGGCATTGAGCTTGGAGCACTTAGTTAAAAAATGCAGGACTTAATTAGGCTGCAAGCAGTTGAGAAACGCGAGACATAAAGAAAAAAAAAAATCCGGCCTCAAAATCTTGCGGACAAAAAAAACGACTTCGCAAAAATACAACTTTAACTGTCGAACTGCGGAAATAAAAAAACACGAAAAACAAGAATTTTTTTTAAATAAAAACACTCACACACAGCATGGAGGGAACACCAGGACGCCTGGGATTGAGGTTGCATGCAAAATTAAGTCGAATTTTCTGAGTTTCGGCACTCGAAAAGCGGCTAAGCAAGAAAAAAAATGGCGGCCAAAAAAAATGAAAACGAGGCTAAAGGAGACACCAGGCACGTATGAGTTAGCCAGGAACGTAGGAGATACAAATTATACCATTATAACGGGCGGAAAATGCTTGTGAGCCAGGCAACACATAGAAAAAAGCCCCATTTTACAACACTAACTTGCAAATAATAACATTACGATTCTAAAATGGAGCTTTACTCGCCTAAACAAACAGTTTGGCCTCGCGCACTCAGTTTATTTACACTGCACACTTGGCACACTGCTGACACTTTCTCCTCAGGTGATCAACAATCCAACTGTACATTTTCTGATGCAGGAAAATCCAAAGAGATTGTTAGCTCTTCAGGATATTGATTGCTGTATATTAAATATGAATAGGTAAATTATATTAATTTATTAATTCACTAGCGACTTGCCCGTCAAAAAATTATGTTCAATAAAATTTGAAGCCATGACAATGCTGTTTGGTACACTATGTTAAGCATTTTATACTCTAAGGACCTTCGACGTTCATTGCGAGCCTCTCCTTGCGTGTCCTTTGGCTCATCTCTATATTTTTTTAAATACGAATTAATGAATTAATTTAATAATAAATTAATATAGTTTACCTTTTTCTAATTAATATATCTTGAAGCCATGGCAATGCTGTTTGCCAATGCGGTTTGCTGTTTGCATGCGCAAGGGCAAACCATTGGTTTAAGTTAGGGATGTAAAATAGGGTTTGTCTACTCGGTTCGCGAGCATTTGCCATCCTTTGTAATAGTGTATTTTGTACCTCATACATTACTGAGTGAAAGTGGTACGCGGCTGGTGGAGTTTTGAGCAGTCCAGGGTCGTGTAGCCTCGTTTTCATTTTGTTTGGCAGCCATTTTTTTTCTCACTTAGCCATTTTTTTTGTGCCGAAACTAGACAAAGTCAAGCGTCTCGTAACTTATTTTTTTTCCTAAGTCCCGCATTTGTCAACTGCTTGCAGCCTAAGGCGATCCCTCATTTCCTAAGTGTTTCAATGTGTGATCGGCTTGCCTTTCTGGCTAAGTCCCGCTTGTTTCATTGCCTCCACCGCTCGCCTCGCTTCGCGAGGCTTGCAGGCAGTGAGCGCCTTTGGCGTTCATCGGCTAAGTGCTGCGATTTTTAGTGCCTTCAGCGCTCGATGCCTAAGTCCTCCGAATTAACGGATGAGCGCCTTCAGCCTAAGTCGTACGCATCACGCAAAGTGTGAAGACGTCTCGTAGTTCGACAAATATACCCTATTTACTCGAGTATAAGGTGACCCGATTATAAGCCGAGGCACCTATTTTAACACAAAATACTGGGAAAACTTAGTGACTCAAGTATAAGCCGGGGGTGGGAAATGTGCTGCCCCCTGTGTCCCTCTTGTGCCCTCTGTGTCCCCCTCTTGTGTGCCCTCTGTGCCCCCCTCTCTCTCCCCTGTGTCTTTTCCCCCCTCTCCTACCCTGTGTCTCTTCCCCTCCTCTTCCTCCCCTGGAGGGGGTTGAGGATGAGGATGGGGGGGTTGAGGATGAGGATGGGAGGTTGAGGATGAGGATGGGGGGTTGAGGATGAGGAGGATGATAAGGGAGGGGGAGGGAAAGAGCCACGGGTGTGCAGAGACATGGGAGGGAAAGAGAGCCATGGGGGTGGAGAGACACAGGGGGGGGGGGGGAGAGTCACTGGGGTGGAGAGACACAGGGGAAAGAGAGACATGGGGGTGGAGAGACAAGGGGGAAGAAGAGACACAGGACGCCTGGGATTGAGGTTGCATGCAAAATTAAGTCGAATTTTCTGAGTTCGGCACTCGAAAAGCGGCACGGGGGGGAAAGAGAGACACGGGGGTGGAGAGACACGGGGGGGGGAAAGAGAGACACCAGGGTGGAGAGACAAGGGGGACTCAAGTATAAGCCGAGGGGGCCCCTTTACAGCATTTAATAAGGGCTGAAAAACTCGGCTTATACTCGAGTACATACGGTAATATGTGATATTAATTTATTAATTCACTGTACTTAACTAAATAATTGTATATTTTACACTGTACTTATTTATCTGTCTTTGCGATGAGCGCCGAAGGTGATCGTTGCAAAGGAGGAAACTTGAAGTACATGAGGCGAGAGGCTCGCAATGAGCACCCAAAGTTCCTCAGAGGAGCTAAAAGCCTTACATTGTGTGGCAAACAGCATTGCCATGGCTTCAAGATTTATTGCCGAAATTTTTTGACCGGGCAATTTGCTAGTTTAAAATAAATCAGATAGGTGGGCTAGAGGCAACAAAGGGGTACATTTCAGCATTGGTTATGCTCAGAATGCTTAGCTGCAGGGGAAATCACATTTCAGTTATATTTAAGTGTAATCAGAATGGCATTTACTTTTCTTCATTTATATGAAGGATATTTCAATCACTTTTCTACCAGCCATAATATACCCTAGGTAAAGATGGCATTTAGTGTAGAGTCACCCTTGGTATCGGCAGTGTGGATTAAACAGCAGTTGCAGGAAAAGAAGAGGGTGTAATCAAGAAATATACAACTAATTGTATTATGCTAGAAAAAAAATTAATTGTTCATAAATACACAGACTAACTGAAAATTACATCTTTAGAAAAAAAAAAAAAATAGCCCCATTTGCTTTGTATCTTAATTCATGAAGGAAATAAGATTTTATCTCTTTTCATTTCCACACTGCTTTGAGTTTATGTTTATCTTCTTTTTAAAGGCTGTTCACACATAGTGTAAATTCTCAAGAAAAAGCGAGACACACTATGAAAGTTTATTGGTTAGGATAGCAGATGCTGCCAAGAAATCAAGAAACCTAAAGAAATGTGTCTCCTGGGGAAACTGTAAGGAATTTAGAGATTACTTTATCATACAATCCTGAATCTGAATGGTGTCAACATTAAGATAACAGTATGGATAGTTTCTGAAGAAAGTGTATGTGATGCACATTTCGATTGCAGGTGAATCAGGCAAACAGGAACACTAGCACCTATTTAATGATTCTATTTAACTTGAAGTTGATATATTCCAGATGTATCACCCAAACACTATTCCAAATCAAATACTGTAGACACTCTACTGTTATTAGCCTTCCTGTCACTTGACTACAAACCCTAGTAGCAGTATATCACAAATTCCTCTTTCACTTCACTCTTCACTGATCATCTACTAGTCCTTTTATCGGCACCCCATATCCCCCTGTAAAATGGATTCCTTAACCGTCTTCTCGACAAACCACTTTGACATCCTCTTTCATAAGCAGAGCCCTCGGTTTGCGTATTTCAGTATAAAACATGTACTTTATAAAAAGTGTAATACATGTATGTATGTGCATTCCATTAAAGGATAATAATAATGATAATAATAATAATATGTGTGGTACCAGCAAAATAATAGTAATTATAGTATAGGCATCCCCATTTATTTCTCTGATATATAATATACATATCATGCTGAGACTGTCTGTGAGTAAGTCTGCCAGTAGGTCTATTATTACATTTTTCAATGTGTTTCCTCTGTGCCCCCACAGGCCTTTAAATCCCACAGGAGGGATTTCATTTTCTCCCTTTACTACTACCAGTTATTTTAAATGGAAGGTGCACATAATCTAGTTATCAAACAAATTATATTATGTTTTAAATAGACTACCCATTTTGCATCAATTTAGGTAAATAAAACATTTTTACAATTATGATCAAATGAAAAGTATATTCATATACCACACAAAGGATATTGCTAGGAAATAGCTAAGACATATTTGTGTAAATGCATAGATATTTTGCATCTAATTTACTATGTCTTTGTATCAGTGGAACCAGATGTTTGCTTTTGGCGTTTCCTAGGGAGTTAAATGGCTCTGCCTTGTCATTTCTGATAATCCTTGTCAATTGCCATGTGGGATAAATGGACTCAGTATGCGAGATGCCATGTAAACATTATTTCCCAAGTTTGCTAAGTATCCTCTATACATAGTACAAAACACAGCTCTTCCTCTCTCTTAATGCATGTGCCTGATTGAATAACAATGCAGTCTGCTCCTTTGCAGCACATGTCCCACTGGTACGTGATCGAAGCATTAACACCTGCTTCAGCTGTATGTTTCTCTTCTTCTGATTTAACTGCCAGTGGCATTCATTCTCTCAACTCTAATCAACACCAACAAATTTAGTTCATGTCGTCTAATTTTGGAATCTTACTTTCTTTGGCTTTCTCCTCTTATTTTCCTTTATTTCTTCACCGTCTTTATGCCTTTGGTGACTACACATATGAATAATCAGAATATAGCAGTATAAAGTGATACCTTTTCTTTATTGGCCTCACACTTATGAGTACATATAAGGTACATATCTCTGTAGGTGCTTCCGATGTGATAAAAAGAGACTTTTTGTACGAGTTTGTTTTTCTGTTATGTTTGTTTGAATTAAAAGAGAGCACAACAGGTTATGTGACTTTTTATTTCAGTAAAGAGGTATTATTGCCAATCTTATTACACTGTATAATTATTACCACATATGAGCCATTCTTGCGCTTGTGGAGATGAGTGCCATAGGCGCTCATCCCTCTGACCCAGGACGACTTAGGCAGGGAGTGCCAAATGCGCTCACTGTTCTGGTGGAGATGAGCGCCATAGGCGCTCATCCCTACGACCCCGTAGGTCTTAGGCAGGGAGCGCCAAAGGCTCACACTGCGCTGATGGAGAGGAGCGCCATAGGCGCTCATCGCTACGACCCCGTAGGACTTAGAAAGCTCAAAAATTCAAATTGCGAGACCCGCCTATAAAAATTACGGCCCGTAGCACTTAGAAAATAAAACCGCCACTGAGGGAAAAAAAAAAACTTAATGGCCACAACACGCACAGCGAAAAACACACTAAACACACAAAAAAAAATACACACACAGCAAGGGGGGACAGCCAGGACGTCTGGTAATGAGGTTACACACCAAATTAAATAGAATTGAAAGATTTTTGCCAGTGAGAGAAAAAATGTCTGCCAGAAAAAAAAACGAGGGCTACACGACTCCTAAGACCAAAAAACACGCAAGTACATTACACCTTTTACACAGACCCATACAAACCTACTAATACACTTTTAGAGAAGTACGCTAAATGGTCCACACTCCGCCTTACCACATACACAATTGCAGCCATTTTACAACACTTACTGCAAGCTAATAATATTAACATTACAAAATGCGGAAATACACAGCTAAAGAACCGTTTTAACCTTGCGCACACAACAGCCTCTTTACACTACACACTGCAGACATTGCTGACACACCTCGGCTCACCAACACTGAAAATCTACATTGTATGCTGCAGGAACATCAAAACAGATTGTTAGCTCTTCACCATATTGCTTCCTGCATATATTAATTACAAATAGGTAAAGTATACTAATTTATAACTTTACTAATGAATTAATTTACATAAAAAACTACATACACAAAGAAAACCAAATAAAAAAATTACAGCATCACAATGAGCGCCAACGGTGTTTACAGGACCACAACTACCCCAGGGGAGAGACTCACAATGCGAGCCAAAAGGTCATCAGCGCAAACCTTACAATGAGCGCCAAAGGAGCTCTCATAACCAAACATACATCAACCAAGAGGCTCGCAGTGAGCGCCAAAGGTACTCACAAAACCAAAATACTTACTTTGTGTACCAAACAGCATTACCTGCCTTACAATTCTATTGCTGTCATTTTTTGACGGGCAAGTCGCTAGTTACCAATAATTACTGATTATCCATGGCGTTCTTTGGGGTGTTCAAGATAGGGGAATTGGTCTTGGCAAACAGGCACGGTTCGGGGGGGGGGGGGGCTGCTAGCGAGTGACACCTGTCTGGAATGTGACAGGCTGCGGGTGTGGTTAAGGATTTTAAAAACGGACCAAAGTGGAAAAGAAAGGGAAGTGGTCATGTACAAAATTGTCACAAAGTGTTGCCCCATGCAAATGTGAGGTTGTACTTGCAAAGAAGGCCTTCGGGACCAGGCTTTCTGCTCATTTTGGATCAGGACCGCTACGGAGACAGCGAGATTAGGTTTGCCTAAAAACATGGTCAAAAGAATTGGGAGATGGGAGTCACAGCGCTTTCAGTCCTATGAACGGCCTGAAAGGGTCATTTAAAATGGACTTCTCTGTGTGTTGCAGAAAAGAAACAGCTGTGGATCGTCGGCCATTCCTACATGTATTTTGCCCACCAGCTAGCAGCAGTCACTAGGAATAACGTCCAACTGGCTATACCGGAGAAGGGCATACAAGTGCGATGGCTCAGATTCCGAGGCTTGAGATGGACACAGGTGAATGGCCTGTTGGAGAGCAACGCTCATCATCACGGAAGCCATACATTTTGATTGTACATGCTGGGGGCAACGACTTGAGGGTTGTACCTATGAGGAAGATGCTAAAAGATATGAAAAGGTATGGGAAGTTTTGGCTAGACCAGTTCCCAGGCTTGTTCATATTGTGGTCCGAAATGATCAAGAGGGGATAGATAAGACGAGACTGAAGATAAACAAGCAGATGGCTAGTTTCATCCGGAATTTGGGCTTTATTACCATTCGGCAACTGGAATTCGAAGGCGCAGGCGCCGATAACGTTGATAAGGTTCACTTGATGGAGATAGGGCTGGAGCTTTCCACCTTTGAACTTAAGGAAGGGGTGAGGCAGGCCTTAGCTTTATTGAGCGAAAGGGCAGGGGGATCACAGTCTCAGAAGGCATCCTTAGCCTGCTCTGTGGCAGGAGATGAGATGCCCGGCCCATTGGCTTAAGTGGGTGTTTCCCTGCCTCATGGGCGTGCTTAGAAAAAGCACTGGGAGGCCCTGGGCAAAGGCCCAGGGCATGAGGTTACTGACCTGGCCAGAGTCCCCCTCTGGGATGTTTAAGTAAGGAGTAATGTTATAATGTTAATTATGTTAATTATGGTTATGGAAATTGGTTGCTTTAATAAAGCTGTGGCCCGTACTTTTCCCAAGAATTACTTAGTCTGTTTGTTTATTTCTAAAAGCCAAAAGGAACATGCTGGGGTCATGTTGGGGTGGGATTTACTAAGCAATTTTTTCATCTGAAATGAGGTGAGAAGGGATGTGATGAGTTTTAAAGGGGTGTTTCCTCATAGGAAACAGTGCATAGTAAATCAAGGGATAACATAATATATCTCTGAGACACTTACTACATTTTCTTCATAATGTCACAAATTTTCATCAAAACTCTGTAGATATAAATTGTTTAAATACAATGTAAAATGCTCAGCCATGATTTAGTAGACATTAGTATGTTTAATTCAGCAGAGTTTTATACTTAAAATAATTAAGAACTGAATGTTTGTCATTCCGACAGTAGCTCCCATAAGCCAGCTTTTATAGTTTTTTTCATTTATCACTATTGAGAGTCATTCCAAAAACAACCAGGTACTTTATTTTTTATTAAATCACCACCTGTCGTGCCCAGCAGGAGCATAATTGAATGATGAAATTAACGAAGAGCTATGTTCTTTGTCATTTGCATATTTTGGGTCTATGGTTGGTTAGAGGCTGTATGAGGGAACTCTCCTTGCTTAGTCAGATGCTGAACAACATTAAAATGACTGCCCATTCCATCTATGCTTTTATTTCTTGTCCGTAAGTATGAAAGTCTATGTTATTTTATAGATGCCTCCCAGTGGATTACTCAGATTAACATTTTTGTTTTTATTTTGCAGTTTACTACATACTACTTGGTGTTCTGAAGAAAAAAATATCATAGTATTATAATATTGCATGATTTGTTTTTAATTACATATTATCAAAATGCACTCAAGATCGGCAAACAAAGCCAAATAACATCTCAACTGCACTTTTATTGGACACATTTTTGCATTATAATTTTGATGACTTTCTTTCCAGACAAAATTGCACTAAATGTAAAATAACATTGTGAGTTGTTTGATAAAACAACAATCTTCATATGGAGAATTTCAAATATGATCATCTTTTAAGGAAAACATGAAATACAGTGTAAAATTAATATTATTATAATAATTTAAATCTTCCTTTATGTAATTAAAGTACTTTATTCAGTGGCCTGTTTATGTATATGCTCACAAGGCTTAGGTCTAGGGTGCAGTACCATAGTATAGTGGTTGCGTGGCACAGAAGTGTCTGTATTGGCATTTCTGTCTGTAAGTGTTCCTGATATACAGGGAGTGCAGAATTATTAGGCAAGTTGTATTTTTGAGGATTAATTTTATTATTGAACAACAACCACGTTCTCAATGAACCCAAAAAACTCATTAATATAAAAGCTGAATATTTTTGGAAGTAGTTTTTAGTTTGTTTTTAGTTTTAGCTATTTTAGGGGGATATCTGTGTGTGCAGGTGACTATTACTGTGCATAATTATTAGGCAACTTAACAAAAAACAAATATATACCCATTTCAATTATTTATTTTTACCAGTGAAACCAATATAACATCTCAACATTCACAAATATACATTTCTGACATTCAAAAACAAAACAAAAACAAATCAGTGACCAATATACCCACCTTTCTTTGCAAGGACACTCAAAAGCCTGCCATCCATGGATTCTGTCAGTGTTTTGATCTGTTCACCATCAACATTGCGTGCAGCAGCAACCACAGCCACTGTTCAGAGAGGTGTACTGTTTTCCCTCCTTGTAAATCTCACATTTGATGATGGACCACAGGTTCTCAATGGGGTTCAGATCAGGTGAACAAGGAGGCCATGTCATTAGATTTTTTTCTTTTATACCCTTTCTTGCCAGCCACGCTGTGGAGTACTTGGACGCGTGTGATGGAGCATTGTCCTGCATGAAAATCATGTTTTTTCTTGAAGGATGCAGACTTCTTCCTGTACCACTGCTTGAAGAAGGTGTCTTCCAGGAACTGGCAGTAGGACTGGGAGTTGAGCTTGACTCCATCCTCAACCCGAAAAGGCCCCACAAGCTCATCTTTGATGATACCAGACCAAACCAGTACTCCAACTCCACCTTGCTGGAGTCTGAGTCGGACTGGAGCTCTCTGCCCTTTACCAATCCAGCCACGGGCCCATCCATCTGGCACATCAAGACTCACTCTCATTTCATCAGTCCATAAAACCTTAGAAAAATACAGTCTTGAGATATTTCTTGGCCCAGTCTTGACGTTTCAGCTTGTGTGTCTTGTTCAGTGGTGGTCGTCTTTCAGCCTTACTTACCTTGGCCATGTCTCTGAGTATTGCACACCTTGTCTTTTGGTGGCACTCCAGTGATGTTGCAGCTCTGAAATATGGCCAAACTGGTGGCAAGTGGCATCGTGGCAGCTGCACGCTTGACTTTTCTCAGTTCATGGGGCAGTTATTTTGCGCCTTGGTTTTTCCACACGCTTCTTGCACCCTGTTGACTATTTTGTAATGAAACGCTTGATAGTTCGATGATCACCTGCTTCAGAAGCTTTGCAATTTTAAGAGTGCTGCATCCCTCTGCAAGATATCTCACTATTTTTGACTTTTCTGAGCCTGTCAAGTCCTTCTTTTGACCCATTTTGCCAAAGGAAAGGAAGTTGCCTAATAATTATGCACACATGATATAGGGTCTTGATGTCATTAGACCACACCCCTTCTCATTACAGAGATGCACATCACCTAGAATGCTTAATTGGTAGTAGGCTTTCGAGCCTATACAGCTTGGAGTAAGACAACATGCAATAAAGAGGATGATGTGGTCAAAATACTCATTTGCCTAATAATTCTGCACTCCCTGTACAGTACATGAATACTCATTAAACCTATGATTTTGGATATAGCAAGATGATAGGGCCCTCTCACTAGCCCAGAAGCAAGACCCCTTGCATCATTCACTGCAACAATAGATTCAGAAATGTAAATACCGCCTCTCACACACAATTTGCACTAGTGTATCATGGATCTCCCCAGGGTCCTATAGAGACATCAAAACATTTTTTAGAAGACCTTGATGGACAACTTTTGCCAGCTTAATTTATTTTTTTCATATTGTAGTGTCATTAAAGGATTAGTGCAACACATTTTGTCTTATAAAATATAAGGGGAAGATATTAGGGTATTGAATCATTTGAGTTATTATTCCTAGTATTTCTAGTATGATGTTTTATCAAAACTGTTTTTAATTATGGACATAGGCTTCTGCAAAATAAAAACAAAACAAACATATTATCAATATAATTATATTCAATGTAGATTCGCAAATCATGTATATGTACTCATAATACCTATATATAAATTATTTCATACATAAATTACATAATATTTCATACATAATATATATGTACGCAGACATATACTTTATACATTTTAATACATATAAAATATATATAAATATAATTGTAGTCTCCGGTTGCTTGAGAGTCACCATTCAAATAGCCCCAATTAGCGCGTATACCCACACAAGAACATACACAATGTATTTAATTTGATTTTGTGATTTATATACACTAATTAAGAAGCAAATTAAAGCAAATAAAGGCAGTCTTCACATCATTACAGTTTTATTGCAATGTAGAAAATACTGTAGCTTTTTGGAATGCAGTGTACAGTACATACTGTATTAAATGGCAGTGATAAAACTACTGAACATAACAACAATAACATAATTTTTTTCCCTTCAGTTAACTTCAATTAACTAAAAAAGAAAGTTTACTGCATAGACATAACATCAGGATCTCCAGCAGCTTCATATCCTACTAGGCCTCCTTCAGGAGCAGAAAACCAGTCATCATCGGGATCTGCTGATAATTTAGCTGGAACATGATCAGGAATAGTGGACGTGATTAGTGTTAGATCTTCATCTGTAGATGTTATACTGGTAGACTTGGGTGCAGTTTTCTGTACAAATAAACAAATATCACCTTGCTTTGGGGCCTTACGCCTCTCCCTAAAGTCAGGTTTTGCATGATGTGCAGCTGCATAAGATGCTGGGAAGTGAAGAAGGGTTGCTGTTCTGCAAAAGCTATTACTGTTTCAAATGCTGCAGTAGCTCTCTGGTAGGATTCTTTTTGCACCTCACACCCGTAGTTATCATCACTCTCTTCCTCCTCTGCAACATTCTTTTTTCCATGATTCACGACACCTTTTATGGTGTCTTCTGTGTTTAGCGTGTGAGTGACTGGAATAGCTTCATACACAGCAAATCAGTTGTTCAATTCATCTCGGGACAAATTCATTTTGCAGTTAGCAGAGTCAACTAGCTCATATATTTCATCATAAACTCTGCTATTGACAGCTGAACAATTGATTTGAACCTCCTCTAAGTCGGCGAAGGAGGAGGATTCCTCAGGCATGACAACAGGCCACAACTTTCTCCAACATTTCTGTAATGTTTCACTTGCCACATAATCCCATGCACACCTGACTGTGTAGATAGCATCTTTCAGATTATATTTCTTCTAAAACTCTACAATTGTCCAGTCAAAATTAGTAAGTTTCTGCATGAAGTCAAGCCTGTAGAACATTTTTACATTCTGTATCACTCCTTGATCCATTGGTTAGGTGGAAGATAATGTACAAAAATGTTGCCCTTAACGAGCTGTTCAGTAGGAGGATGTGCACAAACCAGGACATACGCTCTTTATTGTGCTCGAACACATGAGCTACTGTCTCATTATCACCAGCCAAAGTAGAATTGAGCAGACACTTCCACATTAATCCAGTCTCATCAGCATTATAAATCTGCTCGGGGTCAAATGATTATTTGCTACCAATATACTAAACACATCACAAAATGAAGCTGCAGCTTCCAAATCAACTGATTTCTGTTCATCTGACAAGTCCAGCTTTCGGATGCAATGACGAACCTTGAAACCTTGAACCTTGAAAATTAACACTTACCTTCAATATTCATTCGCTCATGAAATTCTCTTGCTTTTTCCTGCAACATGGGTCCAGATATACAACCACCCTCAGACCTTTTCAGCGAAAACCATTCATACAGGGCCTGGTCAAGCAATTCCATTTTCGGTGCATGAAGAGTATGACGCTTCTCCACGCTCTTGTCACTCTCTGCCTTTACATAAAACTCCTTTATCTTTTCAGACTGAGCCTTAATGTCATAAATTGTTAATGAACCAACATTAAATTCCTTCATGAGCACTGTTCGAGTTTCACTTTTTTTCAAGCCTCTGGCATATTTCCATCTTCTGTTTGAGGTTCAGCACAACACGTTTGCGCTTATTTGGGACTGGTTTTGCCATTTTTGGGTCCATTTAGAATGAACACACTGTAAAAAAAAATAAGAAAAGTCTCCAATTTGGCCTTCTCAAATCAAAAAGTTGCAGATGACTGTACATTCCCTATTGAAAAAAATCAATCATTGAGTCTTCGGGCTAAAATTCATGATAATATTCATACAGTATTTTGTCATGTACCACAGTTTATCTTATAGAACCTCTAGCAACGGTATAAAGTACAATATTTATTATTTTGTATGCTATGTTACTTACTGTGTAATGCTGCTTTGTGATCTTTATAATTGTTTACAATAAAAACCTATTGACATAAAAATACTGTACATGTACTGTACATTCCTCAAAACTAAGATGGTAATTAATAAAATTAGAAAAAAAAATCTATTGTACAATGTCCAAACGGTGTCCACAAGCACAATGCCACTTTAAATGAGTAAAAATATAGTGACTCACCTCCAAATACCTCTAAATCCAAGGTCATTTAATGTCCAGATGTGGTTTGGTCAGTCCGGTTATTCGAGATTCCGGTGGCACAGCAACAATTCCAGATACGGAAATTGCCGGTTCAGCAAAAAGATGCCGGTCACTTGAGAGTTTCTGGTAGACAGGGAAAATATGCGGATGCCAGTTGCTTGAGAGTCCCGGTTAGTTGAGTACCGGATAATCGAGAGTTTACTGTATACAGAAAAATGCATATGACAATGACCTATAATTCATATTAAAATACATCAAATACATATTAAAGTAGAAAAAGGCAACCTTCACACAGTTTGTGGCACTAAATAAAAAAAAATCACAATCTTTGAAAATACATGAAAAGAACATGATCATGTTTTTCAGCAGCATGAGGCCCTGTTGTAGTGAAGTCCTTCCCATGTGGGCTTGGCTTATCTCACAACTGAGAGAGAGAGAACAACGGGAAAGGAGGAAGCCCAGGAAGTAAGATTATATAGGGGCTTCTTAGAAGTAATTAAAAATAGTATATCATAATTACATTGAGGAGGATAAATGTAATTAATGAATGTAGATAAAGCATTTATATTGAACAATAAAATGCCTAAAGAGTCCCTTTAAACAATAAGAATCATACAGTAAATGGCATGAAAAGTATATGTATAGGTCTTTTTCCGTAAGATGGGTGTGTTCTCACTAATAAGGTAGACATTTCTAAATTGATATGAAATAGGCAGTTATAGCAAATGAGTCGATAGTATAAACATGTGTCGCATTTTTATCTTACAAATACAAACATTTATTAATACTAAATGAAGTGATAGTGGCTTGCAAAACTGTTACTCCTTGCAAAGTGAGTTTAAAGCCTCTCTCAGAGAGACAAGGGGATACGGCTATGCATGTTCTAAATTTAAGAAGGATCTGAAGACGTTTTGCTGGATCAAAGGGGGGTTGTGACATAATAGTGCCATATAACAACTGCAGGATTTCTCCGCAATGTCAATACAAAATGATACCTGGAATTCCAAACATTTTTCAATGTTGGCTGTTGGGTTTGTGGCAAGAAGGAGGGACAATTTTGAAGTGTCCTGCTTTAAGTATAATTACAACATCTAGGAGGGGATTTCATAGTAGGCAGTTGTGTCTTAGAGTAATAGTGAAGATGATAGGTACTGGTGAAGCAGGGGCGGAGTTATCAGCCGTCTGCATTCGGCCCGGCGCCAAACACAACACTTGCGAGTCCCTGTGCAACAGTTTAAGGGGTGCTGGGAGCGAAGCCTGATAGCCAGAGATCAGGGGAGGGGAATGTGTGGTGAGGGGAGTGAGAGAGGAAAGGAAAAATAGATACAGAACTGCCACCTGGCTCTACCTACCTCTGTGCCATGGTCCTAGGTAGATACACATATATAGTATAAATATTTATATACAATATTATATATAGTATATACATATATATTATATAGTGATATATATATATATATACACACTATATCTCACAAAAGTGAGTACGCCCCTATCATTTAGTAAGTATTTTATTATATCTTTTCATGTGACAACACTGAAGAAATGACACTCTTCTACATTGTAAAGTAGTAAGTGTACAGCCTGTATAACAGTGTAAATTTGCTGTCACTCTAAAAAAAAAAAGCAACATAAGTGATTACCCCCCAAAGTGGAAATGTCCAATTGGGGCCCAAAGTGTCCTATATTTTGTGTGGGACACCATTATATTCCAGCACTGCCTTATCCCTGATGGAGTTCACAAGAGCTTCACAGGTTGCCACTGGAGTCCTCTTCCACTCCTCCGTGATGATATCACGGAGCTCGGTGATGTTAGAGACCTTTGCACTCCGCCGCCTTCCTTTTGTAGGATGCCCCACAGATGCTTAAATAGGGTTCAGGTCTGGTAACATGCTTGGCCAGTCCATCACCTTTACATTCAGCTTCCTTAGCAAGGCAGTGGTTGTCTTGGAGGTGTGTTTGGGGGTCGGTTATCATGTGGGAATACTGCCCTGAGGCCTAGTACATATACACACATGCAAGAATAATATAATGAGGGGGCCGGGGGTAGCAAAAAAAATGTGGCCACCTGTTGGTTTAATTTATTTTTTTATACCATGTCCCTCCATTCACTAGCTCCGTCACTGTGGTGAAGGGGAGAATAGATTATTATATAGTTTACATACTTGGTGTCATCTCCAGCAATGTAAGGTAGTTGGGTCAAATCTGGCAAAGAAGAATACACTGAGAGTTCGAACCCAGGAAAATGTAATGATGAATATGCTGAAAGCAGCAGATAATTCAAGAAGAATTTGAAGGAAGTAGGAACATGTGGACTTGACTGTCAGCAAATAATTTGCTATGTTGGTTAGTGCTGTCTCAGTGAAGTGTTCAACATGTGAGCTAGATTGATGGAAGTTTTAAAAGAAAAGTTAAAGAATGTAGACGAGACATTCAAGAAGTTTTGAGATTAGAGGGAATAGAAAACGTGGGTAAGACAAGTTTATTCAGTGTGGGATGTGCATTGTTTAAATTTTGCAGGAAATTTGTGGATATTAATGGAGATATTAAAAATATGTGTTAAATTTGGGGTAAGTGTTGGTGAGAGGGAGAAGAGTAAATTGTGATGGCATTGTATCAAGAGGAAGAGTTGTTAAGTGAGTTGATGATACAAGGGCATACTCTTCTTCTATTACAGCTTTAAGCGTTTGAGCTTGCAGTCATGGTGTGAAAATGAGAACTGCAGTTCTGTGAAGGAGAATGTGTGATGGATGAGAGAAGCACAAATATATCCCATAAATATGCAAGGTCAGTAAGTGATGGGAGGGAGCATATTTGTGAGAGTTAGGTGGGTAGGGGGATTGAAACAAGAGAACAAAAGAGCTGAAATAGAAAATGTAGTGGAGGAGAGGTCTGGTGAGCAAAGATAATAACTTTCTCAGAATGGACTTAAAAGGAAACGGAAAAGATCACACTTATGGTAGAAATTAAAACTTTGCATTTACATATAGACGTTGTTGTTATTAAAAAATAATAGATTTACCTACCTAGTTCACTTTTTTATCTGAGTTGGTTATTTAACTCTCACAGTGGGGTAAAAGAGCGTGCCTGGTTGATATAAATAAGAATATTGACACTGGCTTATAAGTATTTAAGTAATCAATAAATGCAATCATTTAGTTCTAGAATCCCAACCTTTCAATCACTTCACAGTGAAATATAAATCAACTTGGAAAATAATCCCTATCCAATAGTATGTATATTTTATGGATATTTTAGATTACTGAATAATCTTGCTGGTGCACCCTACAGACAGGTACCCCTAGTTCCTTGCTTATTTTGTCTAATTAGAGATATGACCTTGCCGCTGGGCTGGCTTTTCATTCTTCTGATCTAGAGAGTGAAGCATTTCTAGGTGTACCAGGAGTCTGATAATGATGCTTTCCTGCATTTTAGTATGTGAGCTGCTTTTTGTTGATAGCCCTGAAGGAAGTTGCATATATACTTAGGGTCCTGGGGTATTTGAAGTACTCAAGCAGTGTTGGAATGTTTGTGCATTCAAAGTGTGTCCTTGTACAAACATTCCCAAATTTGAAGAAGTTAAGAGACAAATTAAATACATATACACGATGAGTGCGGTTTCAGCGTAACTAGATGAAAATTATAAAAAAAAGTGGGCATCATGCTGGGAATATATGGACTCTAAAATTAGGTTGGAACTAAAAAAGAGATAGATAAAACTCAGCACCCAAGATGCATTATGGAGAGCATCCACAAAATGTCATATCCCCCCTCTTACCCCCCCCCCCCTTTTTTTTCTTTCATATATTATTTTGTTTTGTTTTTGTGTATTATAAAGTCTTTATAGTTAATCAAAATCAATAAGGAAAGAAGTTGAAAAAAGAAAAATACAGAAATAAGAAACATGGAGAAGTTTACCATACTATTATACTGTAACAAACCTAGAATGTATAATTAGATTTTGTGTACTTTCCTTGTAATTAAAAAAAATGATTTACATTTTTAAAAAGTGTGTGCTTGCACCACCCCTGTATGGCACTAATTCTGCATTCTGCACACATTCTTAGATTCAATGAGCATTCATTATACAATGTGTTTCCTTTAGACAGGAGCTTCATGTATAAAGATTCCAATCAGAGACCCAAAACACTGATGATTAAAAACACATTTTAAATGCTCATCTTGTCCACAAGTTGTATCACGCACTATATGCATGAATATTTAAATGTTTATAGGCAACCTGTCCCTTACCCAAATGCCAAGTTGATCAATTAGCTGAGCTATATTGTTAATTATTATGAACTAGCGAATTGCCCGTCAAAAAATGACGGCAATGAAATTGTAAGGTAGCTAAATTAGTAAATGAATATAGTGTACCTATTTTGAAGCATTGTGATGAAGAGCTGGCAATCTGTGTTGATGTTGCTGCAGCATTAGTGGTGTGGAGCTGCTGTGTAAGCGTGGTGAATGTGTGCAGTGTAACACTGTGCGTGCGCGAGACCAAACCGTTAGCGTAGTCGTGTATTTCCGCATTGGCGTAAAATGGCGAGTAATGTGTGGTATAGGTCTGTATCGGAATATCCGTAGGTGTTTTGTGGTGTTTTGCGAGTTTAGAGTGCTGTAGCCTCATTTTCGTTTTGTTCGGCGGCCATTTTTTCTCTCGCTTACATTTTTTTTTAGTCTCTAAACTGTTTTATTTCGAGTAAAATCGAGGTGTAAGTTGCATTTTTGAGGTCCTGGGTGCTCCCTCTTGGTGTAGGTAAGTTTTTTATGTATGTGCTGTGTGTATGTATTGTGTTTTAAATGTTTGTATGTCGGCGTGTTGCGTCCGATGTTTGCAAGGTCGTAATGTGTGGTAACGTGTTTCGTACGTTGTTTGCGTTCCTCGTAAAATTTAGCGAGTGTCGTAATTTGTGTGTCGTGTTTTTTGAGTAGCGACGTGAATTTTGCGAGGGTTTGAGGCCCTTGCCCAGTGACCTCGCCAGCAACTGAGGCCCTCGCTTCGCGAGGGGCCTCAGTTGCTGGCATGGAGCGCCTTCGGCGCTCCATGCCAGCAACTGAGGCCCTTGCCCAGTGACCCTCGCCAGCAACTGAGGCCCTCGCTTCGCGAGGGGCCTCAGTTGCTGACATGGAGCGCCTTCGGCGCTCCATGCCAGCAACTGAGACCCGTGCCCAGTGACCTCGCCAGCAACTGAGGCCCTCGCTTCGCGAGGGGCCTCAGTTCCTGGCATGGAGCGCCTTCGGCGCTCCATGCCAGCAACTGAGGCCCTTGCCCAGTGACCTCGCTGCGCGAGCCGCGGCCCTCGCTTCGCGAGGCCCGCGGCTCGCTACGCGAGGGCCGCGGGCTCGCTACGCGAGCCCGCAAGCGTGAGCAACGACTCGTACGCTCACAACTATATATGTGATGCATCCACTGGAAGAAACTACTGACCATAAATGTAGGAGCTACAAAACTCAAGGGGAGATTCACTAAGCATCACAGGGGCTGCAAGGTGCCTCAGTGTGTTCTTTTTCCATTGCAGTCATTTGCAACCCATCACAACCTATGCTATATCTTAGTGAATCTCCCCCCTGAATCTGAAGCAGGGACACCTAATTTGATTCATATGCTGGTTCCTTCTGACCTCAGCCAAGTCACTGTATCACTCTTTAACTCAAACATCATACATTTGATTTGTTAGTTCTCTGGAGCAGGCATTCACTGTGTCTGGAAAAAAAATCACTTTACTGAATATTGTTTATTGTTAGCTCTGCATAATACTAATATATTAACTAACCATCCATGTTCCATATTTGATAATGGGATTGTCAGCTCTCTATGTCTTTATATAAATTACTTAATTGTTGGGGTTTTATAGGAATACATATATTACCCAACCATACATACTACATTACTGTTAATGCAGATTACATTTAAAATGTACCTTAATATATTAAATATTCTACATCTAATATCATACATGCCTCTCCTCAAACTCATCAAAAATCTATTAAATTATATGAACACATTAAAATTCCATAGCTGTTTTACTGCACCTACAAGGCAATTAAAAATGCACTTATTAAAAATAAGCATCCCACTCACCTCCCTAACATAAAATATGCCATAATATGCAGTAGGCTGCTAATAATGACAAGGGAATATACATTTTTTTTTACTAAAATATTGCATTGATCCTTTTTTCTAGGTATTTTGGGTGATGTATTGTGGTGCATATGAATTCATTATTAATGCATTGCAGACATTGAATAGGTTAACCCTTTCACTGGCAGAAGAATTGTTGAGCAATGCATTGCTAGCCAGGGAAAGAGTTAAGCTGATCTCAGAGATGCACAGAGCCTGCTTAGTTGTGCAGAGCCACTAGCAGCCTCAGCATCAATGTGCATATCCAGGTTGCTTCCCATCACTGCACACTTCTGAACAGCACAGTACTCAGTGCTGAGCTGGAGGGTTGCCAGGACTTTCTTATTTAGCTGTCTGTGGTGCTGAATCTTCCCTCCTATGCTCTCTGATGCCTTGAATGAGCTCTAGTCACAGAGCTGCTGCTTGAGACACCTCATACACAGCAGCAGTCATCCCAAGGAATAGCATCACCACCACCAGTCCCTCTTGTCTCTCTGCTGGATATCCAGGAATCATGCGCTTGGTAATGTATTTCATTTTCTAAACAAGACACTTTTGTGATCTTCTTGTAATGCTTTGTGCTTTTATTTCTGTCTTGTCTTTTGAACTAATTGAATGCAAAATGTCAAGGTGTCTACTGGGAACATGCTGTTTGTTTTACTTGTCAGCAGAAGATACATAGGTAGATTTCCTGGGGGAAAGCATGATAAATATTACTTTGCTGTAATGCAAATGTGTTATATGAAAGTAAAATGCAAACTACCTTTGCTATTTAGCAAATCAGTGAAAGGGGCTTTCAAATCACAGATAGTATTTGCTGATATCACAGCTGTAATATATTCAAAATACATAACACAAATCAGCCATGCTCATTTTATAGGTATCCTATTGCTAATTTGTTTCAAAGCACTGTGGAGCTGCTGAGATTTAGAGTCCAATGCATCTGTGGTAGACCATGAATCAAGACATAAGTGGTGTAGTTTGTCTCTTGCTTGGTAGCTTTCAGTTCTCAGTGTAAAAATACATTCAGATGTAGATTTTAACTATAACTGCTGTTAAATGTGAGCTGAGATGTTATCTTGTTGTTTACATTAAAGGACCACTGTGTGGGTATATTGTTTCTAAATGCTTCATTGATTAAATACAGTTGGTAATGGACAAAATATATGTAGGGGAACCCCCCCCCCAAAAAAAAACTTTGATTTCTTTTTTCACTTTTAAATGCAATTATTATTTACTGATAGATGTCATTTCCTTTATGTGTGTCTTCAGAGAAATGCTTCCATTTAAAGCAGTGGCAGTTGTAGCTGTCACATTCCTATTGTCCACAAGGAAGCTTCCTGTGCATTGAAAGACTCTTCCTACCTCAGGAAGCACATTAGTGGAAACTAAGAATGCACTTTTTTACTGCAGCATGGTCTATAAACAGTTTGCCCACTATCAAGTGTAGTTCTTTAACAGAGCATAATTATATATTTTTTTAGAGTTGCACTTTAATTGAATGCGTGCAATGAAACAGACTGGAGGTTATAATGTTTCCTGAAAAGAAAAAAAGAAAATAAATTATATTAAATATTAATTTATTTGATAAATGAACATAAAATAAAACAAAGCTTGGACTTGAACAGCTAAATTGATACTCAATTACACTCTCAGAAGACACCTTCCCTGTGCCTCAGACATACTAATAATGACTACGTTTAATTGGCTCCGACATTGGTTTTGAGGGTTGCCATGTTAACCAAAGTATCATAAATACACGGACAGTCTCCAACTAAGAGGTGGTAGCACCATCTGCCCTAGAAGGATCATAATTAGCTTGGAGATTAATGATTTTATCCAGAAAAAATTATCCTATTTTAATTTATTGTTTTTCGCTGGAAGATAAGAGATAATAAAAAATAATCTAAGGCAGTGGCTCATTCATTTGTAGAACTTACATACACACTGTTGTTTTACACATCTGGGAATCATTATTTTAAGAAATAATCTTTCTTCTACAATTGCCAGTGGTTCTCATTGGCCGGTCTTGAGTCTCTGGTGCCCTACTTGCTGATCCATGTGGATGAGGAGAGCTAATTAAATATACCATTGGTCAAAGCTATATACAGATTATTGAGGAACATACCTTCAATTAAATTGTACTCAAATAAGTGCAAAAATAAATTAAACTTTACTGTGTCACGTGCATCATCCTGTTAAAAATATTGTAGATCTCAAAGATGACATGGGCATTGGAAGGTAACCAGCCAGTTCTGAGATAAAAAAGAGCTATTATCGTATATCATAATAATGAGCTTAAAAAAAATGAGGTGAAACTCAAACCTAGTTACCAATGAGTGTATATCACATTGTAAGAACAATATATATATATATATATAGTAAATTAAAAGTACATCTGTGTTCACACCTGAATGTCTAAAGCAAGTTAAAAAACCTGCTTCCAGCTCAGAGTTCCGAGAAAAACAGTTATTACACTGCATTCTGGGAAGTCGAGCTGGGACACACAAATATGGCCACAAATGCCTCGCTCTTCATTCCGTAGCCATTATCAATCATGGCTTCCTTTAAGCTTATGCATGCTGTATTACACAGCTTTAATGCAAAGCCAAGGTTGGAATAAACACAGGCTGAGTATCCAATCCATGTACAGCTGTTTCAAGCTTACTGGCTATCATCAGCATGGAGCGGGATCTCAGCCTGTTGTGGTGAACTACCTACTCATAATTTCCACAACACAGGCTGAGATCCCGCTCCATGCTGATGATAGCCAGTAAGCTTGAAACAGCTGTACATGGATTGGATACTCAGCCTGTGTTTATTCCAACCTTGGCTTTGCATTAAAGCTGTGTAATACAGCATGCATAAGCTTAAAGGAAGCCATGATTGATAATGGCTACGGAATGAAGAGCGAGGCATTTGTGGCCATATTTGTGTGTCCCAGCTCGACTTCCCAGAATGCAGTGTAATAACTGTTTTTCTCGGAACTCTGAGCTGGAAGCAGGTTTTTTAACTTGCTTTAGACATTCAGGTGTGAACACAGATGTACTTTTAATTTACTGTACTACTGTACGGTGGAGGGCTTCTATCGCTCTTTTGCCCACCATATTATAAATGATTGTTGTGGTGAACTATATATATATATATATATATATATATATATATATATATATAGTATATATGGCATCCACTTATTCCACAGGTTTTATGAAATACACATCCATGAGGGCAAAGAAAATGGTTGCACATTTCCCTGATAGTTAGAAATCCTGCATTAATTCCAGAATACTGACTTAGCATGGGTTCCTTTTTTTTGTAGGTATTTCACATTAATCTTTTGGGACCAATTAAATAGTGGTATGTAAAGATAGACATCAAGTAAAAGTATATCGATAATCATGGACATAGCTTTTTGAGTTGCTATAATATGACCTCTAGAAGTTTGACTGGAGACCATTATTAACTGAAAGGTAAAAATTTTTCATCTACTCCAACTATTATGAAAATTTGAAATGTTGTAATGCATTTATACAATCATTATAGACAAATTATAATTACATCTATCTACATTCAATATATATATATATATATATATATATATATATTCTTCATGTGTATAAATTAACTCTCTTCTTATATTTCCATACTTATTTCCACATAAAATGTACTATTCTAATATTATGTCCATAATTTGAAATGGATGGCGGAGTTGGCTTATCAAACTGTCAGTCCCCTTGACATTACTGACACATGTTTTTTTTTATGGTAGCGTTCAATAATTTGTATTGATGAGTTGCAGAAACCATGAGACATGTAATTTGTCTACAATGACAAAACAGCAATATATAGTATAAGTTGAGCATTCAGTTACCTAGCTTAACGAATGTATAAAGAGTACTGCAAACGCTGAGTCTTGAGATCATTTTTAAACCAGTGCTATAGGATGAGGTACATTATATTGTATAAACTAGAGCTTCTAAATAGGGGTAATATAGTTTATTGCACTCTCATTCTGCCACTGATCTCTTCTTTTCATATTTCTGAAAGCTCCCTATTCACCATTGCATCTGGGGAGTGCTCTTTACTATTAAATTCAAAAAAGGTGTCAACTGTTGACAAAGGTTAATGCATTATTCTATAAATGGAGGTATATCAAGGTGCCTGCCATTATTCTGTGTAGCATGCATACAGCCTGTCTTTAAACATAAAATGGAAACGGCACATTTTCAGTTAACCTTGCAGTGATAATATACACGATTTTGTATTCATAGAGCTCTCTGACCTTTCTATAACAAAGGATCAGCTGCAGAAAAAAGAATTAAAAGCAACAGGGAAAACTCCTGGAACTCGCCACACAGGAAAATGAATGTATATGTAAATTAAAGATAGTAATTTAGCTTACAAAAAACAAGATTAAGTCAGACCAATAGTTAATAGTCCATTATATATGGAGGAGACATTGGTTCATTATTGTTTGTAGCAGTCATTGGTTCATTGTACAGTATATGAAGTAGTCATTAGATCATAATATATGGTCCATTATATATGACAGCACTGTTAGTCCATTACATATAGAATCATAATTTGTCCATAGTATGTGGAGTAATCATTAGTTCATTTTATATTGAATAACCATTGCTCAATTATGTATGGAATTATCATTGGACCATTATAAATTGGTCCATGATATACAGAACCATTGTTAGTCGACTATATATGGAATATCCATAGATCCATTATATATATATATATATATATATATATATATATATATATATATATATATATATATATATATGTGTGTGTGTGTGTGGAAACATTTTTCATTCATTATATAACAAGTAGTCATTCATTAGTCCATGACATATGGAATAATGTATCACAAATTATACATAGCAATAGTATTACAAGGTCATGGAGAAGGGAGGTCAGTGGGGCTGTTTTATTCATCAATATATATATATATATATATATATATATATATATATATATATATATATATATATATATATATATATATATATAGATATATACATATAATAAAGTTAAAAATGGCAACATTTTAGTAACATGCATAGATATGCATATGTGTATACATATATTAGTTCTACTATCATAGGGTAATTATAAGGCACATCACTATGCTATTTGAAGAATATTATGTAATGAAGTTTAAACACCTCACACTCTTATATCTTAATATAGAGATAAAAAGGGTAATTTGTACCAGATGAGATGACTAGCAGAATTTATTAGCCAATCCTATCAACCACATAAAAGATTCAGAACAGTTGTCAGAATCCAGACCTCCTCAATTCTATTCCTTCCTATAATTTTTCTCCTGTGTATTCAACCACTATATCATCGTTTTCTCCAGCTTTCCCAGTGGGTATCAAGAGAATAAGATTTTGGTGCATACAACATATGCTTTCTGGAAAATACCTTAAAAGCCTTGCCCTACTACTCAGAGAACATTGTGAAACTTAATATCTGATATTGTTTTCTTCGCTGTTATCACAGATATTTATTCATAAAACATCAATATATTTTGCACAGCAGCAGTTAAGAGATACGAGACAGAGATGCATATCAGCTGCAGACTGCGAGAGAAAACGGTAATTAGAGTTTGATGTGGTTGAACTTAGTAGCGGTCATGCTATCATAAAATAGCAATGTGTTTCAGGCCCTGCTAGCAGATTTGTTGTTGCTCACAATGGGAGATTCATCAAACTTTTATTACATTTTTGCACCATATCAAATAGTTTGCTTCTCACAGCCAGCAAATTGTGATACTTGAGGCGCAAGCCAAACATGGAATCAAAAATTCTATCCTGTCCTAATTTACAAGCCAGACTTTAACTCCCATGTGGTGTCTTCCGCTCTATTTTTCAATAGCATTATTGGTGAGGAGCAATACAATTTTTCTGCCTGTATGTTTGTCACTGTGTATGCATTTGTTGACCTTGGATACCAACTGCACTGAAATAAACCATTTCTGTGACTATCTTTTATAGTTTGCAGGCAATAAATATTTTAACATTTGAATTTTTTGACTGCATTTGAAATTTGAGTTAATATATAATTCAGTTGCTCTGAAGATTGAAATAGCCATGGATGTCCAGTGATACGGGAGCAGAATAGCATTGTAGTGATATTTTTATTATACAAACTTTCATTGTAAAGTGAAAAGGTTTTGAGAGATGCAGCAAAACAGAGTTTATCCCTCAAAAGCTTGACACGTAGACGTGAATGTCTGCCCAATAAAAATGGTACAATGTACTGTAATAGTATTTTTTGTCACCTAATTCTTTTCCTGAAATTCATGAATGTTTTTATGCAAATGTGTTATGTGGGAAGAGCAATACAAAGAATTAAAATAGTAAATATGAAACATAAAAAAAATGGTGGAAGTAGCAACCCTTATTCTACTGAAAGCTCCCATTATGCATCAATGATGTACATCTACCATTTTACAAAAGGCAATATGTACAACTTTCTTATTCTTGTCATTCTTCTTTTTTTCTATTCTTATTATTATTATTATTATTATATTTACTATCATTAATAATAACAGTTATCATGATTAGCTGTAAGTAAAATTATTTGTAAGAAATTAGGTTTGGTAAATATAAAATTAAGTATTATATTATTGGATTTCTTTTACATTTATGTGGAAATTGGAAGTAGTTTGGGTTTTAGATGGTGCTAATGGCTTATCGTCCTGTTTATTCTGCGCCACTAAGGGTTATTTCAAATATTTGAAATACAAAGTACATGGAACCATATGTACATGTGGTTGAAGAGTTTGAGACCTCTAGAAGAACCCTCCTTTAAATTAATTTTCGCAGTATCCTCTGAATAAGCTGAAACAGGCATTTTCTCACATGCAATGGTTTTTCCTTTAAGCTACCTGACTAAAAGCTGAGCATGCAGAGCTAAAATAAATAGTATCTATTTGACCTAGCAGTCGACCAGTTCTATGCAGACAGTAGAAGTGAATAGAAGTACATGTGACACAGTGAATTCACTGGAAAATGTAATCTGTAAAGGGAGACAAGCTATGTGTTGAGCTAAAATGATTAAGGGGAGCTAAGCTCTAAGTATTTTCAAAGGCTTCACAACACAGATTCAATATGGTAAATCTATATTAAGATGAAAGGCAATGCAGTGACAGTGAGAAGGGTGAGGGGTCCAGGATGGTAACAAAAAACTATTCATTTCAAGTAATAGAAAAAACAACTAAAGTACCATTTTATATGATAATTTTAAAAGTGTCATATTTGGTTTGATGGAATTCAGTACAACCAGGGGGTATTTTTCCCATTACATTATTTATTCTTTACATATACCTGTGCGTTCAATCTAAAATCTATTTTCATTTGGAGTGGTCTATGGATGGCACCGTCTATAAAGCATGAATTATTCTATTAGTGAAATTACTTTCTAAGAAAAAGTCAAGGGATGGGGTCAGGGCAAGCAATCCAGTTTTTACAACCAAGCAACTAATGAATATTTGACAGTAAAAATGCAGAACTAAGCCAATACTGCAACTCTTAGAATAGTAAAACATGCTACGTGTTTGACAGAATGAAGTAATGAGAAGAACTGTATTTCTCTACATTATGTGGCTGATGAATTGATCAATTGAGGTTCCTAAATGGATTAGTCATCGGTAGACTTTTCTAAATTCATTATTACTGTTTAGAGATTTGAGATCCACTTTAATATAATTGGGTATGATGTAACTTCCACAACTATTTTGGAAACAAAGTCATATGATCCCACTGGTTGATGATGCATGAATTCAGGTCCGGATATAAACTTAACAAATTACCAAATCTTAAATGCAATGCTAGTCTCAGCACATCAAGAGGTCATGGTCAGCAAACACATAAAAGTACTCTGTTGGAGATGTGCACATCTTGACTATGAAACATGACTTTTATATTTTGTAGATATCTCTAGGGACCCCTTAAAAGGAGAGTTGGCTCACAGATCATTATATGGTGTAAAATGTGCAAGAAGCTTGTTGAAAGCTAGGATTTATAAAACAGATGTGCCCATTGTATTAAGAGACCGTTTTATAAGGTGATGACAGACATTATATATCAGCACCCTCACAGTAGTGTAATAAACACACCAATAATATTTTGCTCATCTTTAATTGATACAGATCTATTCTTCGATGTAAACAAGTAGGTTAAAGAACCACAGACATTTGAGATAGTCTGTATCTATGTCTATAGGAAATGTAAAAAGGTTATTTATTGACCTGTTTTGAAAACAATTAGGGTGAACTTAGAAGTAGGCTATTAATGTAAGAATTCTAAGCTTGTAACGGGGTCCATATAATGTATCCGATGATGTAACTAAAAGTTAATAAAGCTAAAGGAAAATCACAAACTTCACCAATAACCCTGCCACTCCGATGTACCAAGGAGAAACAGGAGCATCTCATGATTTTCTTTATTCCAAACAGAAACATTTTATCAAAACTTTAAAGCTCATTTAAACATTTTTTGTTCAATTCCTTCATACCAATCATAACACTCTAAAAACTACTTCTGTGATCCCAAACCAGTCTCTGTCTAACAGAGCATCTAATATTTTGTGTCCTACAGTTTTACATCTCAGACAAAAAAAAATATTTAGTTATTCTAAGGAAGGGAACATCATTGGTACCTGATGTTTGTGTTATTTATGATATTAAAATGTGCTATCTTTATCGCAAATCAGCTGCATTGAAGCCAAGCATTTAACTGCTGTTCTGCAAATTAAAACCTACTTTCTTCTGAGGTTTATGACTTGAATTCCCATTCCTGAGTGAAGCGTTGTAATTAAAACTAAAGCAGAGGCAAGCAGATGATAGATGTGAACCATTCCTCCGGTATAATGAGAAGTCAGTGTAATTTTTCTTGTGCATTGGATAGACCGCAGATTTATCATCACGTCGTAGAACATATTCTAGAAAAAAAGTAATTACACACAAACCTTTGTGACAGCTTCTGTCACGTGAAACCTTATGAATATTCCTCTGTTGATTTTTAATTACAAATATTGGTTTTCTCAACCAGTTTGAGGCTTTATAGTATTTTGTAGATAGAACTAGTGTTCAGAAATATCCATGACAAACAAAGCTTTCTTTCATTAGCACTTATTCTATTTATATTATAATGCAGATGCAACCAGAATGATTTTCTTATTAGCTTGCTGAAGGTAGTCTATAATGAATACCTTGAACTCTCCGAGTCTATTACTCGAGCCTGTTTGCCTACAGTGTATTTGCACTCAATAACAAATATAGTGATTTAAGGCAGTGTACCATATATACTTGTATTTGCAATAGAGTGGTTTGATGAGGCACCTAAAGGTACCTATAGGTTATGATGCTCATGCAGATATTCTGAATTCTATCTATGATTTAGCAAGTAATTAACATTGTTCCACACATAATTTATTTAGCCTTTGTGCTGTCCTAGGCCCCTTTCAACTGTAAAAAAAAACTATCCTTTCCTTCCAATTAATTGTGGAATAGTACATGTTACACCGGTAACCCCTTGCTGTCATTTCAGATTTGTCTCCCTAGGCCATAGTATGTGTCTGTTTAGGTTGCATAACAGTGTAGGCACATTCAGATTTTTGCAACCCTTTGCTCCATTTACCACTTCTCCTCTACCATTTCTATTGTCGTTATCCTAAGGTTACCACACACAAACACATACAGTATCTCACAAAAGTGAGTACACCCCTCACATTTTTGTAAATATTTTACTATATATTTTCATGTGACAACACTGAAGAAATGACACTCTGCTATAATATAAAGTAGTACGTGTATAGCCTATATAACAGTGTAAATTTGCTGTCCCCTCAAAATAACTCAACACACTGCCATTAATATCAAAACCGTTGGCAACAGACGTGAGTACACCCCTAAGTGGAAATGTCCAAACTGGGCCCAAAGTGTCAATATTTTGTGCGGCCACATTATTTTCCAGCACTGCCTTAACCCTCATGGGCATGGAGTTCACCAGAGCTTCACAGGTTGCCACTAGAGTCCTCTATGATGACATCACAGAGCTGGTGGATGTTGGAGACCTTGCACTTCCCCACCTTCCGTTTGAGGATGCCCCACAGATGCTAAATAGGGTTTAAGTCTGGTGACATGCTTGGCCAGTCCATCACCTTTACCTTCAGCTTCTTGAGCAAGGCAGTGGTCGTCTTGGAGGTGTGTTTGGGGTCGTTATCATATTGGAATACTGCCCAGCGGCACAGTCTCCGAAGGGAGGAAATCATGCGCCGCTTCGTTATGTCACAGTACATGTTGACATTCATGGTTCCCTCAATGAACTGTAGCTGCCATTTTGGTGTTTTTGTGTTCTTTGTGCCTTATCCGTCATTTAGGGATTATTTAAACTACCCTTCCTCAGTATAGATGAATACTTCTGGTGGTGGGAGTGTCATGGTATGGGCCTGCATGAGTGCTGCTGGCACTGGGGAGCTACAGTTCATTGAGGGAACCATGAATGCCAACATGTACTGTGACATACTGAAGCAGAGCATGATCCCCTCCCTTCGGATGCTGGGCCGCAGAGCAGTATTCCAACATGATAACAACCCCAAACACACCTCCAAGACGAGCACTGCCTTGCTAAAGTAGCTGAAGGTAAATGTGATGGACTGGCCAAGCATGTCACCAGACCTAAACCCTATTGAACATCTGTGTGGCATGCTCAAACGGAAGGTGGGGGAGTGCAAGGTCTCTAACATCGACCAGCTTTGTAAGGAATTAAGGAGGAGTGGCAGAAGACTTCAGTGGCAACCTGTGAAGCTCTTGTGAACTCCAAGCCCATGAGGGTTAAGGCAGTGCTGGAAAATAATGGTGGCAGCACAAAATGTTGAAACTTTGGGCCCAATTTGGACATTTCCACTTA
Source organism: Discoglossus pictus (assembly GCA_027410445.1). NCBI lineage: Eukaryota > Metazoa > Chordata > Amphibia > Anura > Alytidae > Discoglossus > Discoglossus pictus. The sequence continues at coordinate 342,034,122 of CM050165.1, read as the reverse complement.
GGGGTGTACTCACTTTTGTTGCCAACAGTTTAGACATTGTGTTGAGTTATTTTGAGGGGACAGACATTTACACAGTTATACAGACTGTACACTTACTACTTTACATTGTAGCAGAGTGTCATTTCTTCAGTGTTGTTACATGAAAAGATATAATAAAATATTTACAAAAATGTGTGAGGTGTACTCACTTTTGTGAGATACTGTATGTAAATATACTCTTGAATTTAATTTGCCTGTACATACCTAGATCAACATAAAGGTATCATTAAATAATACCATAAAAGTTAAGTAGAAAAGCTTTAAGTTATCCCATCTCTTCCCAATAGTATACTTAGCATGGTTTTGCTCCGACATAGATAAAGTGTGGGCATGGGCACTTTACCATTAAAGCTATGTGCTCATTCTACAGTCACTATGAGAACACTTTTCCTGTATATATAAATATTTTATTTAGTTTAAACAATTATTTAAAAAGCATTAAAATTCCTATATTCTTAATGAAAAAGTATATTCTTACATGTGTCTACTACATTACAGAAAAGGGAGTAGGAACATATAGTAAGGCATAGGATCAAAATGGTGTCAGGGTTTTAAAGCATAGGGCAAAATGAACGTTAGTATTGACAAATTTACGGTATATATTTTTTCCAAAACAATAAACTCCTTAGATTATAATGAAGAACTCATATGTATAAAAGTATTAATAAATACATACTCAGCAATGTGTTCTGGGCACATATGGTCCAACTGCTTATTTTCTGTTAATGTTGTAAAATTGTATCTTTTTTATTACATTTGATTATATTTCCTATTGATGACGTTATAAAAGAGTTGAAGAGTGTCCTTTAATGCCCTGATCCATGAGAACGTCCATGCTGTATTAAATAAAAGCAATACATTTGAAAGAAATAAATGTACTTTTTAATTCCAACATATTTATTATTTACTGTATTTCTTTTTAATTTCCAAACAGAATACTCACAGCCAAACACAAACTAGGATAAGGCGTTTGTAACCTTGCATGTAATTATATATATTATGAAACACAGTCACTCGATTTCCCTTGTTATTTTCTATGTGTGCTTCTTAATAACATTAATGTTTTTGGCATCTTCCTAAGCAATTTTGGAGCAAATCATGAAAACATTATTACACGTGTTCAATCAAACACTTCTCAATCTATATATAATTGACTCCTCTTATTAAACATTAGCAATGTCATTACTTCCCAGATGGAGACCTAATACGTCCAGATGCCTCCCGACCTAAACATGCGACACCTGCGCCTACTTCAAACTTAGATAGCTCTGCAAGATTTATCCAGCACAATTTGATAAACATGGAATAATACATTTGTGATGATCCGGGGGGTAAGGGCTATTACTGCCCAGGGCCACCTGTTATAGACTACAGATTAAAAACCCAAAAGGACCATTGGGTTCTTGGAAATCTCAACACCAGCACCCTGATATCTGGCTCCTGTATCAGTCAGCATTTCTCCATCAGGAATCAGCTCTTCCAGGAGGCTCAGTAATCTTCCTGTGGTGGTGACCAGGAGAAGTTACTGGCAGGGGGAGAAAGGATCAGTATCACAGCCACCAGGAGCAAATCAGAGAACATATCATTTCTATATGTCTCAGAAGTGAACTGTTTTATTTTTAGAATGTCAACAATATTTATATTGCTTAAATACAGAGGGGTATGTACAATACAACAATGAGAGGGGAGTAACAGACAAACACAGGAGAAAGACTCCACAGTAGTATCCTGTCTGCACCTGAGGTCAATAGGACTACCCTCTAATACACATCCTGACATCTCTGTGTGTAAGTGGCCCAGATCTTAAATAGAGTACATGGCAGACTTAACTTGCTAACAATGGACCTGAACAGATAACAGTACAATAGAGGTGTCTGCTCACTGCAGACTCAGCACACCCTGTTTTAACCCCATCATGATCACTCAGTCACAGTTTAAAAATAAGACAGAACACAGTAATATTACATGAGGAATTACACACATTATACAGGGTAAGGCAGTGGCATATGCCATAAGAACACATGAAGCATGGTTATGCACTATGGCACTATGTCTTGGGACTATACACCCCACCACCGTCCTGTCCACATTTCCCATGTGGTTATATAGTTCCCCGTGTTCCAATGAGGCAGTCTGTCCTCTATGGTGTCTCAATGAACCAGGATCCAGGCCCTGGAAAGGGGTTCATGACATTACTCCCCCCTTCCAAACAGCAGTTCTGGGGCTATGATCCTTAACGGATGATAGACTTGAACTGAAGCCCAAGTCCAAGTTCCCATCCAAAGAAAAAATGTTGGTCAAAGTGGCCACTGCATAATTCACAGTGCATGTAGTAATTCTGGAGGGGGTGGGAGCTTTGCCCGGCCTGGGGGTGGTTGCCCATCCTTCAGGTAAATGTCCACAATCTCTAACCTGAATTGCTGAATAATCTTGGGCACATAGTCCTCTTGTACAGTCCTTCTAAGGGGTTTCTGAGCTAGCACCTACTTCTCAGCCACCCTTCCCCTTTTCCTTCACAACATCTGGGATACCAATACTCAGGGGCAAAGGTAGCAACACAGCCTAACCCTAGCTCCTTTTCCTTCAATAACCTGCAGGCATCAATCTTGGGGACACATCCAAGGTCTCAGGAACTAGGATTTAATCCAGGGGCATACTGCTACCCTCTTGGCCACAGGCAGGTAGTGGCTCAGGTGTATCCCATCTAGGGAGCAGCTCAGGCGGGGGTAAAAAAGCACTTCTCCACCAGCATAATCTCCTTAGGGTCAGTTGTCCAGGCAAGGTTGGGGAATAACAGAGCAGGACTCAGGATTAGGGTCTCTGGATGGAGACCTTTTCCTGGCTGAGGCTCACCCGAGGTAGCAGACTTTTCTGGGGTCGGTAGCTCCTTAGGGTGAGTATCCTCCAGGAATGGCAAGGTTGGGATCACTTCTGCATCTACGGTACGCTGTGTCAGGTCCTCTGATTCCATGGGCCACTTGCCCATATCCTTTACCTTTGGGGCTGCCTGAACTGAAGCGATCCCCGTCAGCCCTGCTCGTAACTCTGCAGGGCTTCCGAGTGCAGACTCAACTTGCTCCTTCCTCAGGGGCTCAGGGTCAGTACCCTCACCTGAACTCCCACACTTATCTGGATCCACCTGATCCATGCTGGGGAAGAGCTTCAGGGTCTAAGGGGACGCCCCTCTCCTGATAGCCTCATGACACAATTTGGCATCACACTCTCCATGACTGTCAGTCTTGGCATCTCCCCCTGTTTCCTGATCACCTGGACATCAGTGGTCTATGGTTCAGGACAGGTAATAGTCCAGGGGTAGTTGGGCAGACTCTCAGGGCATGCACCCTCCTCTGCCAACTTTTCAGTCTGCAGCTCCTCGCCATTGGTTAGTGACTGGAACTTCTCTGGTTGCTGGCCATCTCCCAGTGCCTGGTGTTGCTTAACACTGATTCCCAGTCTTGCGCCTACCAGGATTTGGACTGTTCTCCTGCCCTCCCTATCCTTCCCATCAGTCTCTCTGATCCCCCCTGTTCTGTAGCGGTCAGATCTCCAGGTACCTTCTAGTTTCGTTCCTCCACCTTATAGGGGTGTAGCCAAAAGTCCATTTCCTCTGGCAGTATATCCTCACCTAGCTCAGCTGGGGAAGCATGGGGTAGCCCAAGTACTTGAGCCTGGTCCCACCTGGGCCCACTTCCTCAAGTAGTTCTTTATACTCTTTTTCCAAATCCATTTCTTTTGAGCAACCTTTCTTCTTCTGTCCCTGGGTCTATTTCCACATCCTTTTGGCACCAATAGGATTTCCCAGTGCTCTACATTTCCAAGGCCACACTTTGGATCACCCTGCAGCACATCAGGAAGCCCCTCCATCAGCCCAAGAGCATTGAAGGAGGGCCATTTAATGTAGGAGTTGGAAGCATTAGATCCACATACGGATGTTCCAAGTTGAGCTCCAACCACACCGGGTTCTCAAGCTGTTCTATTAGTTTCTCACCCGGCTGAAGCCCAAGGGAAGCCATCTGCTGATTTAGAAGAGCTGTCCATCTATCCTCTTCTGTGATAATCCATTGCCTTCGCAGCTCCAGCATACTGCTGATCAGACTCCTTTTCCCTATGATCAGCTCTGCTCTGCAGGCCTCCCAGCCAAGCCGCTAAAAGTACTGGACTTCAAAACTGCATAGATCACCATATCCAATCCCTGCTGCCGGTTCTTGCACCAAGATCCCAGCACTGCCAACCAGTTGTGATGTTCCATGGGTAGGGGCTATTACTGCCCAGGGTCACCTGCTGTAGACTACAGGTTAACTACCCACAAGAACTGTTGGGTTTTTGGAAATCTCAGCACCAGCACCCTGATATGTGGCTTCTCTATCAGTCAAGGTATCTCTATTGGGAATCAGTACTTCCAGGAGTCTCAGTAACCTTCCTGTGGTAGTGACCAGGACAGGTTACTTGCAGGGTGAAGACAGGATCAGTATCGCAGCCACCAGGAGCAAATAAAGAAAGAATACCATTTTTATATGTCTCACAAGTTAACTGTTTTGTTTTTGGAATGTCAACAATATTTATAGTGGTTAGATAAAGAGGAGTGTGTACTATACAACAATGACAGGGAAGTGGCAGGCAAACACAGGAGACAGACTCCACAGTAGTATCCTGTCTGTATCTCAGGTCAATGGGGCTACCCTCTAATACCTATCCTGCTGTCTCTGTGTCCGAGTAGCCCAGACCTTAGATAGAGTACATGGCAGACTTAATTTTCTAACAATGGGCTAGAACAGATAACAGTACAATATAGGTGTCTGCTCACTGCAGACTCAGCACACCCTGTTTAACCCCATCATGATTACTCAGTCACAGTTTAATTACACATAGTATACAAGATAAGTCAGGGGCATAAGCCATAAGAACACATGAAGCATGGTGGTACACTATGGGTATTCACGCCAATACCCACCTGTCCACTTTTCCCATGTGGCAATATCGTTCTCTTACCCATTTTCCAATAGGGCAGTCTGTCCTCTATGGTGGCTCAATGAACCAGGTTCCAGGCCCTGGAAAGGGGTCCATGACAACATTAAAAAAGTGTCAGTAATATAATACATTTCTTCTAGGTATTACATCTTAAGTAACCAATTCAGAATTACAACTGGAGGCAACATGTCTCAGAGTAATACATTTATGCTAATAAATTATATTTATATATGAGCTCCTAATCTTCCACTCCTCAAATATTTCATGACAATGCCATCATCGCTCCCACCTCTCAGGCCCGTTGTATTGGGGTTCAACTGGATCCTGCCCTCTCTTTCATTCCTCACATACAATCAATAACAAATCCTGTCATTTTCACTTAAACAACATCTCATCATTTCTATCTTGCTATGTGCTTTAGGGAGAGCCCCCCATTATTTTGCAATGTGTTAAAATTGTTTTAGACTTTTATGTAACCCCTGTATAGCGCTATGGAATATGTTGGCGTATTTAAAAATAAAGGGTAGTATTAATAATAATAATAACTGTACACATATGATACAATTATGGGCTTGAATCAGTAATAGCAAATTTGAATCATTATATAAAGCCAGCAATTATAGGAATACATTGTGCATTTAAGGATAGTTAAAGGGTGGTGCATGAAGCCAGCAACCTGCCAATCTCTCAGCCTTATCAAAGTAAGTTATTTAAAATGTGCTATCAATATTAAAATTAGAAGATTTATATACATAAAAAAATATTTACAGCATAAAAAATTAAGCACATAAAATCCCTTTAAAGTGTATTGAAAATAAAGAATGTATGAGGTATACTATTTTTACTCAAAAACATATCCCCTAATACGACTATGTTTCCTTTTTTTCTAAAATAATATAACAATTTTTACTTTTAAGAATCAAATAATTTGATACCTCTTTTGTTATGAATCGGTCAAGCCTAGTCCCATTCAATTCTACAGCTTCCCAGACATCATCAAATGAGCCTCATATACAAATGCTGCGGCCTTGTGTTGGGCATTTACATTTAAATTTGATTCTTCCTGCTGGGACTTATCATATTTTATTTTTTTGCAATATCAATCACAAAGTGTTGCACATCCTAGTATTCCAATTATATTATGTTGATTTCCATGGTTTTACAGAAATAATATTAAATAATCCAATATTTAAATTTCATGTAACGCTACGGTGATCCAACAAAATAACCATTTACATTTTAAATGGCAAAGGTATAAGGCTTCCTAATGTCAATGACATTTTGTCATTTATTTGTATACTTGTCATATTCAGAAATATTATTTTCATGCTTCAAATGTGATATATGCCAAGTCAATACATTTGCAAATACTGAAAATAAGCATTTTATGTCATCATTGAAATTAATGCAAAATCTTCTCTGAATCATCAGATATTCAATTTAAGTATTTATTTTTCTTGCATTAAATGCCTTGATGAACCCAGATTCAGTTTATTTTGAAGGAATATCACACAATGATATACAATTTCTCGTCCGTCTTCTATTATGTGCATATCTATACCTGAAAATAAAATAAACTGTACTCTGGAATGCCCACATTTTTGGTCATGCTTATAAACAACATTATTGTTTTTGTATGAGAAATCTAGAAAACCTACTATAACTTCCCCATCCGTCAGGTTGATAAAGAGGTTCCATTTTCTCTTTGGCTGATAATTTTGTAGGGAAGTCAAGCCTTTCGTTAAAGCCAGGTTCGTCATTCCGATCTATTGCTTGTGAATTTTCCTCTCCTTGATTTGCTTCCATGCCCTCTAGACTATCTTTAAAGTAATTAATAAAAAAGACTATTTACTTTTTAGTAATAGGAATAAAGATATATATATATATATATATATATATATATATATACAGTATATATATAATTAACTTTAAGCTTTTTGTGTGAAGGGAATATGACACTAAAATGAGCTGATTTTCCCAACATCTTAAGGCTGCAGCTCCACCCATCTTTTTTCAGACCATGACACAATCTGTAGCCGCCTATTTAAGAAGATTGCAATGAGAATTGTTAGAAACAAGAATAGATAAAGGCTTTAAATACTGTAAAGTAAAATATTCATTCTCATAATATTATAAGATTATTAAAAAAATGAACACACAAATCTTCTTCTATTAAAAACAGTAAATATAGTATCACTTTAGTCAAATGTCTAACTAAAGCAGCATTTATTGCAGGAGTTTTTCTTTCTGTGTTAGTCATTCAGCCATAAATGATTAAATTCCTTGACATAAATGTGAAGAAGTACAAAAATGTGTTATATGTAGAGTAGAGATAACCACAGAACCTTGTCATTAAATAATGTCACTAAGTTCAAGTGCGCTATGATTAGATTATATTTTGCAGTTTGAATTACACAACTAGAATTCAAAGTTATAGAGTATAATGTGATATTAGCGTATCCCTTTATTATTCTCTAAAGCATTACAGAACAATAGTATTGAAAGGACTGTATCTAGTTTACCACTTATTATTTCATTAAATATTTGCGTGTATATTCAACAGTAAAGCCATCTGTAAATACAATGGTTTTAAAATTAATTTTACCTGTCTAGTATGCTGGGTCTAGCGCCACTTCCCTCCTGTCACATGATTAAACATTGTTTTTATAGAAGCCATTTAAGTCACCTGGCAATTGTTTAATCATTCAATAGTTTCAACTCTCTGTGCTGTGTGCATGTGTGACCAAGCCCCTCCTAATGTCATTAGTTTTTTGTCTGATTTTTTAAAAAAAAAAGGACTAAGTTGATGCTTAAAAGGACCTACCTATTGAAAAATTGGTCTAAAATATAGCAAACCCAAAAGATTGCAAATAAAAAGTTTTCTGTACCTGAATTCTATTGGTAAAAAACACTGTATACATCATTATCTGATTCAATTACCTTGCACAACTTAGTGTCATCAAAGAAAATTGAGACACTACTTTCAAGTCCTACTTCTACGTCATTAATAAATGTGTTAAAAAGGAGAGGGCCTAATACTGAACCTTGAGGCGCCCAACTTACCACACTAGTCCAGTCGGAGTATGTTCCATTTACAACAACCTTTTGCTTCCTGTCTTTTAGCCAGCTCTCAATCCATGAGCAGATATTTACTGCAATTCCTGTAGGCGCTAAGTTGAATTTCCAGAGTTTCACCACTCGAAAATCGCCTATGCGAGAAAAAAAATGGCGCCAAAAAAACAAAAAGAAGGAGGCTACACGACCCCTAAGCACGCTAAACACCGCCAGGCACATGCGACTTTTACCCAGGAACGACGTATGAGCTACATTTTATTTCCACATGGTACATGCCGATGTATATGTATATTTAGTAAGGATTTGAATGTTGTCCATTTATTTTCAGTATTTTTCCCTGTAAGTTCTTTATCCCAGTATATATGTTGTATTGCTGCCCTTAGCCCATCAAAGTTTGCCCTTTTAAAATTTCGAGTTTTGTTGGCCCCTTACAACTCTGTTTTTTGTATTCAATCTCAAATGGGTTCCCCTATTTTAACATTTGATATGATATCAATATTACTTGTGATGACTGAATCCAAGATAGCCCCATTTCTTGTAGGTTCTTGTATAACCTGGGTCAGATAATGATCCCTGAGTGTACTCAAGAACCTGCTCCCTTTAGCTGAACTGCTGGTCTCATTTATCCAGTTTATTTCAGGGTAGTTATAATCTCCCATTATCAGAACTTGCCCATGCTTAGCTGCATTATCTATCTGCAGCAATCGTTGCAGTTCATCACCCTCAATTATATTTGGGGGCTTATAGCATATTCCTACCAATATGCATTTAGAATCAGATCCTCCACTATTGAACTCAACCCACAAAGATTCAATGTTGTCGCTAGTTCCACTATAATTATCTTCTCTGACTACAGGTTTAAAACCAGGCTTAACATACAGACAAATCCCTCCTCCTCTTCTACCATTACCCCTATCTGTCCTAAATAAATTATAACCATCCAAATTAATTTTCCAGTCATGAGATTCATCCCGCCATGTTTCAGTAATGCCCCATAAGTAAGTCCCATTTTTTTTGTACCGCTAATAATTCTAGCTTGCCCATTTTCCAAGACAAACTTCTTGCATTAGCAAGCATACACTTTATGTTGCTATGGCTCTGCCGTTGTGAAGTGCTTGCCACTGTATTTGAGTCACCTAGTAATACCTCCCTACTGTCTATTGTAACCCCCCCCCCCTTCTCCTCCACCGTGGGTAGATAATTCATCCCTTTCCCCCTCTACCCTTTCTACCCCAATACTTATATCTAGCCCCCCCCCCACCAACTAGTTTAAAAACTCCCCCAGCCGTTCTACCATCCTTCCCCCAGCACAGAAGCTCCCTCCTCATTAAGGTGCAATCCATCACTTCTATAGAGATTATACCCAAGTGAGAAGTCAGCCCAGTGCTCTAAAAAACCAAAACCCTCTCTCCTGCACCACTTTTTAAGCCATGCACTAACCTCCCTAAGCTCCTTATGTCTCCCTGGAGTAGCATGTGGCACTGTTAGTATCTTGGAAAATACTACCTTGGAGGTACTTGACTCAAGCTTATTCCCTAGTTCTTTAAAATCATTCTTTAGGACACTCCATCTTCCACTTACTTTGTCATTGGTACCAATATGTACCAAGAACATTTCCAGCCCCTCCCAATAATTTATCCAGCCGACCCACAACATGCCGAACCCGAGCATCCGGGAGACAGCAGACTGTTCGCTTGCTGGGATCTGGGTGACCACCAAAATCTGTCTGTTTCTCTGCCTATGCTGCCCTCACTCTCCAGCAGAACTGTTCTCCCTGCTGTTAGAGGGAACAGCTCTATCTGTCATTGCCATTCCTGAATGGACATCCCCAACAGTTTCACTCAATCTGGCAAATCTGTTTGTGTTTGGCAACTCAGAACTGACCTGCTTCCTCCTTATGACCCCCTGCTTCCCCTTGTAAATGTAACCCAACTACCTTCTTGGACATCCTCACTAGTCCCATCCCCACCCTCCATGTTAGGCCCAGCTAAACTGTTCTCTCTGAGCTCCAACTCCCGTTCCAGTGGAGCAATATAACTAAGTGTTGCAATTCTCCTTTCCAGTTCTCTAATTTGAGCTTCCAGAGAGGCAACATGCTCACACTCATCACAGAGGTATGGACTCTTTATCATCTTTTCCAGTAGTGCATACATGTGGCAGCATGTACACTCTGTGAGGTTGCCACTGGACTGACTCATAATTATCACTTACAAAAATACAGTGAGAAAACAAATCAATGTATTTGTATAAAGTTTGCTTTTCTGCACCTTAACCCACACAACACAAAACAATATATATATTTTGTTTTTGTTTTTTTTTTTTTTCTTATAATACCCCTTTTATTTGAACTCCCTCTTTTTATTTAATCTCCCACACCTAACTACACTTACACTAGAAATGTTTGCAAACTCCCAAGTTTGCTCCTTCCCCTGTTAAAATAGATCCTGTCTATTCAACTGCAGAATGATTACAGCCCACAGGACAGAAAACACCCTTTAGCTTCCTGCACTGATTCACAGAGCTGATTCAAACAGAACACCACACAAGTGCACACAAATATACCATTACACAGGCCAAACCACACACACTCTCACCTGCAGAATGATTACAGAGCACAGGACAGAAAACACTGCACTGTTTCACAATGTCATTGATATGTACTTTAAGTCGCAGAGGCCTCTGGTGAAGCATTTGCGAAACATACGTTAACCTGACTGCAGCATCTGCGTTGCTGACAAGTGACTTCACACACTTTGACACAATTTGAGTTTGACAGGGGATACCACTACTTTACTGCTAACTATGCTGGGTGTCTTGTTAAGTGACATGATTATTAATGCCACTGAGCCTTATGTAATTAGCCCTGACAAAATCATACTATTCCGGCTGCCCTCCACTATATCAGGGAGATATGATTTGAAGTGATATCACCATGAGCTGACAAAAAGTTTAGAATTTGTGCCAATTAAGTGCCTGGCACAGGTTATTTATGCTAGCTGACCTTGTATATTGTTACAGTACCTATTCTATACTATAGTACATAATAACATTTCACCCTAGTTGCTAGCCCAAAGTCCCTGGCACAGTTTAGTTACAATAGTGGTTTCCCCTTTGTCATTTTGTGCGCTGTTATAACAAGTGTACACTAATGTGTGGACCACACTGACTGTGACCTATGCTTTTTAGACGGGTGTGATATTTTGTATTTATTGATCAGGGGAAGTTCACCCTTAAAATATCTGGGCAGCTTTGATTAAAGATATGAGAAATCATCTCATTTTTTTTGTGACTCTGTATTTGTGATACCTGAGAGGGCCTTTTGGTATACCGGACTTATCATCCCTGAAAGACTACTAGATAGAAAATACAAATATTGATTTATTATGTCACTTTCAACACCCCCTGTACATATACATTTTTTTTTTTTTGGGATCTTGCACATATTTTTTAAGTTATTCAATACAAGTGAAGTTTTAGGTAAAAGTCTGGAATTTTCTTTATATTATTGGACTACACACTTTGAGCATAACAAATATTTATGGGGATACTAGCTACTGAGTGTTCTTTCTGTCTATTTTGGTTATAAGTTGTGTATAATACAATTTGTGTATTACAAGTGTGCAATATACCAGGAGATGGTGCTCTTTTTGTAAAAGTAGCAGCTTTTCTAATTTTCCCCAAAAAAGATTATACTCTATAGTTAATGAGAGATCATTGGCATGAATTACTAGCCCATGAGGCATAAGACCCATTGTCTTTCACGGACTTGCCTGCACATAGAGCATGCATAATTTTTTTTTTTTAATGCTTCCATGGAAGACAAGAGATGCAATGTTTCAGGGTCTTACCTGTAAATAATTAGCAAAATATTAGAATTTATTTTTGGTGATAGATAAGAAAGGCTTACTGAGAGGTCAAAATGGCAAGCTTCAATGTTAGTTTACTGTAGGAAAATGCATTTTGATAACATTCAATTGAGGCCTATTGTTTAAAATGGTACCATATATGTTACAATAAGCCAATGTTATGTGTTAAAAGTATAATATATATATAATTCATAGTTAAAAGATCAAACATTCTCTTAGATTTACTACATAGAGCCAGTAAAGTGCACCTCTAGTGGCTGCAATGTGCCTTTTTATATGGGGAATATTGCCATCATAGCCATTCACTTCCCTTAGCAGCCCTTGTGTAGGTTTAGTGAATATACCTTCATAGCTAAATATGAGTGCTATGGAATATGTTGGCACGCTACAAGTAAACAATATTTTTATTATTATCCTTTATGTGTTAATACATTATCTGTAGTAATGTACAGGAGTTAGTACAATGCTGAGTACAATATTAACAAATGGCAGAAGAATGAACAGGCTTGTCTTTGAGCTCAACACCTTACGTACATAGTATTTTTCCCAAAGCATCTTACAAGACTGAAACTTACAATCTAAAGCTAGTGGGAGAGGCAGAAACATGAGTGTAACGGAGCTGGGACACGCAGTCCAAAATCTCCGCTGGTATACGATAAAATACCCACGAGGCACTACAGTTTCACCATCCCCGACCTCCCATATTGGACGACACACAATTTGGGAGTCAAATGAATACTGACTTTATTTTGTTATTGCAGAACTATATATACGTCTCTTTGGCCACAGGCAATACACATGCCCATATTTGGCTACACACAATACACACAAAGAGAACAATAGGGGGGTCACACCTCCCTGGCAACTTTGAAACAATCAGACACTGATTCAATTACACCTCTTTGTTCTTATCAGAGAATGGAAACACTTTGGACAATGCAAGGATCCTTTACAACTTTCTTATCTCTTGAATCTCTGTAATAGGATTATCTATTAGCCTAGGTCTGCAAAAGTCTGGCTAATATTCTGCAGAGCATAAACCAGCATACATATTGTAGGATCATATTTTAACCAAGAATTAAATAATCATAAAACAGGGTAAAACAGTGATGGGTTCCGCTACACACCTCCCCCGTGACCATAAGCCGGCATACACGGTCTGATCCCAACGGATCGGCCTGGGGATGTCCGGACAAAAGTATTTGTTGGTCAATTCTTTAGTTTGACAACCCATCAGCATTACTGCAATTCACATTGACTCACATTTCACATATCCCCAGATAGCTGGGATCTGAGCGCAGAAAACTACCGAATAGCGCTCAGATCCTCTTCACACAGTTCAATTGCCATGTAGCTAAAGTCTTTCCCATAGTCTTGCATCCTATGAATGGGCTCCATGGCATAGTTATCTGGGGTATCACCGCTCCCACAGGGCAAGTACAGAATGACCCCCCTGTATGTAAAGGGCCAGAATGAGTGACATACACTCTGGTATGGCCGAACACTGGTTCCAAAGGGCAATATGTACCAGGGCCATAGTCGCAGGGCAGGAGGCTGGCAAACAGTCCCCTCCAAGCCAAGGTGGCGAAGGGCACTTCGTCACACATCTCTCCTTTGGGGGGAAGTCTAACCAGGTACCTGGATATTTTGCTGTGGTGAGGGGGCAACACGCTGAGGGGACTTGAGGGGCAGAGGCCGACTGCACTCTGCCCCGCTGTCAGCTCTTCTGCTGGGGTACTTGGGACATATTTCGGCTCAGTAGCCAGGGAAACGTGGGGGTCAGTGGGGGTTAACATTTCCTCTGTTAACCCTGGGGCCACATTAGAAGTTAGCTGGGGAGGGGAATTTGTACTTACCCCCTCCTCCGGTTGTCCCAGTGACGGTAGTTGGGGATCTGGACAAGCTGTGGGCGCAGAGACCACGGTCCCATCTGCGCCGTCTGGGAGATTGGTGTCTCCCCTGGTTAGGGTAAACTGTTGCTGGGGGGGAAGGATGACACCTTCTGCCCCCTGTGTTTCACACTGCCGCTGGGGGGGAAGGACGACACCTTTGGCCCCCTGGGGTACCCACTGCCGCTGTGGAGGAAGGTCGACACCTTCTGCTCCCTGGGGTACACACTGCCGCTGGGGGGGAAGGACGACACCTTCTGCCCCTTGGGGTTCACACTGCCGCTGGGGAGGAAGGACGGCCCCTTCTGCTCCCTGGGGTACACACTGACGCTGGGGGGGAAGGCCGACACCTTCAGCTCCCTGGGGTACACACTGCCGCTGGGAAGGAAGGACGACACCTTCAGCTCCCTGGGGTACACACTGCCGCTGAGGGGGAAGGACGACACCTTCTGCCCCCTGGGGTTCACACTGCCGCTGGGGAGGAAGGACGGCCCCTTCTGCTCCCTGGGGTACACACTGCCGCTGGGGGGGAAGGACGACACCTTCGGCCCCCTGGGGTACACACTGACGCTGGGGGGGAAGGCCGACACCTTCAGCTCCCTGGGGTACACACTGCCGCTGGGAAGGAAGGACGACACCTTCAGCTCCCTGGGGTACACACTGCCGCTGAGGGGGAAGGACGACACCTTCTGCCCCCTGGGGTTCACACTGCCGCTGGGGGGAAAGGACGACACCTTCTGCCCCCTGGGGTTCACACTGCCGCTGAGGGGGAAGGACGACACCTTCTGCTCCCTGGGGTACACACTGCTGCTGGTGGGAAAGGATGACACCTTAGGCCCCCTGGGGTACACACTGCCGCTGGGGAGGAAGGTCGACACCTTCTGCTCCCTGAGGTACACACTGCCGCTGGGGGGGGAAGGACGACACCTCCTGCCCCCTGGGGTTCACACTGCCGCTGAGGGGGAAGGACGACACCTTCTGCCCCCTGGAGGGCCGGTAGAGAGACCTCGGTCCCATCTCTACCTGCCATCTGGAGGTCATCCCAGGACCAGTCAATGAAGTCTGGTTCTGCTTGTCGAGTAGGTTGGGGCTGCACAAGGCTGAGCAGGTGCTGGTAGTCCTGCTCCAGCTCCCACTCTCTCGTTACCAGGTGGGTCATGTCTTTGCTCACCTCGCCTTCATCATCCCAGACATACATGCCCATCCGGTAGTCGTAGATGTCCCAAAACCTAGACCCCTCCGTGCTGCCAAGATCAATATCGTCCTCCAAGGCATCCCATAATAAACCCGGGCCATCATAATCATCCCCCTCCGGTAAGTCGTGTTCAGCCGTCCAGGGGGTAAGTCGAACGGTATACCACCAGAGGGCCTGGTATGCGTTGTCTAGCCAGATCTCTCGCCATACCAGGGTCTCTAGTCTTGTCACCCACTCATCCAGGGGCTGCTCTCCCAATAGATACATCCGCATCGCCACACGCTTCTGTAGCCGCTGCTCATCACTGGGGAGACTCTCACCTCGCCGCCATTGGGCATCTTGCAGGGCATCATACCAGAGTTCCTTTCTGTCTGTTTCCCTGTAGTCTGCGGCCTCCTTCTCATCCTCATCATGGAACGCTGTCCGAAAACTAGCCGGTTCCATCCTGCTGTAGCCAGGGGCGCTGTACGGATACTAGCGTTGCCCTCAATCTGTACTCCACGGAATGGTGTCTCCTGTAGCTGTCCTTCTGACCGTGGGAACAATTCCACCACTTGCCAACAAATGTAACGGAGCTGGGACACGCAGTCCAAAATCTCCGCTGGTATACGATAAAATACCCACGAGGCACTACAGTTTCACCATCCCCGACCTCCCATATTGGACGACACACAATTTGGGAGTCAAATGAATACTGACTTTATTTTGTTATTGCAGAACTATATATACGTCTCTTTGGCCACAGGCAATACACATGCCCATATTTGGCTACACACAATACACACAAAGAGAACAATAGGGGGGTCACACCTCCCTGGCAACTTTGATACAATCAGACACTGATTCAATTACACCTCTTTGTTCTTATCAGAGAATGGAAACACTTTGGACAATGCAAGGATCCTTTACAACTTTCTTATCTCTTGAATCTCTGTAATAGGATTATCTATTAGCCTAGGTCTGCAAAAGTCTGGCTAATATTCTGCAGAGCATAAACCAGCATACATATTGTAGGATCATATTTTAACCAAGAATTAAATAATCATAAAACAGGGTAAAACAGTGATGGGTTCCGCTACAATGAGCAAGAATAACAGAAAAAGGTTTGGATGGACCAGGAAGGGAGTGAAAGTTGAAAGTGATAAAGGACGACATAGAAGAGAAGATAAATAAAAAAAAGCGTATAAATAGACAAAGTACAGAACACAAAACTAAAAACAGTAATGTTAGTTGTAGTACAGTTGGGTTAAGGTGGGAGAGTGTGTGAAGAAAAGAATGAGCAGAAAGAAGAAGGATGTGGTCAGAGCAGAGATTAGGTGATAACAAACTGGGGATTGTGGCTAAGGAATTCAAGACAAAGTAAAGGGGGTTAGATACATAGAAACAGTATTGGTAGAAGTACACAAAGTAACTAAAGAAAATTCCATCTGCTTAAATATAATAACAAATATAAATTCATACTAATATTAATAAGAATAAGAATAATGATAAGAATAATTATAGTTGTAATGAAGGTATCCCCCATATTCTATAAATACCTTCATTTGTTTTGTACATTTTTTTAATGGTACAGTTAAAATGGCTTCTCCAGTATCTGTGCAAATCAAAGTTTACTAAGGAAGAACTCTATCTTACTAGCAGGAGAATTGTAGTATGGTTAGATTCAGAGTAAAGTGGTTTAGATAAGAGGTCATATAAAGAAATATTGGATTATAGGAGAGCATCGATACATGTGTGGTATATAGTGGTAGGACTACAGCTAGGGCATGATGGGTTTAGGATAATAATACTCATGTAGTAGATATAAGAAGAAGAATATTGTGTTAAGATGGTCCTGTGATAACAGTGGAATAAACAGGAAACAAAACTAACTAAGAGGGATTGTATTGCGAGTATTTGGGATCTCTTGATACCTTCATTCAGCAAACTGATGCCCAACTTAACAGCCCAGAAAAGTAAAGCAGTAGGATTAGAAAAGGACAGCAAGGACATTGTAATAAAATCAGCAGATAAAGCAGGAGCTGTAGGTATCATGGATACCAATGACTGCATGAAAGAAGCATACAGACAGCACTCTGATGAGTGACACTACAGTAAACGTCAGTCTTGTCCCACCAATACCTACACCCCACAGCATTCATGGGCTCCCTTCAGGTATTAGACACTAGGTAAAATGTATAATTCATTCAGATTCAAAAGTGGGCATCGAGAGTGCAGCACTTAGAGTCCCTGTCAGGGTAAGCATTGCACCTCCAATGGATATATAGAATGTTATTTCCCTGTGAGCAGGGTGGTCATAAATGTGGTACCCCCTGGATGTATGTGTTAGGGTTGCCCTGCTGGCATGTGTGGGTTTATAAAAAATATTCTTGCATTGATGGCATGTGTAGTTATAACTATGCGATATGGTTGTTACCTGGGGAACTCAGAATGCATGGTCAGTGGCCCGAGCGTGTTTGGTATCAAGGGGAAAGGGGGTCCAAGTTCTGGGGTACCAGGGTACAAAAACACTACTCCTCCCCTGTTTGACTAAAGCTCAAATACTTCAGTACAGTCACCACCAGTTAATATTGCCTAGAAAATCATGGGAGTTGTTTTGTTGTTGCCATGTTTAGGATTTATGATATTCAGGGGCCCTATGGACTTTTTGGCATTGAGCAAACTAATATGGGCCCCAGATGGGCATGTGAAAAAGTGGCACAACTTATTACTTTTCTTCAAAGAGATTGCTGTTAAGTATGAGAATCCCCATATAATAAAGCATGTCACCTGAATCCTCAGATTAACAGGCTGAATTAAATGTTGGATTTGTGACTAATAAACGGTTCTAAGTGTGATCATACATCATTATGTGTGCTCATTATTGAAGAGTTAATCATGATCATAGGGGTTAGTAATTCTACATCTGCTTAAAAGAAGAGTTACAGCCAGTAAGTCTGCTGCTCTCACTGGAGATTCCAGTGTTCCTGTGATCGTCCTGAGGGTCCAACATTGGCCTGGTTCCATCTCTGCTAGCAGGGATAACAACAAGAACCATCACGTACTGCTCTGTGGGCCAGGACCAGGTTCTGTTCAAGCTTAATTGAAGTAGTGGTCGTGACATACTCATCTACAACTACTTTAAGTTTGGACAGAACATCTATCTACCGCAGATAGGGACAGCTATGAGTGCATGGATGGCAAGACAGTATGCCAGTCTATTCTTTGGAAAACTGTAGACAGAGCATATGTCAACCTACCACCACATTAAACCCCTGATCTTCCTTTCTATATCAATTACATCCTTATCATCTGGATCACCAGTGAAAAGGAATTTTTGGAGATCCATACAAACTGTTATGCATTCCACCCTACATCGAACTACAACTCAGTCACTCACACACAGAAATTACCTTCCTTGATACTACAATCAGTATAAAAAAACATATACTATACAGTAAACCAACAGATAGAACCACCTATCTTAAAAGTAATAGCTACCTTCCAAGTCATGCCAAGCACTTTATAATATGGGTATCAGTAAAGTACATCCTAATTAAGTCCTAATATATTTGTTTAAACCAATAATGATCAAAGGAGCTGTGTTGTTCATTTGATCTCACAGTGTGAATTTTTAATATCCTTATTTCATACCTGGCTGGATGAAGGGATTATATGATCCTGAACGGTTGCACTATAATCCCTCTTAGTTAGCCATTAAAGGTATCAAATTTTACTACACTTTCTTTCCTAGAATAATATGGAGAGATTATAAACTGGGTGATTACTAGAGTAAGAATACATTTAAAATAGTGGTTCTCATACATCATCATCAGGACATCCATTACAGGGCAAGATTAAGAAAAAACGTTTACAGAAAATCATAAATCCAGGCTTCACAGGGGTTTGCTAAGGACTGGTTTATTTATCACTAAGTTTGAGTATGGTTTAAGAATGAAGTTGTAGGGTTATGGTAAAGGTAGAGTTGCAGTAATTATAGAAGTAGTACTAAAGTAAAATAGATAGAAGGCAGAAATATTCTAAAATCAAAAGAGGAAGGGTAGTGGAAGGATTATAGCAGTGTTATTATAATAATATGGTTAATGCTGAGAGTGTTATAGGTGAAGAATGTGTTAGAGTTTTTTTTTTTTGTTTTTGCTCAGTTGTTCGGTTGTCCAATTATTTCTGACTCTATGTGACACTATGGAGCACACCAGACATATCTGTCAGTGACTGCCCCTCTGAGCTCCAACAAGCACATGTTTATTGCTTCATTGACCTCAACTATTCATCTCCGCCTCTACCTTCCCCTTCATTGTATGCCTTCAATGTTTAACAGCATCAGTTTTCTACAGGGTTTCTTGTATTCTCATGATATGACCAAACTAATTGAGCTTTAGCCTCATGGTCAAACCTTCCAGTGAACAGTTTGGCTTGATTTCCTGTAGTATTGATTGATTGGATCTTCTAACAGAGCTGTCTTTATCTTTATGTCTAACCCTCACATTTCTATGTTACTACTGGGAATACCATAGTTCTAACTATGCAGAACATTGTTGATAGTGTAATATATTTACTTTTAAATAGCTTTTACAAACTTGCCATAACTTTCCTCCCCAGAAACATCTTTTAATTTCATGGCTACAGTCACCAACAGAGATCTTGGAGCCCAGGAAAATAAAATCTTTCACTGCCTTCACTTCCCCATTTAGTTGCCAGGAACTGAGATTGATGTTTGCCATGCTCTTCGTCTTTTTTAACAATGAGCAGCAGGCCAGCTTTTGTACTCTCTCTTTCACCTCATCAAAAGGCCCTTAAGTTCTTCCTCACTTTTAGCCATCAGAGTATCTGAGGTTGTTGATATTTCTCCCAGCAAGATTAATTCTGGCTTTAGATTAATTTATAAGTTGAATAAGTAAGCTGACAATAAACAACCTTCTTGTATTTCTTTTCTGATCTTGAACCATTCTGTTGTCCCATATTGGGTTCTGACCGTGGCTTCTTGGACCACATACAGATTCCTCAGGAGGTGGATGAGATTGTCTGGTACCCCCATCTATTTAAGAACTTGCTATAGTCAAATGCTTTAGAATAGTCTATGAAGCAGAGGTACATACTTTTTGGAACTCTCTTACTTAATTATCCAGCGGACTTTGGCAATATCATCTCTTGTGCCTATGTCTCTGAGAAACCCGGCTTGTGCATCTGGAAGCTCTCTATCATATATTGTTGGAGCCAAGTTTGCAGCATCTTAGTCATTGCCTTAATGGTATGCGAAATGAGTACAATTGTTCCATAACTGGAGCAATCATTATCACTAGCTTTTTGAGTTTTTCAAATGTATTTGCACAATGCAAGCAACACTGAATTTTGAATTTCTAATCTAGGATTCCATCAACTCCTGCAGTCTTGTTATTAGCAAAGCTTCCTAGGGTCCATCTCAATTTACTCCCTAAGTCTGGCTCTAACTTATTGTCCTGTATTGTGTTTAATGGTTTGGCTTATCTAGTGGGGGAAGATGAACTCCATATTAGGGCATTCATTTATCTTTTATTGTGATATTTAGTACATCATATGAAAGAAGAGAACCACATATTTTCATGTTCATTTTATATAGTAATGAGATTTCCATTATACCTGTTTAAAGCATGGGCATATTGAAATGTCAATTTCCCATTGTATGCATTCAAGGTCTTCATCCACCGTAGAAAAAAATTGTGGTCCCCAAATAAGTCCATTTACATATGAAGGAAATAAATTAAATGCTGCATTATTATTTTTTTTAAAACACTAAGAAGGCCTGTCCATTGTGTGATTATTAAAATACAGGATACTTCCATTACTACTGTAACCTGATTTTTATTGCAATACAAATCACTAAAATACTGCAAATGTTTTGCAATTAACTTATTCTTGGAAAACAACATCAATAAATTGTTCTTCTATAATGGTAAGAAACAGTTTGCAATGGATCTAGATAAAGGTGATTGGGTCTCTAAGGTATGTTCAGTTATTCAATTCATTAGTTCCTAATTTACATTCGGTAGTAACAAATGACCTATTGACACTTTTTGTTGAGTTTGTTAATGTGTATCTTATTATGTATATTAATGCAGTTTTGTGTGATTGTTATAATACAGGGTATTTCCATTACTCCTGATTTATAATGTTTTCAGGCTGAACTTGTTTCCTTTTTAACATTGTTTTCAGTTAATTATTCTGTACAACTGTACCACCATATGCTCAACCCAATAAGTTACAGGTACACAGCAAAGGTCAGAGAACTGAAAAGTATATAAATACATATAATTGCAATTCGTTGTTATTGAATGTGTGACTGGGAAATTACGTAAAAGTTAGTTATTGAAGCATAAATTACTTGCAAATTACTCACTTATCTTCTATTAACTCATCTAAGGCAAAGTAACTGTCACAGTGGCAGGTGAAAAGCAGGAAGAGCATGCCCAGTTGGTTAACATTCTAAGTAATGGAAGAGGATTATACTGTTGAAGCTGTCATTATTGATGTTTATGTCAACTTCATTGCAATTATATTAATTTAAATGTGCTTTTTTTTTTTCTGTAATAACTATAATTTTCCCTGTGACCCTTTAATAAAGAACCCAAATACAAATGTTGTTTCACTGATATCTGTGTCAAGAACGCAAAACAGTGCATTTGAGGTTGAGTATAAAGTCCTGAATTTGTGTTTTACCTGAACAGACAGGGATGTTCAGACACAATTGTTGGCATAACCTTAATCTGTCACTATCTGAGCTCACTTAAACAATCGATTGTTACTAAGCAACCTGTTCTCCTAAAAACACCGATAGCACAGCAATGCTACTGTAGATAGAAAGGGATAGTACTGAATAAAGCACATAGTACTCCAAGAACCACATTGAAGAAGCAAAATTATAATAATTTATGGTCCAAGAATTTAATGACTCTCCATATCAGTGGCTCTCAACCTTCTTTGATTTGGGGACCGACTAGTTACTTTCCTATGCTCACAGGAATAATGTCTGTGATGCAGACATTTAGAGCAAGGTGATTCTACATGTGACACACTAAATTGTAATTTAATTATGCACTGTTTTGAATGAAGTGCATTTTAAATGCAGATCATTTTCTCAATAATTTATCTATAACTAATGACTTTAGACTATGACCATTCCTCTTAATTCCAGAGGACTGGCAAATCATGTCTTAGGGACTAACAACCATCGTAGGCCAGTCTATTAAGAAAAACAAACGCTGCTCTATATTTTGAAATTATTTGTTTCAAGTTGAGTATAAAGAAAAGTTATAGTTTTAGTGATGATTTTTTTTACATTATATATTTTTTATTTTACTGCTGTTTTTATTGTAATACTATATTAGTTACATAGTTACATAGGGCCTCATTCTATTAGCGGCCGCAGCCGTTGCGGGGCTGCAAGGACCGGCCGCAAGCTATTCGGCTATTCTATTCCCCTCCGGCCGGGGATTCCGGCAGGCTTGCGGCCGGTGCCTTGCTATCTCTTGCGGCCGCTCGCGCCAGAGGAAATCCTTTGATCTTAAACGGCCTCAAGGAAATCGTCCGTAAGAAATTCCTATTTGCAATTCAATTGCTCCGGGAACCCTCTCTGCAAGGCTAAAAGCGAGCCGCAGCTTACTTGCAGGAAAGAGGTCCCGCTAGCACCAATTAAGCACATAAAATACCCCAAATAAAGCCATCCTGCACCTTGCAGAGTCTAAATATCCATGTAAAAAGTCCAGAGTGCTTGGAGCACCTCAGACCCGCCCACGCCGCAGACGGAAAATAAACAGTTAATTTGAACTCGGGTTTGGGCTGATGTGCAAGCTTGAGAGTGTGTTACTTTTAATCCTCATGTCCCCCAATATGATCCCTAGCATTTACAGAGCTGTACAGTGCAGGCTTGAATTTATTTTTGCGTTTTTATATTTCTGAGCTTACGGCCGGTTCCAAGATATGCGGCCGGCCGTAAGAGGAGATCCTTGCGGGCCGTATAATAGAATCGCGAGTTAACAGAACCCCCGCAAGGAATCGCAGCCTTACGGCCGATTTACGGCCGGTAATAGAATGAGGCCCATAGTATTTAAGGTTGAAAAAAGACTTTCAGTCCATCAAGTTCAACCTTTTAAGATCTCCTCTGATCCGCAATATGCGCATTAACTATTAACTAATTAGTTGCATAAAAAAAAAATCAATTCCCTCCTGATCCCAGACACCGGTGACTGGACTTCTCTCTGGATCAATACTGTCTCTCTAATTATCCATGATAACCCTGAATTCCCTTATTAATTAGAAATAAATCCAGTCCCCTTTTAAAGTTATCTATCGAATCCGCTGTCACCACCTCCTCTGGTAGAGAATTCCACAGATTAACCACCCTTACTGTGAAGAACCCTTTTCTTTCTTTAAGGTGGAATCTTTTTACTTCTAACCTCAAGGGATGTCATCTTGTCAGTTGAAAACCTCTTGGCACAAAAAGCTCCCTTGACAAATCTTTATACTGACCCTGGATGTATTTATATAAGGTAATCATATCTCCTCTTAGCCTCCCTTTTCTAGGGAAAATAAGTTTAATTTGGTTAGTCTTTCTTCATAACTTAGCCCCTCCATTCCCCTTATTAGTTTTGTTGCCCTCCTCTGTGCCTTTTCCAGCTCTAAAATGTCCTTTTTATGAAGTGGTGCCCAAAATTGTACTCCATATTCCAAATGAGGGCGGACTAGAGATTTGTATAGTGGCAGAATTATATTTGCTTCCCTTGTTCTATACCCTTCTATTTGCCGTTGCAGCTGCTGCTTGGCTTTGAGCACTGTTACCTAGGTGGTTGTCCACAAGCACTCCCAATAATGATTCAAGAGATCCTTCTATAGCTTACATTTTTCTAGTCTAAGGAAATCTCCTACAAATTCCAATAGAAAAAATAGAAAAAATTACAAACATATGGGTTGAACCACCAATAGTAAAAGTAAATGTAACCACTACAAACAAACATTATTCATAAAAGCCTTGTACATTTCAGAGTAGCGATATCTTCCCTAATATTGATTTTAAAAAAAAGAATTTCATGGAACTTGCTATTATGACTAATTGCACTAATTGAAAATGTTTCTAGATTATTTACCTTAAAGAAACACATGCATCCATTTTATTTTCAACTTTATATTATCAGAAGTTATGTTTAGACTTAATACATGAAATTAGCAATAATTCAGAGTTAGACCACTTTTTCTAATTCATCTTCCCTGTCAGATGATGGTAGAAAGTTGTACTTTGGCTGACAGAATACGTTGCACAAAGTGTTAAAGGCTTAAGGGCAAGAAAGGACTAGAACAGAATATAAAAAGCTGAAAGTAAATACAAAGCCACATATACTCTTTTCACAAACTCAATCTCATGTTCTACACATTACCAGGCCTCTGTGGTCAAATATTCAAAAAATCAATCAGATTTCTCTAGAATGTGAGCTCTCAAGTCAATGCCTTTCTCCTATGCCTAGCAGGTATAGAGATTGGCCTAGCACCTGCTTTACAGTTTCTAATGTTCTCACAAGGGCGCCAAGATTATTATTTATTATTATTATTATTGTTTATTTGTAACGCGCCAACATATTCCGTAGCGCTATACATAAGTTAAGTTACAGGCAATGACGAGTTCAAGATTCACACATTGCAATGAATGGAGGGCCCTGTCTTTGAGCTTGGAATCCAGTGTCCATAGCGCTTTCCCTAAAGCACCTTGCAGGATTGAAACTCGCAGACTTACAATCTAAAGGTTAAAGTTTGTATGTGGTACAGTAGGGAAAGGGTAGTGCTGAGCATGTTAGGGAGGAAGGTTATAGGCTTGGTGGTGCGTTCTTATTGATGTTTTGAAGGATTTAAGGGAGAAGGATAGTCTGGTGAAGCGAGGCAAGGAGTTCCAGAGAATAGGTGCAGCGTGAGAAAAGTCCTGGAGGCGGGAGTGAGAGCAGGTAACAAGAGTGGTAGAAAGAAGAAGGTCGTTAGCAGAACGAAGAGGGCGTGTGGGGGAGTATTTGGAGATGAGAGCAGAGATGTATGGGGGTGCGCTGTTGTTGAGGGCTTTATAAATTAGGGTCAAGATTTTAAACTTTATTCTGGAGGCTAAGGGAAGCCAGTGAAGTGATTGACAAAGAGGAGCTGCCGACACAGATCCCAAGATATTTTCCAAGCACTGAGCAGGGAGTTTATGGCATATTCCTACTGCTCTCACAACGATTATTCCTTTTTTCATATTCTTGCTTAATATTCACAAATTCAAATTCAGGTCAGCTAATAAATTTTGGGCCTCTATACATTTGTGCTTTGAGAACAGACATAACTTTATTGCAGGGCTTTTATGTTGTACAACGATTTCCTGACTTTCAAGTTCACAGTAATTCATACCTTTTATAAATATGCTGAATTGAAATGGAACTCCTGCCGTATATACTGTAAGGACAACTAGCATAAATGTTGTGCACAATCAATGCTGAATATCTCAGGAATCCGTAGAGAAAAAAGCTAGTACAATGTGTAGACAAATTTCAATGATCTATGAAATGAACCTAATTATTGTTGGGTCACAGTGTCTTTTAAGTGAAAAAAATGATTTATAATAAATTGTTAACAGAAGTGGTTTTGATATTCAGATTCCTCTTAACATTTAACTTTCTTAATGAAATGCAAGTATTATGGTAAATTTGAAGCCACTGGGAAATATTTTTTCAAACAAAGCTAGTAAGTGCTATTATATAGTATAGATTAATAACTCTGTGACTATTGAAGTTTTAAGCAATTTTAAAAAGAGGCTTTATAGAACAGCACTGCTTCTTTCAAGAGATAACAGCATTATGGGCATATGTAGGTTCCTTATAGTTTCCAACCCAAGTTAATCTGGTCCTCAAGGCTCACTAATAAGAAAGGATAATCAATATAACTATTGTGTAACATTTAAATATACACAGTAGTTGTCAAGAACAGGAAGATATATACTTTGCTTGATCTAGTTGAAGGCAAATGTAAAACTTTTTTAAACAATGCTTATTTTCTAATTTCGGGAAAAATGAATGTCTTCCTTAAAAAAACTGTCAGTCATGTTATTCCAGTAATATGTATAGACACTGGACACATGATAATAGTAATTTGATAAGCGTAATATTTTCTGATAATATAGAAAGATTTTGACTAAGCTATCACATAGACTTAGAAGGGATGGTTACACCCACATGGGAAAAGTAAAGATTATAGATTGGCCATTGAACAGTGTTAAGTCCTAGTTAGAAGAAGAATAGTTATCATCTGTTATCTGGAGGCAGGGGCTGATCTGGAGGCAGGTGCTATTGGGAAATTGGGGTTTCCAAAAAATAAACTGAATATTAGGGCTTCTGGCAGAAAAAAGAATAGTTGGAATCGAATAAAATAAATTAGCATTGTATTTATTACGAACAGCACACACTAAAACTGATGCAATTTTATAGTTGCACTGTTTCTGCCATGGATTAGTCTTAGATTCCCTCACTTCTGTTGCAGAGGGATGAAGCATCCTGCAACCGGCCATGCACCACAGCTTATTGGACTGAATCAGCATCTATCTAGGAGAGAATAATAGAGACTTGCATGTTGCGTCCAGAGATGATGAGGGTAGATGGATTAACCCTTACACTGTGGTGGAATTTTCTTCAAAGAAAATAGACATCACAGCCTTCAGTAATCTCTTCATAGCCATTGCATTGTTTTGTGAATCTAGGGGTATGTCTTCAATACACCCATGTAAAACTACAATCTTTGGCCAATGATTGGTTAATTAATGAATGCTAAATGATTTATATTTTGTGAATTGAACCATGTAAATAAATAATGTTTGAGTTTAAATAAAGTCCAAATTTAACTATTTTTCATTGAGCTTTTATGTAACGGATATCGTTTGCATATGCTCTTCCTGATTGCTCATTTATAAAAGAAATAACCCCAGAGGAAACAGCTCAATGAGAAACAGTCTATTAAAAAAAGTGCTGAAGGCTCCAGGGTCCTTTTTTTCATTTACATGTGAAAGTCAAAGCATTTATCTTTGGCTGTTTGTGAATAATTCATAAAATGTAGCTCTTTTGCTTTCAAAGAATAAATATGAATGGTTCTTATTTAATATTATGGCCATGAATCCAGCAGAATCTGGAGAATTGCTTGACAAGCTAACTAACAAACATGAACTTGTTTTTATCTAATTAGAATAAATGAAAACCAGCCCAGTGATAATTATTAGACAACTGAGAATAATATGATAATGCTGAAATTCAAGAATGCATGGGATATGCAAAAGATTATCCTGGCAATTAACAAAGAGCCATTGAAATGGTTCTAAAAATGGCACATTAGTGTTGAGAGTGAATAAAATAGCAAATATGTAATGTGCATTGTGTTTTTAAAAATGAGGCAGCAATACAGAAAATCTTGCTTGACGTCTTTGAAAACTCATGAAAACTGGACTATTAAAGAAGCCCTGTATTTCAGAAAAAAACTCACATTTGTGAGGGATGTAACAAATGATGTTAACATCTATGTAAATCATGAACATAAAACCATTTTTAGAAAAAGTTTTTTTTTGCCTATAGTTTTAATCTTTTCTGACTTTAGCATTTCCTGAACAGTATAGCCTTTTATTGCATTTTTAGCAGTGATTTCAAAATCAGTATTTCTGTGAAATATCTCTGGTAATTCATGGCACGCATAGCAGAATTCACTGTGTATCACATTTCTTAAAAGTACATGGAAAATAGTGAATACATTGAGTAATATATAAAATACATAATAGATAACCTGGTAATATAGTCCAATATTTCCTTCTTTGAGTTTCGGTGACATTTTCTAACCACTCTGTCTTTACATTATTAATATTGGGCCATATTATATTATATTATATTATGTATTCTCTCCCTCTCTCTTTCTCTCTCCCTCTCTGTATATATTTTTTCATCATACAGTGGTTTTTTTAAGAGTAGACCTTACTAATGTACAAAAAAGCGCTGCAAAACAAATACCAAATTTAAATAATGGATGAATCAGGCAAAGTTCATTATGTTTGAATTACCATAAGGGGTTTTTGTTCTCGACTGACTCACTAACTGATCTCTGCCTCTCCATATGCTCTCATTTTAGGGCTTTTTGTAGTTGTGGATGCACCAGCAAACCCACTTGCTACATTCCTTATAGGGCCAGTCTTAGACCTAACTGTATTTTTGCTTTACCTGATGTTTATATGAAACTAGCGACTTGCCCGTCAAAAATGACGGGCAATAAAATTGTAAGGCAGGTAATGCTGTTTGCCACAGACAGTAAGAGTTTTGGTAGTCTGGGATCCTTCAGCGCTCATTGCGAGCTTCTCCGTTAGTGTATTTTTTGTTATCAGAGGCGCTTTTGCACTCATTGTAAGGTCTGCGCTGATCTCCTTTTGGCGCTTATTGCAAGCATCTCCCCTGGTGTACTTTGTGTCCTATGAGCACCGTTGGCGCTCCTTGTGTGGCGCGCGGTGAAGTCCTTTGTCGTTTATTGCTATACTGTGGTGTTTTCTTTTTCTGTATATGTATTTTTTCATGATAATTAATTAATTAATTAAATCATAAATTAATATACTTTACCTATTTGTAATTAATATATGCAGCAAGCAATTTAATTTTTTCTCCGTATTTTTTTGTTTTCTATGTTCTGCGGCTCTTATTTTTTGTGTAAGTCCGTATTTAGTCATTGCGTGTTATTATTTTTTTTCAAAGTCCTGCTTCTGTGGCTGTTTGTAAGTGCTTGTGAGGCGCCGTAAAGCCTCCACCTCCGCAAATGCGGCCCCTCGTTTTGCGAGGGTCACATTTTGCGGCCTGCACTGAGCCTTTGGCTCATTGCAGCCAACGTTGGAGCCTCTAGCTTCCACAAATGCGGCCCCTCGCTTCGCATTCTTGGGAGCTAGCTTCGCGAGCTTGCCCGTCACTTCACCCGTCACAAATGATGGGATAATATTTTATTTTTCTGCCCCGCCATCTCTTTCCCCCTCTCTCTACCCTGTGTCCCTCCCCCCTCCTTTGTCTCTTCCCCCCCCCTCTCCCTCCTCTGTGTCTCTCCCCACTTCCCCTCTCTCACTGCAGTTTCTCTTTCCCCCCCTTTCACTCCCCTGTGTCACTCCCCCCCCGGCCCTGTGTCTCTTTCCCCTCCTCTCCCTACCCCTGCATCTCCTTCCCCCCCGTGTCTCCTTCCACTCATCTCCCTCCCCTTTCTCAGCGCCTTGAGCATGCGCTGCATTCAGCGTGCATTGCACGGTATTCGCTGCGCAATGTGCATGCGTGGCAGTAGGCATGCAATGAGCATGGGCGCCAGTTGGCGCGCAATGCGCACGCAAGGCTCTTGTGCATGCGCAGCTCTCGCTGCACAAAGCGCTTGTGCAGCTCTCGGTGCGCAGTGTGCATACACTCTAAGGATTGCAAGTTTCTGTGTAAGGCTTGCAACTTGCTGCGTTAATTGCGAGCGTTACACACAAACTCGCAATTACGACAACTATATATGTGATGGGCTTCTTATCTGGCACCTATACTAGAGGGACACTACAAGGGACAGCAATTCAATGTAGGCAACCTGCTTCAATGTCCCTTCATCCATCATTTGCCTGATTTGCCCAATTAGCATGAACACTTTAGGATATTCCTACACTAGTGGGAGCTAAAATGATGGTGTTCATAGCATAGCTTCTCCCCCTCAATGCCTGGCACCCTAGTCAGATACCTGAGCTTCTTAAACAGTGTAAAGCTATTCTCATGTGATGTCTACTCCTCAAATGATAATTAATTGTAATTCCATATACACATTGCAGTAAAATGCAAAACGTGCTTATTGCATGTTTCATAAATCCATACATTATTGATTTGATGATTTATATTATAATATGAGCGTACAATATTTGTTGGCTATATAACAATATTCTAGTTAACTTTTGGCTTATATGCTGATACAAGTATGCATTGGTAGTTAAGTATTGCTGTCACATTGCTGACTATTATTAAATAAAATAGGTATTGGAACGGTTGTTTTTAACATTGAAAGCTAGTAATGTGATAATGTTTCGTTGATGATTATATCAAAAGCAAATAGTAGCTAATACATATGGGGGAGGCTTGCAAATTGCAACTCTTAGTGAAGTTATACCAACATTTTCAAAAACATTGTTCAACACCAGTCCTTAGCACCTCCACCATTTTTTATTCAATTACATATGTTCACACAGAATAATGCTGAAATTTTGCCCTAGCTTCAGCCAGCTATGACTGAAGTTTGACAAGCTTCTTCTAAAAGTATATTACAAAATATACATTTTGAATACAATTGAAAAATAGTTTTAGGTGAATCCTCTAATATATTTAAATTCTGCAATTCTTCTGTTCTGTGGAAAAAAGGGTGCAGTAAGTCAGTAAGTACAGTTTCCTAGAGTAAACATTTAATAGACATTAACTTCTAATTGAACAAATGTATTTATATATTCATTCACATTTGCAAAGCTCTTTTATCCAAAACACTTTTAACTGATAGAAGGTTTGTGAACTAGTTTCCACATTTATGACAGCATTAGTAGAAGGGACAATTTCAATACAAATGAAGAGTACAGATACAAGATGGATAAGGGGGCCTGCCCTGAGTAATTCTAGGATACATGGTGCTTTTATCCAAATGAAGGCAAAATGAGCATTCATTTTAATATGTTAAAACATAACCATAAAAGCGTTTTTAAAATTAGTTTTATTTGGTGCTGACTTTCCTGTAGAGCCCCATACAAAATCCATGAAACTCACATTTCTATAAATCTGCAAGCTAGAAGGATGACAGTGGTCAGATTTTTTCTATAACTAAACATTAATAATAATGGTAATAATGGATAATGGTTAATGGCAAAAAGCTAAATAAATAAACAAAACCTTTACATTTTTTACATATTATGATTTTATTATACTCAATTATTCTTCACTGTGGGGTTCCATTTTCTTTTGCAGCTGATGCTGTATGTTACTGTCTCAGAGGGGGTATGGTTATAAACTGGACATAGTTCAGTTCAGGTCTCTTCAAACCTCTGTAAAATGATCAGCAGACAACCAAACTTGTACCTGCCACCGGAGCATTATTGTATACAAGCGGTAATAAATGATATGCTGTAATATATTTTTTTTATATTCTACAAACATTTTTCAAATACAGTTCTTTAAATTAGTGTATTTTAAATGCATGACTATGGTGGGCAGTTAATTTAAATGTAAAAAGTTTCATGTACAGAAAATGCCCCAGTTTCCAATTTTCAGTGTAAATTGAGTGAAATCTGTGTATTTCTTGAATAAGGATGGCTGCTGTACAAGGCCCATGGAAAATGTACATCAGCACTCTCTCTAGAAGACGTATAATGCTGGAGGAAGTATTTACAAATGTACATTTGTATTACTTCTATCTTTGTCTTTCTAATTCTCTCATATATTTTGCCGGCTGCTACTGCATCAACATCTACATCAAACACTTCCATTTACAGAGCAGACATTTAACTTGGAGAACTGAACAGTAATAGTGTACTGACACGGTTGCCTAGCAACAGCCGGCTCTGCAGCACCACAGCACTTCTTACCTGCAGGAGATAAACATCAATAAAACTCACCCTTTATAAATCACGGCTCTGCTGTGTGACAGATCACCTCATTGCATAAAATGCAAAGAGAAAGTGAATAAAATGAGGTTGCATCTTGAGTACTGTTAAGTGAGAACATATTCACAGTTTTACAAGCTTTTTTAGAAGTAATTAACACAGAGGCTGATTAGCAGAGCGAGGATATTTCTGTAAACTTTCATTTTATGCAAAAGAGTGGCTGTAAAACAAAAATGTCATTGGTATCCTGACATTTACAAAAAGAGAATTCATGTTGGAAATTCACACACTTTCCTAAACATTTGACTGCATTATTGTGTTTGGTAAATGGTGAACTTTTAAGCAATAAAGATCAATATAAACTTTTTTTTCCAACTTATTGTGATTTTCAATAATGCTCTTTGATGAGAATCTTACAATGATTTTTTCCAGCATCTTTGAGCTAACGTTCCTCTCATATTTTTCAAATATTCAAAGTCTGCAACATATTTCCCTGCACCTGTTAATAACTGTACAGCTTTCATGGCAGAGACATTCTCACAAATGATTATTTTATTTTATTTACTTTATTTCATTACTGGATAAGACTGAAATTAGCACAACACCCCTCCCCCTCATTGGCCACAAAGTAGAATCTTGTATCAAAGGATGCATCTGTTCTGTGAGTTACTTGCTGGAAGGGAAGGGATAATTGCTATTTGCCTTGCTGTAAAAAATAATTAATAATTCTGCAGGTGAGTAGCCAGAATTTAAACAGGTGAAGGAGTAGACTTGAGAGCTTGCGAACAGTTCTAGTGTAAGTGCGGTTGTAGTGTAAGTGTGAGAGATGAAATAAAAGGGGTTTATATGTAGACTATAAATAAGGAATTTTTTCTTTTGTAGATTAACCTATAAAAAAATACTCCTTATACAAATATACTCATTATTTTCACTTTTGTCACTGTAGTGCAGTGGCAATCTCACCCAGTGTACATCCTGCCGTATGTATGAACTGCTGAATAGCTGTTCCAGGGTCCATAACTCTGTGACAGTGTGAACAGGTTGCCTCTCTTGAAGAATTGGAGAACTTGATAGGAAAATTGCAGCACAGTTTAGCTGGCCCTAGAACGGAGGGTAGAGCTGGGGCTAGTGAAGATGTCTGGGTAACTGGGTTAAAGCTACAATGGAAAACAGAGGGAACGGGAGGAGGAGGCAGATCAGTTCTTATTTGGCAAACAGCAGCAGATTTGCCCGGTGTTGGGGACGTCCATTTAGGAATGGCAATGCCAGATAGAGGTGTTCTCTCTAGCTACTGGGCTAACAGTTCTTCTGAAGGTGATTGAGGACAGTTTAGGCAGATCAACAGATAGCTGTTCATGGTAGGGAATTTTATTTTTCAGAAGGCAGACAGGATGATTTGTCACTCAGATCAAAGCAATTGAACATTTTGCTGTCTCTCAGGTGCTTGGGGATGGTATTTTGTGGATCAGGAGAAATTATTGGAAGGTGCTGGAAATAACCTGCTGTCTTGGTACATATTGGTACCAATGACAAAGTCAGTGGAATATAGTATGTCCTAAAAAATATTTGATAGAACTAGGAAAGCTTAGGGCAAGGACCTACAATGTAGTATTTTCAGAGATACTACCTGTGCCATTTGCTAGCCCAGGGAGACAGAAGGAGCATAGGGATGTTAATGTGTGGCTAAAAGTAGTGCAGGAAGGCTTTTTAGAGCACTATGCAGACTTTTCTCTTGGTTACAATCTCTATAGCAGTGATGGACTGCACCTTAATGAATGGGAGCTTGTGTCGTAGGAGATAGGATGGTAGAAAGGCTGGGTGAGTTTTAAACAAGTAGATTATGAGAATGGACTAGATAGAAATAATGTGATAGAAAGTTTGGAGAGGGATGGGTAAAGGATGAATTAACTACTCCTAGGGGAGAAGAAGGGGAAGGGTTAGTATAGTCAATAGGGGGGGTGGGGTGGTAAGTAACTCAAAACCAGAGTCATGGGTGACCTAGAATTATTACCAGTAAATAGGCCTGAGAGAAAACATAGTGTCATGAAACTCATGACTGGACTGTGAATTTGGATGGGTATGACCTTATTTAGAAAAGACAGAGGCAATAGTAGAAGAGGGGGAGGGATTTGTCTATATGTTATGTGTGATTTAAAGCCTGTAGTCAGAGAACATATTTATGATGGGACTAGTGATAATGTTGAATCCTTGTGGGTGGAGTTAAACAGCTGAGGAGCAAACCCTAAACAATATATTGGTAGGAATATGCTATAAACCCCCAATTATGATTGAATGTGAGGATTTTTAGTTATTGCTACAGATTAGCTAATAATGGGAGAGTTTTCCTACCCGGAAATAGACTGGATGAATGAAACAAGCAGTTCAGCTAAGGGAAGCAGGTTCTTAACTACACTCATATGCCCTTATCTGACCCAAGTTATACAAGAACCTATTAAAAAATAAACTATCTTTGATTTAGTTATCCCAAATAATATTGATATATTAGCAAATGTCTAAATAGGGGAAACCATTTGAGGTAAAGATCAAAACACAAAGAAATAAGGGACCAACATAAAATCCTCAATTTTCAAATGCTCTTTCCCCAAATGCAAAACAGACAATTTATGGTTTCTATGTCCCTTTAAATGAAAGCCTTCCTTTTGATTTAGGACCACACATGAAGTACCTGTGAACATATTTCAGAAATAATGTTAATTGAGAATAGGGGTTTGTAGAAAAAAGGACCATAGTGGTAGTATGAAACTATGAAGAACCTTTGACATTGTAATTTTCTAAATGATTTTAATAAATAAATACAGCCTTTAATTTCTTTAAGGCATATTGAAGTGTCCTTGATTATGAATGCATCTGATAGCGAAGAATCAATTGTGTATGAAAAGTCGATACAGGATTATGTTCAGATTGGACATTGGAGAAAACACATAAAATACATCAAATGGCAGTGTTGTGGTTACCATGCATTAGTTTGGACAACCTTGTTTATAATCATTTCTTCTGGCCTGAATAAGTAAACACATTGGAAGT
The DNA here is from genome assembly GCA_027410445.1 of Discoglossus pictus. Classification (NCBI taxonomy): domain Eukaryota; kingdom Metazoa; phylum Chordata; class Amphibia; order Anura; family Alytidae; genus Discoglossus; species Discoglossus pictus. The sequence continues at coordinate 341,999,403 of CM050165.1, read as the reverse complement.
AACAACTAACTTTACACACAACTTACTTCAGGTAAACTTTCATTCTTCTATCTCAGCTTTTATTTCTCCTTTGGATTATAGCAATTATTAACATGTTGGGCCAAATATATAGTTTAATCCCTGAGTCCAATTGTCTCCATGCCAACATGGTATTGTTTCTCTAATCTAAAAGAATTATCACAGTAATCCTTAAACTGTAAAAAAAACAATATCTGCAAACAAAATAGAAAAAGAAAAAAAATGAGCTGGTAATGTGAAATTGTGTCACCATTCAGATCCATTCACTGTGTCCCTCTAAGTCCTGGGCATACTTCCACATAAGAAAGTAATGCTAAGAATAGCAAACATCCAGCCATGGAACAACTGCACCTAAACTCATCTGTAAAGCATGTCCATCTTCTATTTGCTAATCTGTGAACCAGACATCACCCGCTTAACACTTTTCAAATTAATACAGTTTATCCTTAATTTATAGTATGGTAAGAATCAAAATAATCTTCTCTTGGAAATAGGGACTCACAACCCCATAAAATCTCCAGCTTGATAAATGTACACTTATTGTGCCTAAATTTACATTATTAATAAATTGTTGTTTTGAAAATCAATGTGGTTTATACCACTTTTGGTTTGATTAAATATATATAATGTAAGCCTTTAACATTTCTTCAGCACTTTTGCCAGCAGCTCAAATGGCATAATCCAATTACTTCTATTCTATTTGATAAACTTGCTAGCATCATTATTCCCCTTTCCCTTATGCCACAAAATATACAACTGACCTTCAAAAAGTTCCTTTGCTGATATTTAGAAAAGTACCCCAAATGAATATTATTAGTATGTTGAATATCGTTAGCTTGAAATAGCACATTTTTACACTGCAACACCATCAAATGCAGCAACTTCACAGCTTGGGTGAAGAGTCAACTGATTCACAGTTTTCTGACACCACTGTTATCAGAGTGAACAATCTCCTGTGAATCCTATTATGTTTCCACCATGCTGTCAGCTCCACTACAATGTAAAATACTCTTGATAAAATGTGCTTTTCTTGAGAACATCTGTTTCAAGCCAAGATTCTGACTATTGTACAGCAGATGGTTGCCCAGATGTTGGAATCCATCACTCTACCAGCAATGTGTGAACGGTCCCTCAAAATCACATTCATACTTGTATGTAATACTGTATTCATCCATCCACTTTCTCTCCATACCTGTACTATGAACATCATAACCCAATATATCCATATGAAAACCGGTGGGGCCTTCCATAATAACCTACCATTAAACATATTCTTTTAAAGCTGTTTTAAATCTAATAAAATGGCATGATTTTACTAGGAGTGAAAGTAGTTGCTGTAGAGTTACATTCTAAAAATACATGAACTGATGATTCAATTTATTTAAATACTTCTGTATTCTTTTTTTTTTTTTTTAAATCTTGTTTTACTGATTTATAGCTCTTTCAAATAAGTCACTGCGGCACCTGCAAAACCCTCAGTCTTTATCATATCTGACCAACTCACCGAACAGAAGACCAAATTATTACAAATTAATCTGATGGTGCCATTTTCTTTTGTTTTGATTAAATTACTCTTTGATCATAGTTTACTTAAAAATAAAAGGGCATCTAAATACCATGTCAAAAACTATGATTAATTTAAGAAATAAACAGGGTGTGTCAGTTAATCTGACTATAACGTAGATAAGCTTGTGGTTGTGGTAAATTACACTATAGGTTGTTGTCCATACAAGGCAGAACATGTGAATTATTTATTGTATGGTTTACAAGCCTTGTAAAAGTAAAAGTGTTTTTTTCTGGTCATTTAACAAGAGCCAAATTATATGTAATGCAAACTGCTGGTACCAATGCACATCTTGCACATTTGCTAATGCCTCTTCCTTTATTTCATGAAAGAAAGTCTTGGTAAAAGTAAAATGTTCAAAATGGAATTAAGTTAGTGTCATATATGACTAATAAATAATTGACATCATTGAATTTATTATTATTATTATTATGCTTTTATTTGTAACGCGCCAACATATTCCATAGCGCTATACAGGGGTGAGGTACAAGTATAAACAATTTCCCCACAATGAAAATAATGGAAGACCCTGTAATTGAGCTTTCAATCAGATATACACAGTGCTTTCCCTAAAGCACCTCACAAGATTGAAAACTTACATTCTAAAGGGTGTGGGTGAGGTACATGAGAGTGATAGATGCATAGTGAATGAAGAGGCTAAAAATTATAGGCTTTTTTGAATAGATGTGTTTTCAAAGAGATTTTGAAGGATTTGAGGCAGGAAGATAGTCTGGTGGAGTAAGGTAAGGAGTTCCAAATAACTTGAAGGCGGTAATGAGAGGAGGTGATGAGAGAGGAAGAGAGAAGAAGGTCATTAGCAGAACGAAGAGGGCGGGTGGGAGTGTATTTTAGGATGAGAGCAGAGATGTAATAGGGTGCTAGTGCTTGTGGAGGGCTTTATATGTTAGGGTTATGATTTTGAATTTTATTCTAGAGGCTATGGAAAGCCAGTGGAGCACCTGACAGAGAGGTGCTGCAGACACTGATCGTTTAGTATGGTAGATGAGTCTAGCGGATGCATTCAAAATGGATTGGAGTGGAGACAGATGGGTGATAGGAAGGACAGCAAAGAGAGACTTGCAGTAACTGAGGCGAGATATGATGAGGGAGTGAATAAGAATTTTAGTTGTGTCTTGTGTGAGGTAGTGGCGTATTTTGGATATGTTTTTTAGGTGATTGACAAGAATTTGGTTGAATGTGAGGAATGAAAGAAAGGGTAGGGTCTAGTAGGACCCCAAGAAAGCAGGCCTGGGAGGTGGGAGTGATGATGGCATTTTCAACAGTGAGAGATAAGTGAGGGGTGGGAGCTGAGGAAGAGGGTGGAAAGATAAGAAGCTCTGTCTTAGACATGTTGAGTTTGAGTTGATGTTTGACATTCATGAGGATATGCTTGAGAGGCAATTGGTAACATGAGCTAGCAGTAGAGTGGGATAGTTTGGGTGCAGAGATGTAGATTTGGGTGTCATCAGCATATAGATGATACTGAAATCCAAAATATGTTATTAGGTCACCAAGGGAGGAAGTATAGATGGAGAAAGGGAGGGGGCTAGGACTGAGCCTTGGGGTACACCGACAGTTAAAGGGCGAGGAGATGAAGTGGCGCCAGAGAAGGAGACACTAAATGTTCAATTTTCTAGATAAGATGTGAACCAAGAGAGAGCAGTGTCACGGATGCCAAGAGAGTCTCAATTGCAATAAAACATTTTGTAGTATTTTTTTAATTTAAAGGGACACTTGGTTTAGCACAATTTGGACTACATCACAGCAAAGATCTCCTAAAAGCATGCTGAAGTACTTTCTGAATGTTTTTAAATATGTTCATTTTTTATTAAGAAATCAAATAAGAAATAAACAAATAAAATAAAATATGTGTTTACATATGTCACTGACTGCCCACTTTCAGCCCCACAGCTACAGATCTGTGTAGAAAGCAAAACAAAATCTGTGCAAAGCATGGAATGCTGAAATTACCTAAACAGGTCTGTTATGGGTTAACAGGTCAGTCCAGTCCTAAGTGCAGGGAAAAACTGCTATCAATCACTATCTTTACCATGCACTGGGCTACCTGTTATTAGTCATGCAAGCTACACTTTGTATTTAAAAGTAAGTTGTTTTTTTCTAAGCAAATTGCATTTTTCTTACACATAAAGTACATTGCCAAGGTGTGTATCTTATGTTAGAAGTCACTTTACTTCAGAACATTGGATCATTACAGTGTATTTTTAAAATCAAATCAAATCCCATAATGTTCATTATTTCATGTTTTTTTTTTTTGGGGGGGGGGGGGGGTTTGCAATGTAAATTTGGTATTAGTTTGTGTCTCAACTGTAAATAAGTGCATGTTTTAGAGGATTATTGCAGCAATCATTATTATAATAGAGAGTTTGGAATCAAAGCTTACTTTATTAAGTCATAAGTGTTGTGCCTTTTTTCAGTTTCCATGAAATCTTTTTCAAAGCAAAACACATTTCTTGTTTTAAGATTTTAGACCTTATTCAATAAGGTTCAACAATGTTTTCAGTCTTGCATGTCATTTTTCAAGTGCTTTTGAAATCTGCCAAATATTTATTTGACATCTACCTTGTTAATTCAAAGTTTTATATCATTTTATCTGGGAAAGGAGTGAAATGACAAAAATTACTCAAATTCCTAATCTTGAATGAGATTCTTAAAAATAGCAACCATATATCACTTGAATATTGATATTACATAGTCAAAGTGTGTCTTCTTCATTCTGTTTGCTAATACAATAACAATACTAAATGAATCTTTTGGCAAATTACATTTATAGAATTTGATGTTTTACTTTCAGTTGTAAAGATGAAATGGTTGCAAATATTTATAAGTTAGGTCAGTTCCCAAACCTTCTGTTCTCCAAAACTTAGAGATCAGATCTCTCTGAGCAGGTTTAAAGAACCTCTCACCGACACCCAGATAGGGGCTCAAAAGGGGAGAACTCTTTTGATGCTCTGTAGGCAAAGAGGAGGTGCAGCAACAATTTCTCCCAGTTCTTTCCTAATTTTACAAGAGCCATAATCAAGCTATTTAAGGTCATACTGAACCATTCATAGTGCCTGTTGGTCTGGGGATGATCAGGAGAGCAGCACAAATATGTAACTCCTCAGTTGCCATTAATAATGGGTCAGTTCTGACATGAATTGAGTGCCCCTATCTGACAGGATCTCACTAGGGAACCCTATTCTACAGAAGATAGTTACCAGGGAGTCAGCCATATACTGTTACAGCCTTTGATTATCTGGTGGCATAGTCCACTGGTAGGGACTGTATTGGCACCTTGGACCTAACTGGACCCCTGGGCAAATAAAAGGATGAAGTCAGGAGTAAAAGGATGAAGTCCAGAGCTGGTGTTATCAGTGGTTCCCTACATGCCCAGCTAGGGGAATTCTTATGTGATAGTTGTAATAACAGTGCCCTATATTTACTAGATACCACCAACGGTTTCCTGGTTTACTAGGGTTGCGCATCCCTAGCTACTTTTGTCACTCTAGACAGTTTCCCACTATCACCTATTCACACTAGGCTTCACACTTAAATAAAAGGCTAACAGCCTCATTAAATTCCAGCCTCATAAGTCCAACATGTAGCACGTAAGGGCTGCATGCTTGCAATTTGGCTGTTTTACGTCTCTATTTAATTAGAATGGGCTGCAAGCTGCGAGCGAGAGACGCTATTTTGTAAACCAGTTCTCAGCCATCAGAGTTGCGTGCTCGACACAAACAATTAAGCAAGCACATAGTTACAGGTTCAGATGGAGCCAATGGAAAAAGAGATTGTTAGCGTTGCGTCACTGAAAAAGGGGAGATTTCGAAGTCCTACGTGCTTCAATTACAGTTTGAGATCGGACCCACATTCCATATATAGTGCAATATTAATGAAGCTGTAAATATGATATTCTATTACATGATAGTTACAGTAGATGGCTTAACACATTGATTGCATGGATCGATATAACACAAAATCTAAACATGAAATAAAGTATTTTAAGGGGCCGATTTGCGGGCTTGAGAATGTTGTGCTATTAATTCTAAGACCTAACATCACTTTCCCTTACAATAAATGTACAGTAGAGTTGTTATTTGCAATACAAGTGCTACTAACTGGACTTTACCCCCCTTGCGGGTGCTCTTGAGCACACATTGTGCTTTGGTCTCCATTTGTGTGTTACGGGCTTGCTCGCAAGTGACCACATGGCAATTTAATAGCTGAATTAAACAAGTAGCAGTTACGGGCATGACAGATCAAAGGATTTACGTGCGCGAAGTTCAACGTTGCTCAGCACGTAGCTTATAGTCGTCCGCCCTGCGTGTTAACACGCAAGTCCGCTGCAAGCAAAGTTACAGGGCTATTTAATACTTGTAACACGTAAATTTTGAGTTATGGGCTATGTTTTAAAATGTAGCACCAGTTAAGTGAGGCTGTAAATTGGGCAACACAATATATTCTCCTCTAGTGCTATATATTCTCCTCTAGTCCTCTTTCCCCACATCAAATTCTAATAAAACAAATGTAACTTGCCTAAACATACTGTATATGACTGTTTATATGATACTCGCTGTCATTTAAAGGTACCTTTAATGTATGGCAGTGTCGGCAGTACTATCTGTGGGGTCACTACAATGCATATATCTCTCTTTGCTCTAATAAGCCTTTTTCTTTTTTAGTTTCTTGTACTTACAGATGTAATATTACTATATTAACAAAACATTCATGCAAATGTCAGTAATTGAAAACCAGTTCCAAATGCCTATATTAAACCCAAAAGAAATTACTGGACTTCAACAATCTCATAAGCATTATGGCCATATGTAAATTATAGAAATATCAATTACAATTTTATTTTCAAAATGGCAAGTTGGACAAAATGTTGATGTTCATTTTTAATTATTCCTAGAATTTTTTTAGATTTTTTTTCAATAATATTAGATTATGACCTTTGATCCATTCTTCAAATTACCTAATATGTTACAACTTCATACATTCCTGAGTTGTATTGGTAATTACATGCATAGTATAACATGCTTGCCAACATCTTTTGCTTTTAAGGAAACGAGAAATAGGTCAAGGTCATTTTATGCAAATGGCAAGCACTTTTTCAAATTAATTAAATTTTTGCCATCACAATGTCATCACATTACACTTGTTATCTTGTGAAAAGGTAGCCCTGTGTAGTATAGATACTTAATGACTTATCAGATCCTCAGCATTATAGAATTCAGATTATACTTGTTCTTACTGGTTGAAACCTGGGGTGGTGATTATATTTCTTATATCTTTTTGTAAATTGATTGTTTTGGCTGGCGATTAAAACATCTGCAAAGTAATAATGAGCTTGGGAATTAGACTATGTCTTGGGATGTTCCCCAGCTCATTACAGCAACGAATTAAATGACCTTGAGAGTACTATTGATTAAAAGGTAATAAAACGATTTTGGGAGCTGATATCAGAAGGGATTGATGATCTTGGTTGTAAGCAAGTTCTTCATGGTTTACCTTGAGAATCAAAAAGGAACTTACTGTCTTTCTAAACACAGAGGGCCTCATTCAATTGCGATCTGGCCAATTGAATAGGGCTCTAAATAAGCACAGGGCATACTTTTTTTAAAGAAGTTTTTAGGAAGTGAAAACCTTGCTTTTGGATAGATGTTTCCTAACTAAAAACTTCTTTAAAAAAATATGTTATGTGCTTATTTAGAGCTCTATTCAATTGGCCAAATTGCAATTTCATGAGGGCCAGAGTATGTATATGTATGGGAGTTTGTACAATCTCTATTTTCCAAGTAAAGCACACAAATTTAAAGGGGCACTAAAAATATATATGCAATTCAATATATATGCATTTGAAAACTGAATCAGTATTAGGAAGACTAAATGTCATAACGCAAGTTTTTAAGTAGGTGACTCTGCTAGACCCTGGAGGCATCTATAATACTTTGATGAGATTGTGTCTGTGAGAGAGATGTTCACATTTCTGTAAAGCAGGGTTTTCATCTATTGATGCAAGCTTGTCTGGTTTTAAGCATGAGTAGGGAAGTTGGTTTGGTATCAAATTCAGTGAGATGGAAATGTCTAATAAATCCTCCTCCTCTTTCCCTGTTCCCTCCTCCCCCACACCTCTCTCCACTAATAAGTAAATACTCCCCTTATGTTCCAGTTTTCAGTGATATAATGAAAAAAAGATAGATTGTATAAATTCATTTTGTTTTTTCTTTCTAAAAATGTTTTCATGTTCCTGGCATACAAACATATAATTATTATGTTTTTACATATATCAATAGCAAATGCTATTTTTCTTGAACTTCACGTATAATGACAAGACAAATACTATTGTTGGAGATAAAAAAAAAACAGTCAGGAAATTAAGAGTCTGGATAGACAATGTAGCCAGTCTCTCTACACACACCACAACCATTACCAAAAACATCCTCAAGTGATGGCTATGGTAGTTCGCTGAATATCATACCTTCTAATATATGATTCAAAAAAAGAAGCACTCTTCATTAGTTTAATGAGTTTTATTGATTTTTGCATTGCTGGTTTGCTAGTCCAAACACAAATCTTACTTCTAAACACTAATTGATTGTAGTATAAACTCCATGTTTTACTGATGTCATGATGACAGTCTCATTTATTTTTGGCTGTTTCTAAGAAGTATTGCGAGAGTTTAAGTTAATTATGGTCTTGCTTAAATATTGTCAGATGATCATGCCCCCTGAAATCCTACTTTCTAGTGCATGGTTTGCGTTTGGAGGCTGTGAGAAGGCAGTTGCGAGCTAGAGACAATTGAACATGTCTAAATGTTTCGAAAAATTTAATACACAGCCAAAATATCAGGTTATAGGAAATTACGGGCTTGCAATTGAATGAGGCTCATAGTGTTTATAAGGACTTGAACTAGGTACCATCAGCTCTACCGTCTTCATACTGTGATATTCGTATAGCTGTCACACTAGCTGCCAGAATATAATTCAGTAGTTACATATGACAAACCGTCTATCTGATATAAATGTTTTGCACCTGCGCTGTACAAATCTCCTTACTCATTCAGGCAGTGGCAAACCACTGAAGTCCTGTGTCTTCTACTACCCATAACTTCATGAATTCAGCATCAGTTTTAAAAGTAAAACACTTTTTCCTCATGCTTTTTCATCGTCTTCTAATGGAGCAGTGACCCTTTAACATAGCATGTGTGCAAATATAAGGGTAACATCTGGATTATAAAAGAGTTGTGGGGTTATTTTATTCCACTGTGGGGGAAAGTAGGATTCCATAGATATATACTCCACATGAAAGCTTTGGTATTAATGTATTTCCACTTAGTTGTAATTATTATTGAGGAGGAATGTTTATAGATCATGCACAGTAGACAGAGCATAGAGAGCAGTTTGGACTCTGTTTCTGAATGATGCAAAGAAACATAGGCAAGATCAGGGACACAGTAAGTAGAGTAGAGAGAACAGAAGTTAGCTATAAGGGTGTAATGGTATCAGGGAGCAGACATTTTCTTCAGAGAATGTGGGATGTGAACAGGTTTAAAGATTATGAACTGTATTCCAGTGATGTGGTGTAAGAACGGAGAAAACATAAACAGGATTAGGGTGTAATTCACTGTGAGCGATGAGAGATATTTGGATTATTGAGAACATTGTGGAACCTTAAATTAGATTGTTGAGGCAATCTATGAAGAAGCAAAGTCATGTAAAGATTTCTAGACAATGGTTATGGTAAGACAGCAGTCTTAGGCAGAAGTTGGGCTGGGGAAGCAGAGTGAAAAACATTTTATATGATATCAATGGAGGCATTTTGGATTTGATGGAGCGGGATGAATGTATGATCTGGAAGACTGACGAGGAGTTGATGTAGTAATCCTGGCAGGTGAATATAAGAGAGTACCAAATATTGTATAGATGACAGGTGTAGATGTTCAAGGATATATGAATAGTGATGGCCATTATGGGGATGAATGTGAAACCAAGGTGATGGTATGAGAAATAAAGTTGTGCTCAAATGTTTGCATACCCTGGCAGAAACTGTGACATTTTTGCATTTATTTTAAAAATATGACTGATCATGCAAAACAATTTATTGAAGGATAGTGATCATATGAAGCCATTTATTATCACATAGTTGTTTGGCTCTTTTTTAAATCATAGTGATAATAGAAATCACCCAAATGGCCCTGATCAAAAGTTTACATACCCTTGAATGTTTGGCCATGTTACAGACACACAAGGTGGCACACACAGGTAAAATGGCAATTAAAGGATAATTTCCCACACCTGTGGCTTTTTAAAATGCAATTAGTGTCTGTGTATAAATAGTCAATGAGTTTGTTAGCTCTCATGTGGATGTATTGCTCAGGCTATATAGAACCATGGGAAGCAGAAAAGAACTGTCAAAAGACCTGCATAACAAGGTAATGGAACTTCATAAAGATGGAAAAGGATAAACAAAGATATCCAAAACCTTGAAAAATGCCACTTTATTATTAAGAAGTGGACAATTCAGGGATCTCTTGATACCAAGCCAATGCCATATAGACTAAGAACTGCCAGAAGAATTATTTGTAATACAAAGATAAACCCACAGGTTACCTCAGGAGAAATACAGGCTGCTCTGGAAAAAGACGGAGTGGTTGTTTCAAGGAGCACAATACGACGATACTTGAACAAAAATGAGCCGCATGGTCGACATGCCAGAAAGAAGCCTTTACTGCGCCAATGGCACAAAAAAAGCCAAGTTATAATATGCCAGACAACACCTTGACACACGTCACAGCTTCTGGCACAGTCTAATTTGGAGTGACAAGACCAAAATATAGCTTTATGGTTATAACCATAAGCACTATGTTTGGAGAAGGGTCAGCAAGGCCTATAGTGAAAAAGAATACATCCCCACTGTGAAGCATGGTGGTGGCTCACTGATGTTTTTTTGGGGGGGGAGCTCTAAAGGCACAGGGAGTCTTGTGAAAATTGATGGCAAGATGAATGCAGCATGTTATCATAAAAAACTGGCAGACAATTGGTATTCTTCTGCAAGAAGGCTGCGCATAGGACGCTCTTGGACTTTCCAGCATGACAATGACCCTAAGCACGAGGGTAAGTTGACCCTCCAGTGGTTACAGCAGAAAAAGGTGAAGGTTCTGTAGTGGCCATCACAGTCTCCTGACCTTAATATCATCGAGCCACTCTGGGGAGATCTCAAATGTGCGGTTCATGCAAGACGACCAAAGACTTTGCATGACCTGGAGGCATTTTGCCAAGATGAATGTGCAGCTATACCACCTGCAAGAATTAGGGGCCTCATAGACAACTATTACAAAAGACTGCATGCTGGCATTGATGGGAAAGGGGACAATACACAGTATTAAGAACTAAGGGTATGTAAACTTTTGATCAGGGCCATTTGGGGGACTTCTGCTATCATTACAGTTTAAAAATAATAAATGGCTTCATATGATCACTATCCTTCAATAAAATACATTTTTTTGCATAATCGGTCATATTTTCAAAATAAATGCCAAAATTTCACAATTTCTGCCGGCGTATGCAAACTTTTGAGCACAACTGTAGTGGTAGTAATGAGATTGCGAGGGCTTGGGGAGATAACAGAAAGTGTAGAAATACTGTTTTAAAGGGATTAAGTTCGAGAAAGCATGCTACCATCAAGGAGGATACATCGTTGTGACTATTGGGAAGGAGAAGAAGAATTTGATATCATCAGCAAAGTAATGACAAGAGAAGTTAAAAGAGTAAATTAAAACTCTTTGAGGTGATCTACCGTGGGAGAAAAGCATGGAGTTCAGGAACAGAATCACCAGTCATACTTTACAGTCTTTTACAGTCATTTGAATGAGCAAAATCATTTAGAAACAGGTGAGAAAAATCAGCAATGAAATCATAAAAAAATAAAAGAAAGTGAGACCCTTGTTCAAGAAGCTATGGGGTAATTCAGATGCAGTGAAAATAAATATACATTATTGAGGATACATATCAGGGAGGCGAATTGCCTGGGGATCAAGAAAGGCAAGCGTAATATAAACCCTAACCGAGTTAGAATTAATAACAACATTTGAACAAAAAATTGCCAGTCTAACCATTTTATTAAATTATTTCCTGCCAATAGTAGGTACCACAACCACAAAATTTGCCTTTAAGTCTAAGCATAGTATTAATCACTTTGAGTGATGACATTCACTTATCTTTTTTTCATTTAGATATCTGGGAATGCATTTCCCCTATAGATTAACCTAATAATGCTTCCTCCTCACTTCTCACCTCCTCTTTCTCTCGCCTTCAGCGGTGTTCTCGTGCTGCACCTATTCTTTGGAGCTCCTTGTCTTTCTCCACTAGACTATCCTCCTGCCGCAAGTCCTTCAAAACCTAACTAAAAATGCATCTGTTTAAAGAAGCTTATCACCTTCAGCCTTGATATGCACAATGCATTATACCTCACCCTTTTATACCACACCCATACCCTCTAGACTGTAAGTTTGCGATTGTACTCTTGATTTGAAGCTAAATGACATTATTATTATTATTTTATAATTTGTTAAAATTGTTTTTGACTTGTTTATACCATGTATAGCGCTACGGAATATGTTTGAGCGTTACAAATAAAGGATAATAAAATTAATAATAATAATAACGACAACTACAAACTGAATTCACTTTTAACCATGTGTTAATGCTGTAATTGTAATTTGCCTGTTATTAGTTTATTATTAATGGACATTCATTATAAAGTGTATTTAAATTATCTAAATTGCCCTTACCCTGAGCTGGTGATAAGGTTTTAATTATCTCTGAATATTATATTAGCTGTTAATGTATCTGTAACTATATACTTCTTGGCTTTTCTGACATCCCCCTATAGCTTTTATTTATAACATTCAACTGCATATAGTGCATAAAGTATAAAAGCAGCTTATTTTTCTACTCTTACGTAGATGACCAAATTAGTGTCCTGTAAGTTTCCTGGATTTTGTTTGCAAACGTTGGCAGCTATGTCATTGAATTCTACTAAAAAAAAATAAAGTGCAGTTCTGCATATTTAAGATAATAATTATGATTATAATTCTTCATTATGTATGAACAATTAAATATGCAATTACATGGAAATTAATGCGTTCAGCTCTGATAAAGTCTTAAGCATCCACTCTATTCCATGTTCCAAGGTTATTAGTAATATCACAGATTATTATTCATACTGTTAATTAGTTTTTTCTTACACAGTAATTTGTTTGCTCATGGGACACTGACAACATCAATTTAAATCAGACACTTTATTTTATTTTGCTTATTTTATCTAATAATCTTCAAAATGTTTGTTCAATTTGTTTTAAGCCTCTAGATACAATGGATTAGATCCACTATGGTCCATCATGAAGTGTTGGAAAAGTTAACAGGTGATAATAAAAGCTATGGTTAATGTTTTCTCTAAGGCTGCTATTATAATAAAGTCTGGAGAGTCCTGTGGGGCTTTCCTTGACTCTCTAACAACATTCTTAGTTCACCTCTGAGGGTGTCAAACTCTTCTTACAAAAGAACATGCACGTGAGCATTTTATCATTCTACTAGCAACTTGCCCGTCAAAAAATGACGGTCAATAAAATTTGAAGCCATGGGAATGCTGTCTGAGACATAATTGAAACCGTTTTGTACAGTGAGGACCTTTGGCGCTCATTGCGAGCCTCAGGACCTTCAGCGCTCATACCGAGCCTCTCATGTGGTGTACTTTTGGTCTTCTGAGAGAGATATATATTTCTATGTATATGCAGTTAAGTAATAATTAATGCTTTACTCAATTAATTAATTAAGTAATAATTAATTATTTCTGTAATAAATTAATATACTTTAATTATTTATAATTGAAATATGCAGCGAGCAATAGGCTGAAAAGCTAACAATCTGTTTGTATTTTGCATCTGCATAAAATATACATTGTGAGTGTTAGTGCCCTGCTTATAAAGTGTAATGAATGTTTGAACTGTGCATTCTAAATAGGCTGCATGCGCGAGGTAAAGCCGTTGGTTTATTGTGTAAAGTGGGATTGTATAGTAATGTTATTAATGTCGTACGTGTCTCGTGAGCATTTTCCGGCTTTTCTAATAGTGGAGCTATGGAACCTTGTCGTGTTGAAGGGGCTTGTGTACCTCAATGAAACTGTTAGCTATACCATGTAGGGTCACCCAAAATGAGCAACACATAGCACATAGGTCAGACAAATCGCCGTCCATTGGAGACGGAACTGGCAAACTACTCCAGTATCTTCGCCAAGAAAATCATATGGATAAGCACAACCAGAAACACAGATAGATGGGCCTAAGTGCTGATGTTGAAAAAATACTTTTAGTCCACCAAATTCAACCTTTTAAGATCTCCTCTGATCTGCAGTATTCAGTTTAATTATTAATTGTTAATGCGTTTATTATATATTTTACATATAAATATACAATATTATGTACTGTTTCAGAGTAAGACCAGGTATTTGTATGGACAACAGATATTGCAAGGAGGACTGAAAGAGTTAACATCTGTAATAGTTGATTGCCCCAACTCTAGATAGCCTTTAAAGACTGCTAGTTTAGTTTGAGAGGAGCAGATTAAATAAGTGAACAGGCTGTCTGTGCTGGTGAGAGAAAGACAGACAGACACACAGCAGTGTGGACCAGAAAAGCATTTTGCATCAGAATGCAAAACCGGACTTCTCAAGGATACAGGCCATTTATTAGAAATAACTATTGGACTGTTTCGTTTTATTTTTGCTACGTCCAGGCTTAGCATTAAAGCCTTGTGTAATTGTTAATCCATTAAAAGTGCTGGAAACATGGGCACAAACGCAATAGAGATTTATAGATTCTGACACGTGGTGCAAGAAGTGGGTTTAAGATGGAGGAACTTGTGAAAGCCCTGGTAGAAGCCACTGCACACCAGCAAGAGAATATACAACAACTGACAGGCCTTGGCAGCACAACAGGCCCAGGCAGAAGAATACAGAGCCCATATGATACAAGCCACGGCACGCTAGCAAGATAATACACAGCAATTGTTGAAACAAGTTGCAGAAGACAGAAAAATTTGGCAAGAATCAAATAAATTACTTTTGGCCCAGCTGCAGTACCTGAGATCTGCAAATACTTCTGTGACTTCAGAGTCAAGTGAAAGCATGAAACCTAAACTCTTCCAATAGAAAATTAAAAGTAAGGATGATGTAGAATACCTCGTGAACTTTGAAAGAATTCTCCTTACTTATGTGGGGAAGATCAGAAAGCCTTGGTTGTTTTGGATGATGAAAAGGCAACAAACTATGATGATCTGAAAGAGTTGGAATTACCAGAGGTAACGGAGTAAGGAAATTCCACTCCTGGAAATTTTGGGATAGGAAGAACCTGTATTGGTATTGCAAGGAAGAGCTTGGACATAAAGGAACTTCCGTATTTAAGACAGCGACCTTCCTGTCTCATGTATAAATATGACTGAGATGGTGTATGTGATCCTGAAGAGTGACATGCTTATCGCAAACCAATGTACATGCTTCTCTATCCAAGTTTAGGATGTAGCTTCCATGTCAAGGGTTAATAAAGGAACCTGATGCAGAGGATAATCAGGACTTAGTGACCCATTTGATGACAGAAAAAGCTCAGGAAGCCAACCAGCTCAGTACTGAGAATGAGAATGAGACGTCTGAAGTAGCTAAAGAGATGGCTGGAGCAACTAAAGGGCATCTGCCCCTGGAGCAAAATTATGATATAAAAATGACTGATGTTGTGAGCAAAGGTAAAAGAGTAAAGGGCACAATGTTGCCACTCACTGGGTGCAAACAGCGTCAGTATGAAGGATGTTCAAGACACTGGGGAAGATTTGAACCCAAACCAATGCAGAAACCTTATGGGTAAAAGCAATGAAGTGGCCTCCACAAGAAACCTGGACAGACCCAGCTACCTGTCCTTGGTGAATACTCCAGTGTTGTAGTAGGATGATACTATAGAAAGAAAATGCCTGAGAAAGATCTCTGACCCAGAAAAAGGAAAATCAAACAGATAATTGTCCTTTGAAAAGAAGAAGGTACTGAATCCTTCTTAAAGTGAATGATCAGGAAGATGAGAATCTGAAAATTGAGCTGGTGGAAGAGGTTGAAGAGGAATCACCATACCTGAGAGGACATATGAAGCAAAGCATGGACATGTGTCCAATTAAAAGTGTGAAGAATCCTGACAGCTCTCTGTCTCAGGTGGCCATAATACCGAGCGTTCTGTACAAGGAGAGGCAAGAGGGGAAACAATCACAGCAAGAAGCAAAAATGGCTCTATCACAATCACAATGGGAAAACTTCCCTCACAGGTTTTTGTGTCTCCTCCCGTGCTGTGTGTGAGTGTGTACATTTTATTTATTTTTTGGGTGGGTTTTAAGTGTTACGCGCTCCATGGTTAGAGTTAGGCACTCCGTGGCTGCTTTGACTCACCTTTGCCGCTCATTGCAGCAAGTTGCGCGCCTCGCAAAGCGTGACGACAAATCGCAATTTAAAAACAATTTTATGTGATTAGAATTCTATATTGTTAAGCTCTACAAATGTTTCCTATCTATTTATATTTCTGTCTTTTAAAGGGGCATAAAAATATTTTTATTTTATTTTTGCATCTGAAAGAGGGTATTTATTAATGTCACAGTGTGTTTGCTTTTTTTCAAATAAATTTATCATGGCAAAATAAACAGAGTGAATTTTTTTAAATGCTATAGGGGTTTGTACTTGTCAGTCAGTGAACAGTAATGTAGCTGTGTGACTCATACTTGTCTGACAATAAGATCTCCAGACTATAGTATGCTCAGTGTACTTCCTGTGGTTTCAATGTTATTTAAATATTTTTAATTAATATTTTTAGTACAAAAAGCAAGTTTTCTAATGTATAAAACCACGCTCAGTTAAATGCATGGAATAACAAATTTTGTAGAAAATAAAAGAATAACATATAATTCTAAACATATTTTTTTTAAAAATACTGGGGTGAATATTATACATTTGGAAAAGCTTGATCTATCTGCAGATGCTCTATTCACCTCCATAGCCTAATTAGTTGATCGCTTCATAAAAATTCATATTTTGTTCTCAGTAAATAGTGAGGTTTCAGCCAAAATCTTATGATAAGCAGCTAAATTGTCAGGAGCTTTGTGCTCATCATTTATCTGTATAATATCAGCACTAGCAGCAAATAATACCATTATGGCCAAGTCTATCAAAACCTGACAACTTTTAAAATAAGCAGACATGTAGAAATTATTTTGCATATTTGAATGCTCTCACATGACATATTGATATGTGGAAATGTACTTTTGCAATACTTTTAAACCTTTTACTCATTATTCTTAGTTTTTAGTATATTTGATTGCTCCAATAAATGTGTTTGTCAGTGTTTACCACTGACATTTTGGAGATAAAAATGAATTATTTATGGGCAGCATTTAAAACCCTAACTGCAGTTTAAGCCTTCTATCTTGTTTCATAAGGTTTCCTTGACTGGGCGCCAGATGAGTCGTATATTACTTAAAAAAATAAATTTTCAGTACATCGAACCAAACAGTGAAGCAAGTAGCTAAATGATACTATAATGTGGTCTTCAGAAATATAAGAGGTTAGATTTTATGGTGTTATAAATCTTACTTAGATTAGAAAAGAGTTACAGTATTTTCTACAAACATTCTGCTGGCTATTAATTATCAGGCAGTAACTGTGCTGTGACTAATACATTATTCATGGTGAAGACCTGCAGAGCCGCCTCTGTTTGTTTTTTATTGCACCTGCTTACTAAGACCCCATGCTGCAAGGAATTGATTATGGGCACTGTGGGTGAAGATGCTGCAATATTTTTTCTATGTATATATTGTTACTATACTGTTTTACCGAAGCATGTCATCAAAACCGTCTAACACAAAATCGTTTGTTTTTTTACTTATATAGGGAATTTGGGCTCTCAATATATATGATTGATGCAGAATAGGACAGTCCCCTGGTTGAGATCTCTGTCCCCAGACCCTGGAATCGATCCCAGCTGGCGGATTAGCCAGGCAGAAATGTCAGGCGGAAACTGTTCTAGCTTTAGTTCTGGATCCAGGTGAAATATTAGCCATTGGGGCATATTTGTCATGGTGGTAATAAGTGGTGTTTAAAAAGTTGAGTTAAAGTTCCTCTTTCCCTATATTTTCTATAAGGGCTATTGATCACAAGTTTAAACCCCACTTGATACACAAGATCCAGGGAAAACAAAGAAAGTGGAGATGCTTTTGCTCTGGTTCTTTTCACATAAAAAAAAATCCTCATATTCCTACTTATTCCCACTTGTCCATGCTTATCTCCACTTTTAACCCCATTTCATTATCACATGAGCTGCTGCGCCTGTTTTCTAAGATTCCATTTCACTTTATGTGTTAAACTTTGTGTGCCCAGTTCAGTCTACTGTGTATTCTATACATTGTGTATGTGTTCAATAAACGTATGAGGATGCATCTACAAAATATTGATGTTGTAGCTGGGCAATTGCAATGGCGGTTTCTACAGCTAAATGTAACTATGCAAGTTATTATTACCATCATCCTCTATTTGTAAAGCGTCAACATATTCTGCAGCATCATACATGGGTTAAGTAGAAGTCAGAAATTATTTTAACACATTGCAAAAGATTGGAGGGCCTTGTTTTTGAGCTTAAAGTCAAACATACATAATGCTTTCCCCAAAGCACCTACCAAGATTGAAATCGCTCAAACTTACAATCTAAAGGGTATAGAAGGGTGATAGATGTTTTGTGCATATTAAGGCTGAAGGTGATAAGCTGCTTTAAACAGATGAGTTTTTAGTGAGGTTTTGAGGTTAGCGACGTGAGTCAAGGAGTTCCAAAAAATAGGGGTAGCAAGAGAAAAGACCTGAGGGCAGGATTGAGAGGAGGTTATAAGAGAGGAGGACAGAAAAAATTTCATTAGCAGAGCAAAGAGGGCGGTTAGGGGAGTATTTTCAGACTAGACCAGAGATATAAGAGGCTGCACTATTTCTAGGGGCTTTACATGTTGGGGTCATGATTTTTAATTTTAACACATTGCAAACAATTAGAGGGTCCTGCCTATTAGCTTAGAATCTAGCATGCAAGGAGCTGTGATTTGCTCATGTGCCGATCTCTACACTCTTGCTTTGCTGCAAGTTGGAGCATATCATGGGCATGTGTTAGCATCTAGCGATCTTATAAAAGTGTCTTACAAAAGTGTCATAGCTATGTCACCTGAGAAAGGTGAAGCAACTATATCTACAACTGTATATGTTATTAGATATTAAACACTAACTAATACTCTAATTTAACTAATAATTACTCTACCAGTAACGTCTGGCTATTTCCTTTATATATATATTGGGAATGACTTTTGGATTATTAGCTGTGTATATTGTATTGACTGATTTGGTGTGTTTATATGTTGTATGTTTTGGTACAAAATTTAATAAAAAAATACAGTAAAAATCATAATATTATTAAGATAGGAGCCATGACTTAACTTTTATAATAAGCTTCTATTTTAATAATATTCTCTCTATGGACAGCACCTATAAATAAAATATGATTGTTACTGTACTGCAGTGGTTCCCAACCTTTTTCATTCAGGGACTGGCTAAATTCTTAGATAACAGATACCTATTCTAGAACCATGAAAGATTTGTGAGCATGCATTGCACAATTAAAGGACCACTGAAGTCTGAAAAATGTCTGTCCATTTAATTAATATTCCATTCTATAAGACATTTATTGAATTAATATGTTGTTAAAACAAAGGGATACCATTACTTAATCATTATTTAGGTTTTATATTTTCCACTATGGGAGTACAGTTTTGTTATTCACAATCCTCTCTTTTATTGCTAAGGCCTCCATCTTGCTAATGCTTCAATTGCAAACGAATATACAACTAAGCCCCCCTGATTCTTTGTCCTGTTTATCTCATATGACCACTTGATGCAACCACTGACTTTGTTATCTCTGGTGACATCAGTTGTTCAAGTGCAATACATGAAAGTGTGCAGGCATGGTCCTGTATTGCATATTAAGGCCTTGCTCTAAAGGAACATCTGTGAATAGTGGCTACATACATAGTGGAAATGTGTTTTTTTAGTCAATAAGTCATGTCTAACTCTCCATGACCCTATGGATTGCAGCAAGCCAGGCACATCTTGTTTCTGGTTGTGCTTATCCATAACATTTGCTTGACAAAGATATTGGAGTGGGTTGCCAGATCCTAACTACTCCATAGCCCACCTACAGTTCTGACCTCCCTTACAGACAGTCTCTAGTCTGTCTTCATTCCTGATCTTGTGTCTGTCTGATTTATACACTAGTGTGCTACCAACCCCTTACACAAAACTGATAACTGGCAACACTTTGATAACCCGACTTTTACCCTGGTTTTTATTGATCAGTCCTTCAGTTGTCTCCAACTCTCAATGGCCATATGGTCCGCAGCACTTAGGCCCATCTATCTGTGTTTCTAGTTGTGCTTATCCATATGGTTTTCTTGGCAAAGATACTGGAGTGGTTGGCCAGTTCCGTCTCCAGTGGACCTCGATTTGTCTCACCTTTCTGCTATGACCTGCCCATCTCAGGTGACCCTATATGGTTTAGCTCACGGCTTCATTGAAGTACGCAAAGCCGTAATAATCAGTAAATAGTGTTTTCCCTTTATTTTAATAATATATTACCATAAGGAAATATGTTATAAAGTGGACTAATGATTAAACTGACAATTTATTTTTCAGACTTCAGTGGTCCTTTAGCTACAAGTGTGCAGCAGATTGGTATGATTCACTGAGCTGTGCAAATTGCACTAATTCCTCCTAACTGCAAGAGCGCTAATGTAACTATTAATTTGACAAATTAAACTGGGCATCATCTGTCACCTTCTTTACTGACAAATGTATTACAGCTGTTACACAGGAGAGTATTGAAATACCTATCAATCACTTCCCACCAAACTGTAGAACTGACTGAAAAGTGTATTTATTCTTATTAGCAAACTATAAGGAATCTGTTTATTTATACTATAGAAAATTACAGGAGAACACATAAAAAATGCATACAATTAAAATGCTTTATACAGAGATACATTAAGAATTGTGCATTATATAATAATATACTGTTATAATATGTCATCCCATATAATAGTTGTAATTACAAGTTTGTCGGTAACGCTATGTTAAATGCTTCGGGCTTGCACAAGCGAGTCTTCGAATTTTATTGCCATCATTTTTGACGGGCAAGCTGCTAGTTGTAATCAGAATATGTTATGATATGTAATTGTAATGATATTTAATATGTTAATATGAAGGTAACTTGTATATTGCTCTCTACATCCATTCTACATCCATGAGAGCTCACTGCTACCCTAGTTCCATGCAAATTAGTGCGGCCCCTTAATCAAAGTTACTATACATTTTTTTCCCTATGTCCCCATCTTATAATTTCCACACAGCATATGTGTATATCTTATGTATACAATGAAACAGAAATGCCACTGAATACGCACAAACTACTGAATGGCACTGCACACGGCCTTGTTGGGTTACACTGAAACATACCACAGCTCATATAAGTATACACGGACAAACACCATAGTAGCAGTTTAATTAAAACTGCTTAAATATGACATCTAAACTTGCAAGGTTAGAAACATTATTTTCGATATATCACTTGAATAGGCATGCAAACTACTTTCAAGAGCAATTCCAGGTCTTAATGATGTGAGTTCACACGCTGGTTATTAAATATTTAGGAGTTGCTCTCATTATGCTGTGACATAACAGACCTTTATGGGAAAGCTATGTTGTTCTTCTAATGATAATATATAATAATGGTAAGTTTACTGCATAGTTACATGCCTCATCATATTTTAATGGAACATTATAATGTTAATCCTTTCACTGGCCCAACTGCAAGTGAAAGGGTTAACAGGTCGGCGTTACAACCCTCCAATTATATATTAGCACAGATTTTATATGATAGCATCTAATATGCACTTTAATGAATATTTATAAGACTGAAAACTTTTTTTTTTATCACTCTTATGTGAACAGTATGATGATTAATTATAAATCTGCTACAGAGCTCAAAAATGTGTTTATAATTAGTTTGGAATTCATAGGGTGTCTCGAAACATAATGTCTCAAGTGCCAGCCACTCAATGTAGGACAGCAAATGCCACCATCTCTTGGAATAAGTGCTGTACAAAGTACTAACATGCACGCTTTAGCAATAATGATCCTTTATGAATGTGCAGTATATATTGGGAACATGGAGAACCAGAACTCTTCAGCCAAATGAGCTATATTTGTTGATATAACTGATGTTTCATTTCTTCTTTACTGTCATTATCAAGATTTTACACAGTACTTTAGATCCATATTGTTGTTGTTGTTGTTGTTTAGACCCATATTGTTGTTGTTGATCCATCTTGTGTCTGGTTGTGCTCATTCATAAGGTTTTCATGGCAAAGACACAGGAATGGATTGCCAGTCCCTTCTCCGGTGGACCGCAATTTGTCTGACCTCCATGCTTTGACCTGCCCATCTTAGGTGACCCTAAATGATATAGCTCACAGATTCACTGAGGTACACAAGTCTCTCACCACAATTAGGTAGCGATCCAGAAGGGGTTAGATCCGCATACTTGTCAGATATTTTGTCTACAACTTACCGTTTAAAGCGAGAGCCCTCTTTTTTAATGTCAATGAAACGCTAAATCTTTTTTCCTCTATGGAATGAGCAAAATATGTTAATAATCTGAGGAGTCCAGGTACTAAAGCAAATAAAAATGTGTTTGGTAAGCCTTAACTCAAACATCAGATCAAATGTTTCCCCCTAGTTACATTTTACAGGAGAGAGTGTTTCAGTGTACTACAGAGCATGATAAGAGAGAGAAAAATCCTGGAATTCTTACTGCTAAGGAGAACTGACAGATGGAGGTGGAAATATTCAGACCTCCTTTTTACTGGTTTTAGATCATCTTAAAAGATTTGTTTCATTGCAGTTTAGAATATGTATTATTTTATTGTTTTGGATCCCTTTGCTTATTCCATGTGCACAACAGGGTTTGTTGCCTTCAAATAAAAAGTATCAGAAAGTGCTCAGTAGATTGTTCAATTGTATATATCATATAATGTTCTTTATGACCATATATTATTGGATTTCTGGTATAACTAAAGGTGACTCATAGGTAAGGAGACAATTTTTTAAATAAGGAAAAAAATAAACTGTGCAAAGTATATGCTTTATTTTTAAAAATATATCACACATTTGGGATGTTTTGTCTTTTATTCATCAGAAGGTAGAATACAGTATCAGCGCACCAATAGGGGAGATATCTGGTATTCCATTTTGCAGTGAGAGATTTCAGGGTTATGTAAAAGGAAAGCCATGTGTATTTTACAGTCCATTTGCATTATGGCAAGGTGTAGGGATGCATTAGGATTCCCATGGTGTACTAACAGAAGTTTGGCTGTGTTCCAATTTAATCTTCTCAAAATGGTGTTACAGCTGGGTCACGTTTGGTATAATCTGTGAGACGGGTCTCCTAAGGCTTTGAATTCGAATTGCAGCCCCCCAGCTGTCAGTATAAGCCATCATTTACAGTACAGCACTTAGGACCATTACGCCACATCAGTTTATGTGCGCACACCAACGTAGCTAGTTTCATAAATTTAGTTGCAATTGAGCGATAATCAATACTTCATGTTCAATGGTGCAAAACTGAAATTAGTATAGATTTTCTGACTGCAGCACATTTAAATTATTCAAACATTTACTAGATGTTATTGTAGTTTTCTTATTACAGCCTCCATAAATAACATCTTATGATATTTAACAGAATGATATCACCAGGAGAAATGTCAGAAGCTATTTGTTTTAGACGCGGCTTACCCTTAGGTAGTTCACATCAAATGTAAGAAAATAATAGATTTATTTACTGTATAAAGTCAAAATATGTCATGTATTCACTTTCCTTTTATTTCTTCAAAAACATAATAGCTATATAGAACTGTTGGCAGATAAGAATTAATATGGCCTACCTGGTTTGCCTACTCTATCTAAAAAACTTGGGTTAATAAAACCTCAGGTCCGTCTTTTGCAATTCCCAAATCATCCTATACTGTGTTTGTCCATATCACTTGCCCTGTAAGGCTGTTCTACTAATCAATAAACCTTTCTGTATAAAATGCTTTCATACATTCCTCTTATTCTAAAAGATGCAGTGCCTTGCAAAAGTATTCACTCCCCTTGACTTTTGTTACATTACAGCCTAAAGTTCAATGTTTTGTTAATCTGAATTTTATGTCATGGATCAGAACACAATAGTCTAAGTTGGTGAAGTGAAATGAGAAAAATATATACATTAAAATATTTTTTAGAAATAGAAAACAGAAAATTGGCATGTACGTATGTATTCACCCCCTTTGTTATGAAGCCCATAAAAAGCTCTAGTGCAACCAATTACCTTCAGAAGTCACATAATTAGTGAAATGACGTCCACCTGTGTGCAATCTAAGTGTCACATGATCTGTCATTACATATACACACCTTTTTTGAAAGGCCGCAGAGGCTGCAACACCTAAGCAAGAGGCACCACTAACCAAACACTGCCATGAACACCAAGGAACTCTCCAAACAAGTAAGGGACAATGTTGTTGAGAAGTACAAGTCAGGGTTAGGTTATAAAAAAATATCCAAATCTTTGATGATCCCCAGGAGCACCATCAAATCTCTCATAACCAAATGGAAAGAACATGGCACAACAGCAAACCTGCCAAGAGACTTCACCAAAACTCACGGACCGGGCAAGGAGGGCATTAATCAGAGAGGCAGCACAGAGACCTAAGGTAACCCTGGAGGAGCTGCAGAGTTCCACAGCAGGGACTGGAGTATCTGTACATAGGACAACAATAAGCCGTACGCGACATAGAGTTGGGATTTATGGCAGAGTGGCCAGAAGAAAGCCATTACTTTCAGCAAAAAACAAAATGGCACATTTTGAGTTTGCGAAAAGGCACAAGGGAGACTCACAAAATGTGTGGAGGAAGGTGCTCTGGTCTGATGAGAATAAAATTGAACTTTTCGGCCATCAAAGAAAACGCAAACCAAACACATCACATCACCCAAAGAATACCATCCACACAGTGAAACATGGTAGCATCATGCTGTGAGGATGTTTTTCAGAATCCATGTTAATTCCAGGTTGTGAGGCAACAAAACACAAAAAAATGCCAAGGGGGGTGAATACTTTTGCAAGGCACTGTACTTCTTTCCTTAACCATAGTAATTCCATTGATATATTTGAACGTTTCTGTAATATTAAAGAACCACTGTTTGTATGGTCTTTTGAGTAACTAAACTGGGCAATATGTTTTTTTTAAAGCAAAGAAATAAACAAAGCCTTTGCATTTTTATCTTTTATACAAAGCTATTCTTTACTGCATCCATTTTCTTTTGTCACACTGATCCTGTCTATTACTTTCTCAAGTAGGTATGGACTTGCAAACTAATGAGCTTTCCATTACTTGAACTAAAAGCTCTGGCACATGTAGTGGCGACATTTTCACTGTAGAATTTCCTGTGTACAGTATCCTCCTACTTCATGAAGTTGATTACTAGAAATATAAATGGTAGATACCACAACAGCATAACTCCATATAAAAGGTATTAAATTATAACTGTAATATTTTATTTTCCATTCTAAAATGTTTGCCAACAAATCATGTGATAATAATTTAAAAGTCCTTTTCCTTTTCTGTTGCCTTTAAAATTACCATATTCTAAACTGGGGTTTTGTGCATAAATTAGCATTTTCCAACATTCTTGACTAGTTGTCTATTTAAAAACAATACACAATGATTTATACTTCCTGAAATGGTAACCTATTACAGATTTTTTAATGATTAGTTTTATGCTGATGACTAGAGTTAGATGAACACCAGCTGTTGCATATTACTGGGACTTTTGAGGCTCTAAATAAATCTTAGCAATGTCGGTTTTCATATTTCTCAATTTGTATGGCATATGGCTCAAAATGACTGCTTCAAATAAATATTCTCCTTATTAAGACAACATTTATTTGACAAAAAGTAATATTTTATTTCCAATATCCCTTTAATTAAACATGAGCACCATTTGAAATTGTATTGCTTTAGGCATTTATAAGTTCAGAACAGAACCATTTATCTTCCATAGCCTCTCTCTGTCAATCATGTCCCAGTGTCACTCAATTGTTCCAAGGGGACAGAGAATAACTTCACAAATGCAGGATTTTTAAATATGAAAAGAATAATTTCAACAGGGCAAGGGAAATCCACTTATGAAATGTCTCTGTTCTTTAAGTCTATCCCTGTTCTTTATTCAAACACAAGAGGAAATAGATAATCCACTAAGAAGCGATGTAGGAACACTGAGGTTAAGAGGCAATTATGGCACAAAATTATATAAATGAGAATACTCTGAACAATGCTTAGAATACAAATATTAAGGTCAAGGTCTGTGGGGTGATTATACTGTAAGAAAGACATATTTTTGTAATACTTTACTTTCCACTACAACAGTGATATGGTTATAAGTAAAAGGCAAAAAAGCATGACCGCAAATTAACCAGTGACAAGGACAAGCCAGGAATATAATGATTATAGATAGCCGAGTCCTTCATTGCTAATCTGATCATCTTCCTATCTCAGTGCGTCCAATAACCTTTCAATATTTTTTTACAATTTAGCTAACATAATTTACTTTAGGGACAATAAAAGTGGTATATTTTATTGAATTAAAGGAACGATGGACAGTTTCTATAATAGTTTGCTGGTGTTAAAGATTTAGACAAAATTTGACCTTTGCCATGTACACCGTGTTAAAAAATGAAGCAATAATACTGAAATGTGAAAATGTATTCAAAACTGAGCTATTTTCAATGAATGTGCTCCTCCCCTATAAGCCGAATCTACTGGACATGAGTTGAGTCTACTGGACATGGGGTATAATTATATTAATACATGTGTGTATATATATGGTGTAAAGGAAGAAAGAGCTGTACGACAAATGGATTCTGAAAAGATGGGATACTGTATTCATAAGCCTGTGCAAACAGTAATGTTTTAAAAAATATTGTGCATTAAATAGTGCTCTTAGCGTGTGACTAGCCCAGTGAGGTAATGTTGTGTTTAAGTGGGAGGGGGTTTACATAATAAATGCACTTAACGCTACTCTGCATATCCTACAGTGGGGCCTTAAGCTTCTTGCAGAGGAGCACGTTCTTTGAAATTATCTCAGTTTTTTTTGCTTCAAAGTGCATTTCAAACAGATTATTTATGTATTTAAAAATGCCATTTTTAGAATCTCTGCAGCATTGTATTAAAATGCAAAGTATATCTGTACCACGAGACATGTGTAAATCACTTTAAAAACCAAAAAAGCCCTAACTGCCTACACATTGTACTTTCCATCTAAATACCATTTGGCATATATCCCTTTGTCTCTGTTTGACTCTGTATGCTAATTTGCCATTTTATGTCTATTTACTTCATAGAGTATTCATTTGTTTTTATGAATGCAAGGGTCAACTGAGAATTTTCAACAGAACAGTAGAAATATTCTACTGGCTCATGACCCACTGGACTAGTGGATCGTTTTAGAATAAGACTGGCTTTGACAGGCTTAGAAAATACAATTATGTGCTGGTCCATGTCCTTCTGCCTTAATGAACAGCCTGTGAATGTAGTTAGTAATCGCTAACATTATTTTATTATGTAGTTCCTACAATTAAATCCCCTTAATTGCAGTAGTCAAACAGCACTGATAAACTGAATTTTTTGACAAGTGTTTAAATATATCAAAACTATTTAGCTTATAAAAAATGTCAGTTGCAATACAAAAATAGCCCACATTCTGTAATGGGGAGAAGTCAATGTTTAAGTACACTACACAAAAAATGTTGTTCTAATGTTGGCATGCAGGTGTATTATATTATTTGTCTCAAAATACTCCCCAACTGCCCTCTTTGCTCTGATAATGACCTTCTTCTTTCCTCCTCTCTTATCACATCCTCTCCCTTCCACCTTCAGGACTTTTCTCTTGCTGCCCCTATTCTATGGAACTCCTTGCCTCGCTTCACTAGACTATTGGACTGCATCAAAACCTAAAATATAATTCATAATTAATAATTAATAATCTTTCATCCTTAATATGCACAACTGCACACTCTACAGCATTATATTACTTATACTCATTATTTACAGTGCAACACACAACCAGATCCACTTGCTTGAGCCTATTACCTTCACACATCCATCTTCTATCTATCACCCTCCTGTATCACACCCAAATCCTTTAGATTGTAAGTTTGCAAGTTTTCAATCTAGTAAGATGCTTTTGAAACAAGCAGTATGTTTGATTTGATTTAAAGCTCAAAACAGACCCCTACATTCTTTTGCATTGTATTCATTTTGTTTTCATCTTGTATAGCACTATAGAATATGTTGGCTTCTTATAAATAAAGGCTAATAAATAATAAACTATGTTTATCTGATTATAGGAAGAAGTAAGAAGACTTCAGCACACTCTGGAGCAGATCCACGATAAAGGTTTTCTACTTGAAAGGTGAGGGTTCATTTCCCTGACATTCCAAAATAATTAACTGCTTTCATGGGTAAACAAAGTACTTTCAGGCCTCACCTTTTTTCCAATCAGAAAACAAGGCACTGACCTTGGGCTTTATACAAAGGAATTGCACACAAAGAGATTATGTGACATTTATCTTCAAATTCATGTAGGACACAAGGACAATCCAATGTTTCCTTACATTGCAAACAGTATTTGGTGTAAACATAAACTTGTATTATGGTGGTGGAATGTCTATTGGTTAAAGCGATTTAATTGCTGACTACATTTTTTGCAAATAGAGTAACGTGGAACATTTGCCTTCTTCTGCAAATTGGTGTCCATGCATCCAGTTATTTTTATTTATTTACTAGGAAATCGCCCGTCAAAAATGATGAGAATAAAATTTGAAGGCTGGCAAAGCTGTTTCCCAGACAATGCTTGGCTCCAAACCCCCTGTTACTTGAGGGCCTTGCGATGAGCGCCCCTCCCATCGTCTACTTTACGGGCCTCGCGAAGAGAGCATTTGGAGCTCACCGCGAGCTGCACAAAGAGCTGCTTTGCCGCTCATTAACGCCACTTGTCACTTGTATTGGCCAAACCGCCCTGTGTCTTTTCCCCCTCTCTCCCCTGATTCTCCTTTCCCCCTCTCCCTCTCCTGTGGCTTCCTTCCTCCTCTCTCTTTTACACCCCTCTCTCCCCTGTGTCTCCTTTCCCCCCTCTCCTGTACCACTTTCCCCCCTCTCCCTCCCCTGTGTCTTCTTTCCCTCCTCTCTCCCTCCACCTATCCCCCTCTCCCTTTCCCCCGTGTCTCCTTTCCCCCCTCTCCCTCCCCCGTGTCTCCTTCCCCCCTCTCCCGTACCTCAGGTGTGCCGGCACTGGGGAGCTACAGTTCATTGAGGGAAATGCCAACATGTACTGTGACATACTGATACAGAGCATGATCCCCTCCCTTCAGAGACTGGGCTTCAGGGCAGTATTCCAACATAATAACAACCCCAAACACACCTCCAAGCCGACCACTGCCTGGCTAAAGAAGCTGCAGGTAAAGGTGATGGACTGGCCAAGCATGTCTCTGACCTAAACTCTATTAAGTAACTGTGGGGCATCCTCAAACGAAAGGTGGGGGAGTGCAAGGTCTCTAACATCCACCAGATTCATAATGTCATCATGGAGGAGTGGAAAAGGACTCCAGTGGCAAACTGTGAAGTTCTGGTGAACTTCATGCCTTTGAATGTCAACAAAAACTCCTGAGTGTGATAGTAGAGTGAAAGCCAATGCCGAATTATTCCTAAAGTCAATAGTGAAACACAATCTGTATGATACATGGAGGGTACTCTACCCCAAATCTAGAGATTATACTTTTTTCCCACCGTCCCGGTACATATACTTGGATTGATCTGATATTAACAGATTTAAAAACAATCAACAAAGTGGCTGAGGTGAAAATTGGCCCTATAGTCATTTCTGACCATGCTTACATAGTGTTAAAGTTAGATATTGTCAGGGATAAAATGGCCATTCCTCACTGGAAATTAGACAACTCTTTGCTAGATGAAGAGAATAAAAGAATTCAATTGAGAAAATAAATAAAATAAAAATTTTAGATAAACAATAGTCCGGAGATCTCTAAAGATTTAGTATGGAATGCTCAGAAAGCATACAAGAGGGCTATCCTTATAATCTGGAAAGCTCATAGAAACAAACTAAGAGGAGCCACCCTTAGAGAGAGGTACATTCATATTTTTGATTTGGAGATGAGGAGTAAAACCCATCCAGATCAAGAGTTGTCAATTATAATAGGAGAATGTCAAGCCGAGATTAAAGCTATAAATCAAGCAAACTTGGAAAATCCAACAGAGACTACATTGGTATGGTAACAAAATAAGCAAATTATTAGCCAATAAATTCAAGAGTAAACATTCGAGCAAAATAATTGAAATTATACGGGTAAAAGATAAAGTGTTGAGGAAGCCACAGGATATAGCGGAAGCATTCGCATCTAGGGATAAAGTACGATAAGGTAGTTAAAAAAATAATCCCTGAAAATTATAATAATGTTTATCAAAAATGTTTGGATACCATAAAAGTATGGAAGGGGTAAAGCTTTCACTTTCAGGTAGAAAGGCTGCGCCTAAGATGACATTCCTTCCAAAAATCAATTACTTATCCAAATTCCCTTTCCATTGCATTGGCTAAGTACATTCCAAGGCTTAATAGACTCTTATATTTTTGAGGGGAAAAAACAAGGATAAAGAGGTAAATTCTGGTTGAAACATTTCAGAATGGCAGACTTGGATATCCAGATTTGAAATTATATCATGATGCTACCATAGTGGCACATATTATAAAATGGATAGATCCTTGCTCAAAGTATTCACAGGCTCAAGTAGAGAATGCCTCTTTGAAGGAGGGAACTCTCAGTCAGCTAATATATTTAGAACCCACGGTCAAAAAAGGCCTCCTTGTCAAATATTTATTTTTGGTTCAAATTAAATAATAAACAGGACCATCCTACTAGCTTAAAACTTCCTCCGATGAATGAATTGATAAAGGGGTTGATAATCTTTACAAGCTGTTTTTAGAGCGTAATTGGACTTAATTTGTCCAATTACAAAAAATATATAATATAGTCCCCCAAGATTGGTTAACCCATTCAAGAATTAAAACTTCCCTAGAAAATGCAGGCTTTGGAAAGAGCAATAGAAATGTCTTAAACAACTTTGAAAAATTATTGAAGTAACATAGTAGAAAACTACTTATATCAAGAGTTTTTGACCTATTTGAAAAACAAAAGGTAGAAGACAAATCAAATTATGGCCTGGGAAAAATATTTAAAGATTTCATTCCCAACAGAAGTGTGGAGAAAGGCCTTTTCTTTAACCAACTAATTTGTCAAAAACTCTGCCTATAGGGAGACCTATATTACAACATTAAATAGGTGGCTTTATGTCCCGGAGAAAATCTTTATGATTTCTAATAAAGCGGAAAATAAACTCTGCTGGAGGAATTGTGGCATTCTGGGTTCATATTCATATATATGGTGTGAATGCCCAGCTATACAATTATTGTATGTGCTTTCAAAAGATTTCAGTCATCCTTGAGAAAGAGATTATTCCTTCTGCCCAAATTGCTATTTTGCACATTCTTACTTTAGATCTGAACAGAGCAAATCAGGCATTTGTAGTTCAGATATTGACTATAAGCAAATGGCTTATAGTTCATAAATGGAAAAAGAGTATAGTGCCTTCATGGATTGAAATAATAATCATAATGAAGCGAATTAGAGCACTTGAAAATGAAAATGATCTCTGTTCAGCTGACTTGATTAGACGGGACAACGTCAAATGGAAGGTGTGGGACACATACAAAATATGGAGTAAGGTGTGGGTAAGATGTCAGCTCCTAGTTTTGAGCATGGGTAAGGGTCGGGGGAGTGGATTTCGGAGAAAGATTAAAGAATTTTAAATGGGTTCCTTTTTTTTTTCTTTTTTTTTCTTAAGACCTATAAGCTGAAATCTTTTAGGTCTATTGCAGTTTGTTAAAATGTATATTTTTTCTTGTTCATTTCCTCTGTATAGCGCTACGGAATATGTTGGCGCGTTACAAATAAAAGTAATAATAATTGTGTCTTGATAGGCTGCTGTAAATGAAGTTTTACATTTTGGTTATCCCAACAGGAATGTAAGGAATTTAATGTTTTTAATGTTGTTGTGACATGTATACTTGTTTATGTGTATTGCACCTAAAAAAAAAATAAGGAGATCTGAAAGAAAAAAAAAATCAAATAATTTTGGCATATTCTTAATAAAAATGTATGTGTCCATTGTTTGTATCAGCTGTATTGTCTGTCTATTGAGAACAACAAAACAAAGCTCCATATTTAAAAAAAAATTATATACTTACTTTAATACTTTATAATGCATTTATTGTTTTCTTTTTTGCAGCCATCAGCTTAACATGGATGTAGATAATAATACCGGAAAATATCATTCATATTTACAGCCAGTGGAAACCAAAGTTAAAATGTAAGTGATTTTTGTTATAGTGGAAACCAAATCCTTTTTGTATCCATTATATGAAAACTGTAAAAATCTATTTATTATGACAAAAACATGTCCATATGCCAACATGTAGCTTTTAACTTTAGTGAGGTAACATCTCTACAGTTCCTGTCTTATTTTAGTGACCAGATTCCTTAGTACAACATTTCAATATATATATATATATATATATATATATATACAGTATATATATATATATATATATATATATATATATATATATATATATATATTCTTTTTTTGGTCAAACACAGTGAATTCTGCTCTGCAAAAATCAGCCAGAGAAGCTGTAAAAACATTTTAATGTTATACTCTTAACTCTTTTATAATGGCTTTAAATGTAGATCTACTGGCTTTGAAACCCCACAAAGTGTTTACTTACCTTGGGTGCTACCTCTAGTTCATGTGTACCTACCAATATATTGAGCAAACAATGGGTTGTAGGCCTTCAGCCAGTGTATGGATTATAAAGACTCTACCAAGATGATATAGTCCAGAGATCCAGAGAATATAAAGGTTATTAATCTTCACTGTGTTTGCATATAGAAATGTTCCCCAGTCTTGTATCAATGAAAACTTCATTTAAAATAAGTCATCATGCAAATTGAATAGTATTTAACATATTTAATTATCTAAAACATATATTGACCTTTGATTGTGTTTTCTTGAATTGTCTTTTGTCATGCTTCTGCATATTATCATCTACTAATATGCATTATGATTCCTTTGGAAATCTAAAAACGAGGATATACTCATTAGTGCTAAGACCAGGCAGTGAGTATTGATAACATGCAGAGGCAGCGGGAAATCACTGATCCTGTTCCATGCAATAAAATATTAGGTTTAATCTAAGTCTTAGTCTACTTAATTGTCAGCATATCTTAAAGACACATACAAGATGACATTTTCCAGAGTGATAGGTGAGGATATCAATCATCTATGACTCCAGAACAGGTCCTTCTCATAACAGAGCTTATTTGTTTTACATCTCCAACATGGATTGGGACTAAATGCCCAATGGAAACTCATCTGGAGCAGTATGTGGTAAAACTGTTAGCTCAGTTGTTGACTTGGACATAACAAGTAGGATTCAATTTGCTTGTCATCTCATAATTACAGTATGATTAATGTATTGAACATTGACTGGAATAACACATCTAAGATATCTAAGGACAACCACATGCATGAAACTGGTCAAAATAAATAAACAAGTACAAGCAGAAAATTGTGTTGTTTACACTTTATGGGCTTAATGGGCAGAACAGGACCTTGGCTAATCATAGAGGGGGATATACTAAGAGGATATGCGTTAATTCACAATCTACCACTGCACATCACTTATTAGTCTCAGGTATTATAATTAGGTTTGCAATGCTGTGTGGAAATATTTGTTAATGTCCGATGTGGCATTATGTATCCACCCCTTTAAACATCACAAACAGGGTAGTGCATGTGTGTTTTAGGGATCCAGCATGTACAGTTTAACAGCTGTTTCCATCAGCGCAGGCTCAATTGCATTTAAAAAAATATGATGCTAAATTAATTTGTGATTATACTTGGTGCTTGCACCATTAAATATGCAATAGTGTTAGGATAAAAATCGAATGGTTGGCATTACATCTTTATTAGCATATAACAAAATGATCGCTTGCCCGAGCATTGTCATCTGAACCTCCTATTAATAAATTTTGTTTACAATGTCAGTCTTTCAACCATATCATGAAATTATTAAAAAGTAAACTTTAGCAGTTTTAATAAAATAAAAAACAGTAGGCTAGAAATTAAAAGAAGCATCTACATAAGCAAAATAGAATGAATGCTTAAGTACTCTTTCGTCTTTCTGTACTTGTATAGGTTGTCTGCTACATGTAACAAAAACACTGCAACCACAGTACAGTCTCTAGTGTCCTTATGAAGCTCTTGCTATACATGTTGGAACTTTACTGTCTCCAAACTCTGTTCTGTTGCTGTTGCAGCAATTTTCACATACATGCGGATGGAGCACTGGCCCACCCTTCTCTCCCCTTAAACATGAAGATATTAGCCTATTCAAAGACACTAATACACAGTTTTGTTAACCTCTACACAGTCTTTGGAGACCCCATGGTATAGGGATTAATTTTAGGTGCCATGGGGCAGCAAAAGGGCCCTCATGGATATAATGATGAGAAATTCCTGGGGATAGCACGTGGGAAGGGGAAATTATTATTATTATTATTATCGTTTATTTATAACGCGCCAACATATTCCGTAGCGCTGTACATAAGATAAGTTCAAGACAAAGATACATACAAGTTAACACATAGTAAAACAAGGAGGGCCCTGTCTTTGAGTTTGGAATCCAGTGTCCATGGTGCTTTTCCTAAAACACCTTGTGGGATTGAAACTCGCAGACTTACATCTTAAAGGTATTGTGTGAGGGAAAGGAGGGAGAGAGATTTGAGAGTGTGTTAGGGTGAGAGGTGATACGCTTCTTTAAAGCGATGTGTTTTTAGAGAGGATTTGAATGAGTTGAGGTTGGAGGATAGTCTGGTGGAGCGAGGCAAGGAGTTCCAGAGAATAGGGGCAGCACGAGAAAAGTCCTGAAGGCGAGAATGAGAAGAGGTGACAAGAGTTGTGGAAAGAAGAAGGTCATTAGCAGAGCGAAGAGGGCGTGTGGGGGAGTATTTGGAGATGAGACCAGAAAGGTATGGGGGAGTGCACTTGTTGAGGGCTTTGAAAGTAAGGGTCAGGATTTTAAACTTTATTCTGGAGGCTATGGGAAGCCAGTGGAGAGATTGACAGAGAGGTGATGCCGACACTGAACGTTGGGTACGGAAGACGAGTCTAGCAGAGGCATTCATAATGGATTGAAGTGGAGATAGTCGGGTGGTGGGGAGGCCAGCAAGAAGCGAGTTGCAGTAGTCCAGTCGAGAGATGATGAGAGAGTGTATAAGGATTTTAGTTGTGTCCTGTGTAAGAAAGTGGCGAATTCTGGAGATGTTTTTTAGATGGAGAAGACAAGATTTAGTTAGTGATTGTATGTGAGGGATGAAGGACAGGGCGGGGTCCAAAAGAACCCCAAGACAACGGGCTTGGGAGGAGGGGGTGATGATGTCATTGTTGACAGTAAGAGAGATGTGAGGAATTGAAGCTGTGGGAGAGGGAGGGAAGATTAGGAGTTCAGTTTTAGACATGTTGAGTTTGAGATGGTGGGTGGACATCCAAGAGGATATACTAGAGAGGCAGTTGGAGACATGTGTTAGAAGAGAGGGGGATAGATCTGGTGCTGAGAGGTAGATTTGGGTGTCATCTGCGTAGAGATGATATTGCAGCCCAAAAGAGTTTATAAGGGTACCAAGTGAGGAAGTGTAGATGGAGAAGTGGAGCGGGCCTAGTACAGATCCTTGTGGTACGCCAACAGACAGGGAGTAGGTAGAAGAAGAGGTGTCAGAGAAGGAGATACTGAATGATCGATTTTGTAGGTATGATGAGAACCACGAGAGAGCAGTGTCTCGAATACCGAGGGAGGAGAGGATATGGAGTAGAAGTGGATGGTCAACAGTGTCAAAGGCAGCAGAGAGATCTAGAAGAAGGAGAATAGAAAAGTGACCTTTTGACTTGGCAGTAAGCAGGTCATTGGTGACTTTAGTGAGAGCTGTCTCAGTGGAATGTTGGGGCCAAAAGCCGGATTGGAAGGTGTCAAGAAAGGAGTTAGAGGAGATAAAGCTGGTAAGGCGGGTATAGACGAGCCGCTCTAGCAGTTTGGAAGCCAAAGGAAGTAGAGAAATAGGGCGGTAGTTAGAAGCAATGTCAGAGTCAGATGAGAACTTTTTGAGGATTGGTGTAATTGTGGCGTGTTTTAGACAAGATAGAAACTTGCCGGTAGTTAGGGAAAGGTTGAAAATGTGTGTGAGAGCTGGGATTAGTGTGGTAGAGAGGGGAGTGATGAGCTGAGATGGAATAGGGTCCTGGGGACATGTAGTGAGGCGAGTGGATGATAGCAGGCTAGCGACTTCATCCTCTGTAGCTGGGGCAAAGCAGTTCAAAGTGGCTGTTGGATTGGGGGAGGGAGAAGAGTGGGTTAGGTTGGATAGTTGAGACGGTAGAGTGAGTGAGCCACTGTGAGATGTGTCCTGTGTAAGAATAAATTCCTGGGGATAGCACATGGGAAGAGGGAGTCCCTGGGTTTCTCTGATTCATAGCAGATATTGCAAGGAATCCCGGGGATCCCAGGACTCATAAGGGATAGCAGGTCATGGGCATTGGGAAGGGTTTTATATAGATAGATAGGGAAAAGGGAGGATATTAGGGGTAATGTTGTGTGAACACTAGTGGATACCATACAGCAGCATTGATATGGAGACTACTGAGAATCCTGTGAGCAGGCTGCATGTACATGTTATGGCTAGAGAACAACAAGAAAACCCTCCTTGGCGCATCTCACCTATGTGGAGGGGAGATTTTAGGAGAGGAGTGATGGAGTGACTCCCTATAGAGCAGGAAAAAAGCTCCCACAGTGATGATGGGGCCAATTTCTCTCTGTTACGTGTCAGACTGGACTGGAGCCCTATGTGATGTCTTGTGTGCAGGTACTATGCAGTTCCTGGCTTGTGATGCTATTCTTATGCACAGCAGGCAAAGCTACTGACTCCACAAGCTTATATTGTGCAATGAAGAATAAGATATTTGAGGTTGCATGCTGTGTTTCTATACTGCTACTTAAAGTGACTTAAAGTGTGTTAAATACTGAAATATTATTTATTAAAAAAACAAAATAAATGTTTCTAAATGTTACAGTTATTTATGTCACATCTGTTTTTATCAAGGAGATACAGAGCAATTGTATTACAAAAATGTTTGACACCCAAACACAGCACTGAATAACATCACTTTAGTGTTTGTGTCATCGTTAATATCCATTACCAACAATCAATCATTGAATGAATCAATAGGTCGACCTTCCTTTGACTAACATATTAGAGTACTGGAGCTTTTCAAGGATCATTGTTACTGCACAGTTATACAAATTGTACACTGGAGGTTAGATGATGCAATTAAAATGTAATGATTCACATAACTCTGGTGACATAATTTCTAAAAATAACCACTGTCATTCCTTATGAAATCCCAATCAATGATTTGTTTTGATTTATCTGATTGTATGCACTGACCATGTAAGCACTCTGAGATGTGACTGTATAGTTAGATATATGGAGTCAATAATGTTTTTTCTATCTCAATGGG
Organism: Discoglossus pictus; assembly: GCA_027410445.1. NCBI lineage: Eukaryota > Metazoa > Chordata > Amphibia > Anura > Alytidae > Discoglossus > Discoglossus pictus. Next base: position 341,961,861 of record CM050165.1, on the reverse strand, counting down.
ATCATCTAAAGCATCTATTAAAGTAGAAGAATTGGTATATTAAAGCAAAAACAACCACTGTAAACATACCCAAGCAAACACAAATCAAATACAACCTCCAGTTCACACTAGTTCTCATAGCTTTGAGATTCGCATGCTGACTTTTCAGCCAATCCCACATCAAATACCAAAAAATGTATTTCTCCAAGATACATTGTAATAAACTAACAAGTCTATCTGATAGTAAAAGAGAGCTGATGTGGTGCTTGAAAACGGTGGACCCAGCTTCATTGCCTGGCAGCTTTTGGATATGGAAATAGATATGGAACACAACTAGATTGTTTCAAGCATTAAAAGGAGCATATTTACACATTACAAAAGTTGTTTTTACGATTAAAGAAATATTAAGTAAACCCTGTTTAAACTTCATTGATACTAACAGGAAATGCTGACAAAGGGCAAGCCCCAAAAAGTAGTTAAACTTCTGAATGTGTTTTTGTGCGCTCAGAAATTAAAAAAAGAAATCTTTCCAAGTCACTTTAAAATCATCTTTACTTGTGTTGGTACACCATTTCTATTTGTATGATACTTTTTCCATGGACAGACTATAATCTTTTCTTAGCAAACTATAATAATGAAGAGCAATGTGCATTGAATACACTTTTTTATATATATGATAAAAGCTTTTTAGAAAATTAATTAGTTGATATTGTCCAACTATTCCGCAGTGTAGTCATGCCTCTCTTTGTTTATGTTAGTTTTCAAGTTACCTCTTATAATTTAATAATGAAGCTAGAGACTTATGGATCATAACAGCAGCTATGAATGCCCCTTTTGTACCTAGTATAAAAGTGGGTAGAGGCGAGTACATCATAGAAAGCAACTGAATAACATAAAAAATAAAAATTAAAATTAAATTACATTTACTCAGTTTGCATGTTTGCATTTCATTAATGGAAATTTTAATTTTATATTGTTTGGAGCATTTTCAAGTTTTAGCTTTTAGAGCCCTAAAAGTGTTTCCTTACATGGCCTCCATGCAGTTGAGCAATTGTTAGTTACTGGATCCCGTAATGTAGCCTATAAACTAATTTGCTATTCAATTGGCGTTTTTTAGCTACCTGCAATCGATTTGCAGGTTACAGGCTGAAAATCCCTGAGGTTGTCAAAATCGTAACTCTGACCCAGCTACAGTGAGGGAAAAAAGTATTTGATCCCCTGCTGATTTTGAACGTTTGTCCACTAACAAAGAAATGATCAGTCTATAATTTTAATTGTAGGTGTATTTTAACAGTGAGAGACAAAATAACAAAACAAAAAAATATCCAGAAAAACGCATTTCAAAAAAGTAATAAATTGATTTGCAGGTCCACGAATGAAATAAGTATTTGACCCCTTCGAATTAGTACTTGGTGGCAAAACCCTTGTTGGCAATCACAGAGGACAGATGTTTCTTGTAGTTGGCCACCAGGTTTGTGCACATCTCAGGAGAGATTTGTTCCCTTGGCTGTTTGTTTTGGGTCATTGTCATGCTGAAATACCCATCCACGACCCATTTTCAATGCCCTGGCCGAAGGAAGGAGGTTCTCACCCAAGATTTGGCGGTACATGGCTATGTCCATTGACCCTTTGATGCGGGGCAGTTGTCCTGTCCCCCTAGAACAAAAACACCCCCAAAGCATAATGTTTCCACCTCCATGTATGACAGTGGGGATGGTGTTCTTGGGGTCATAGGCAGCATTCCTCCTCCTCCTACTGCGAATTGAGTTGATGACAAAGAGCTTGATTATGGACTTATCTAACCACAACGCTTTCACCCAGTTCTTCCCTGAATCATTCAGATGTTCATTGGCAAACTTCGGATGGGCTTGTACAGGTGCTTTCTTGAGCAGGGGGGCCTTTTGGGCGCTGCAGGATTTCAGTCTTTCACGGTGTAGTGTGTTACCAATTGTTTTCTTGGTGACTATGGTCCCAGCTGCCTTGAGATTATTAACAAGATCCTCCTGTGTAGTTGTGGGCTGATTCCTCTCCGTTCTCATGATCATTGAAACTCCACGAGGTGAGATCTTGCATGGAGCATCAGACCGAGGGAGACTGACAGTTATTTTGTGTTTCTTCAATTTTCAAATATTCACACCAACTGTTGTCACCTTCTCACCAAGCTGCTTGACAATGGTCTTGCAGCCCATTCCTGACTTGTGTAGGTCTACAATCTTGTCCCTGACATTATTGGACAGCTCTTTGGTCTTGGCCATGGTGGAGACTTTGGAATTTGATTGATTGCTTCTGTGGACAGGTGTCTTTTATTCAGGTAACGGGCTGAGATTAGGAGACACCTGGGAGCCAGAAATATTGCTGATTGATAGGGGAGCTTATGATTTTTTGATTCTTCAGAACATGCAAAGACTTTGTAAGCCGCAATGAGGAATAACTTCTGATAACTGGTTACATATGCAACTCATAAAACTAAATTATACAGTATATTAATTTAAATAAAAAAATGTTGATAAACTATTGCTAGAGATCATTCACTATTCACTGTATTTTTATATTTAATACTAGGTAATAAAATACTGTTTTTAAAAGGCTAACATCATGATGAAAATGAAGGTTTGGGAGGACAGTGCAGTCCTTTCTCAGTCCTAGTTTATTTTAGCATGAAAATGAAAGGATCAATTTTATGATACTATAAAGCATGAAATGCGGCTGAGAGCAGCTCCAAGCAGCCTTCACATTCCTACCAGTCCCTGTTGCCTTAATCAGATAGTGTTATAATAGCTGTAATGATCGCTGAGAAAAGCCTCATTCTTATAATGAAACAAACTGATATATTTATATAGCTACAGCCTGCTGTATATGAATTTACTGCAATCTATATTGTACATAGAAAGCAAGTATTTATGAAAATAAAGACTATAGAAGTAAACAAAAAAATAGTGTATCCTACAATCCAGGAACAGAAGCCAGCAAACAATCACAATCAGTCTATGATTAATGTTTGTTCGACTTCTTTCATACAAAGCAGCTGCTTTTTTGTTTATTACAGTGTGAGAACTGAGGAATTACGTGCAGCGTCAAAGATACATAGCATTGTAGATGCTGGACTTTAAAACTTCCTGTCAGGAAAAACAAAAATGGCTACCAAGCCTCAGGTGTCTCTGCACAATCCATTGTAGCTTTCTTGTGTCATGAATAATCCCATAAAAAGCAGAATACTGCTTCTAAACAGCCTCCAGGTCTCTGTTTTGCCCTGAACTTCTTGGGTACTGTATGTGCACATGAATACACACACATATTTCCATTATCTGAGAGGATCTGCCCAGGGGGCTATCCTAAAAATGCTACAAGACGGCTCTAAGATTTTCTTCAGTGAATGACAATTGTATCAAGACAACCTCCTTGGAAAATGCTCTAGCATTTTTTGGACATCTGAGAGCACAGAGAAAAGCATATCAGCTGAAATCTGAACCCTAAAGTTCACATGTTTTAAAAGCTTCACTGGATTTTTTCATCAAATTCTCATTTTATTGCTAGTCAGTTATTAATATGAAAATAACTCTAGATCTCTATTGCAGTGACAGGCAATTTATTTCTCTTGAAGGTTCTCATATGCGACGCCTGGGTCCTTAAAAGGCCTCACAGAGTTTTTAAACCTGTTTATTTTAGCCAAAGTAAAATACTGTATTGGTCCGAATATAAGCCGCACCCGCATATAAGCCACACCTGTAAAATTCAAGGGGAAAAATTTGAAAAAAGATAGTACGCAAATATAAGCCGCACCCTTAGAATTGGAGAGAAAAAGACTCTCAGCCATTGCAAGAAACAGGCTTTCTAATTAGCACTGTAACTTCTTTTTCAGGTTACAGGCCTTACAGGATGTTAGAATCACTAAAACCATTAATCGCTATTCAATTACTACAATACCGCAGTCTCAAGCACGCAAATCGGCACCCTAAACTCGCAATCACGCAAATTTTACATTCGCAAATCGCTATTCAATTGCTACAATGCAGTCTCAAGCACGCAAATCTGCAGTAATTTTACGTTCACAAATATAAGCCGCACACGTAACTCGCAAGCTCGCAAATCAACAGTCATTTTTGTACGCTTGCGAATATAAGCCGCACCCGTAACTCGCAAACTCAAAAATCGGAAATAAAGAGCAGCTTATATTCAGACCAATACGGTAGTAAAATCATTGTAGGAAAGGAAATAATTGATATAGAAAATGAGGAAAAGTATTTAGGAGTACAGCTGAATAATATTTGATGTTTTTTTAGAGAAATATAATGAATTGGGAACTGTTGAAGTGTATGGTCTCCCATTCCATAGAACAGGCTGAGGGCCGCATGGAAAGTGCCTGATGATTGGATGTGGCCCCCAACCTGCCCATTACCTACCACTGCTGTATTGTATAATTAGCATGAGGCATTTCAGTATTCCAGCAGGCTAAAATAGTGAGGAGTCATATACATTTAATAAAGTACAACTGGTTAAATCCTATTAAATTCATGCAAAAGAAAAAGAGTGTTTTATTATAATTAGGTGTATTTAACCAGTTATTTTATTCAATGTATATGACTGGTATGTAGGTATTTATGTTATTATTTTTAATCGCCACGTTTTGCCTATATTAAGGTATTTATGTAAGAGTTTTATTCATACTGCCTTTAAATGTGGTTAGCAACACTATAGAAGGTATGAAAATTGTAAAAATATATCAATGTAATATGTTACAATATTTTAACATGTAACTAAATTTTGAGAATGGGTAGTTTTGGAAACTAGAAGTACTTCCTTCCTCCCCATTTTGACTTCCTGTTGTGTTGTTATATGCTGCCCTCTAGTGAACAAAGGTTTTCTATACCACAAAGGAATTTCTAGGTTGATCTGCACAGTAAAAATGTACATCATAAACAAAATCATTGCCCCAGTTTCAATAAGTGCAACAGACTTTTATTAAACTATTAATCAATAGAAACAATTTGCTTCATTTTTATTTTTGCTCTGGTATTTTTCAATTTTGGAGACTTTAATAATTATTTCAGTACAAGACCACACTTTCAATGTAAGCCCCAACAAAAATCTCTCCCTTTTTAAGGCAGTGGTGAATTTCTGGGATGTCAACAAGATTCATGTCCAGGGTAGCAAGTTTTCAGGGGGCAGCAAGCAGCCAGTGGCAAAGTACATATGTATATATGAACATGAATGTCTGAATTCAATGACATTACTGTCTGTATTTATGCTTGATATTTTCGAACGTACTATATATATTTATATATACATATACACAAATACACGTATGTTTCACAATATGCATATGTATGTAGCAGTTTTAGGATTGGGAAACAACAAGGTGAAAAGAGTAAGAATAACTATGCCACGCAAAGCTGAATGGACCTAATTTACCCAAAAGACCTATATACTTCCCCATTTTAAACATCATTGGTACTACACAGGCTTTGCACGACAGACAACCCATACCTCACTGTAAAATTGCACTACATTGTCATCTTTTTATACATTAATGTCTTACATTACATACCTTTTGGGTGAGACAAAATAAGGAGAGGTAAAATTGAAAAAACACTAGCACAGTATCATAGTTTTTTATACAAATAATTACCAGAAGCTTTTTGTTTTCCATATGAAACACTCTAATTATGATGTGTCATTGCATTGTACTAAAGTTATTCAGCTCTATGAAGAACTGATTTAAGCTATCTGCTGTGACATGAATGGAACGCAAATATGCATTCTACTAGATTGTACGGCATTTGAAGGTCTATATATCAATTAATTGATTAAAAAAGTCATCAGCAGTCATAGTGCCCTATTAAATTTGCAGGAGTTACAGAGCGATTAAATTAGAAAAGGCCACAACGACATGGCCATAATCCAAATCCGTAAGCCATGCTTCAGCACGTAGCATTTCCAGGCGTGAACATGATAAATTATTCAAACCTGTAGTTACGGTTATTGACGGAGTCAATAGTAAAAGAGACCATCATCATTACATCACTAAAACATGGAGGTTACAATTTCAATCACTTACGGTTTTGAAGTCCGAGTTGTGATCGGGCCCGCATTCCAGAAATAATGTAATATAAAAAATCAATAAATATAATATTCTAGTCCATGTGAGTTTTATTATATGTATTAACACATTGATTGCAGAGATCAATAAAATACGGAAAGTAAACATAAAAAAAAATATATTTTTTATTTCAGATTTGCGAGCTTGAGAATGTTGTGCTATTATTTATAATATCTTTCATCCCTTTCCCTGTAATTAAAAAAAAAGTATTGTGTTTATAATTGCTTTTACAGTGCTACTGACAGGAGTTTAACCCCCTTGCGGGTCCTCTCTAGTACCCGTAGGATTTTTGGCTACATTTGCCATTTACGGGTGTGAAAACAATTGCGGGCTTAAGGACTTCTAGCATTTAATAGCGATTTGCAATTGTAACAATTACGGGATTGAAAGATTGAAGGCTTAGCTGGGTCGGAGTTCAGATTTTGACAGCCCGTATGGATCTTCAGACTGTAACCCGCAGATCGTTTGCAGGTAGCTAAAAGAGGCCAATTTAAAAGCCGTAACTTTTGCGGCCTCCTTTACGGGCTTCTGGAACTACAAATTGGCGATTGGCCCATAGTCAACTTTCATTCTTTGCCTATTACAGTAATAAAGCAGATTTCGCATTTATGGATCTAAAAATAATATAGCCTTGTAACTTAATACAAATGTTTTTTCTCTTGTGTCCGTTCACACAAATAATTTATTACTGTAGATTTAATAAAATATTGTTCTATGCATATAATTAATTTCTCATTTTGTATGGAATAAGGATAAGAATGTTTGACATCTACTGGCTATTAGTCTATAATTTGCAGATTCATTTTCCTACCATTTTTGTTGTTTAGTCATCCAGTCGTGTCCAATTATCTTTGACCCTAAGGGCCACAGCACACCAGACATCCGTCAGCCACTGCCCTCCGAGCTCTTTCAAGCTCTTATTCAGTGATTTAATTACCTCATCTATCCATCATCTATCTCCTTCTTCGCGAGGCTTCAATCTTTCCCATCATCACCATCTTCTCTAGGGAATCCTGTCTGCTCATGTGTAAGATATTTCAGCTTTTGCCTTATCAAAAAACCTTACAGTGAACTGTTTGGCTTGATTTCTTCTAGTGTTTATTGACTGAATCTTCTTACAGTCCATGGGACTTTAAGCAAGTTTCTCCAACACCACAATTCCAAAGCGGCAGTTCTACAACACACAGCCTAAATCATATTCTAGTTTTTACATCCGTATATTACTACTGGGATTACCATAGTTCTAACTATGCGGGCCTTTGTTGAAAGTGTAATATATTTACTTTTTAATAGCTTGTCCAGACTTGCAATACATTTTCTCCCCAGAAGCAAATATATTTTAATTTCATGGCTGCAGTCGCCATCTGCAGAGATCTTGGAGCCCAGGAAAATAAAATCAGTTACTTCCTCCACTTTCCCATCTATTTACCAGGAAATGAGACTGCTGTTTGCCATGATGTTCATCTTTTTAATGTTGAGCAGAAGGCCAGCTTTAGTTCCTCCTCACTTTCAGCCATCAAAGCAGTATCATCCACGAATCTGAGGTTTTGTATATTTCTCCCAGCAATTTTGATTGATGCTTTGGATGCGTCCAGTCTGGCCTTACGCATGATGTATTCCCTGTAAAAGTTGAAGAAATAAGGCGACAACAGTATCATACTCCTTTTCTGATCTTGAAACATTTGCTTCTTTCATGGTCACTTTTGACTGGTTTCTTGATTCACATACAGATTCCTCGGGAGGTGGGTGAAATGGTCTGGTACACACATATGTTTAAGAACTGTCTACATTGTGTTGCCATCCATGGAGTCAAAGGCTTTAGAAGAGTATATGAAGCAGTGGTAAACGAATTTCTCTCTTGCTTTCTCTGTTATCCAGCAAAATTTGGCAATTTGCCCTCTTCCGCCTCTGCCTTTGCAAAACCCAGTTTGCACATCTGGTAGTTCCCGGTCCATATGATGTCGGAGCCGAGCTTGCAGCATCTTAAGCATTACCTTGCACTCATTTGAAATTACTGCAATTGTTCAAGAATTGGAGGACTATTTGGCTATGCCTTTTTTGGGGATTGCATGTAGAATGACCTTTTTCCAATCCACTGGCCACTGTTGAATTTTCCAAATTTCTTGGCATAATGCAAGCAACAATTTCACAGCATCATCTTTTTTTTTCTTTTTTCTAAATCATTTTTATTGAATGTAATGAAAGACATGACAAAATTAGATTAACAAAACAATACAAGTCCAACATGCACTGTAAATAAATGATACCCCCCAAAAAAAACTGGTTTGCATTTTTCCCCATTATTTTTTTTGTAGAATAAGTGTACTTATATTTTATACTATGACAATGTTATGAACAATTCAGTTGGGATTCCATCCACTCCTGCAGCCTTGTTATCAGCAAGGCTTTCTAGAGCTCATCTCACTTCACTCTCCAAGATGTCTGGCTGCAGCTCAGTGGACAAACTTTTGAGGTTATCACTGCTGTTAAGATCCTTCTAGTACTGATCGTCTGTATATTCCTGCCACTTCTTCTTTATCTGATCTGTTTCTGTTAAGTCCCTACCATTTTTGTCTTTTACCACATCTATTTTGGCATCCCAGATTTGAGATCTCTAATTTTCTTGAAAAGATGTCTTGACTCTCCCATTCTGTTACCTCTTCTATCTTTTTACATTGCTCCTATTTCCACTACCTTTTGCTTTCCTTCTTTCCTGGGCTACTTTCAATGCCTCTACCTACATGTCTAGTCGCCTTAAATACATTTTTGTACCTCGACTCCATATTATCAACAAATATTATTTATTCTCTATCTGCTTGGTCTGATGTTTTTTTCCTTTTTTCTACAGTTTAAATCTAAATTTTGCAATAAGAAGCTTATGATCTGAGCAGCAGTCAGCTCCAGGTATTGTTTTTGCTGACTGTATTGAGCTCCTCTTTGACTACAAAGAATATAGTCAATCTGATTTCTATATTGTCCAACTTGTATTGTTGATAGTTAGAGATGTCTCTGAGGTTGTTAGAAGTGTGTGATTAAAATGACCAGAGAACTATCATGGCAGAATACCACTAATCTCTAAACTGCTAACTTGTCCATTTTTCCAGGTATCTTTTGGTTACCTACTTTAGCATTCCAATCCCCTATGATGAGAGTAACATATTTTCTTGGTGTTTTATGTATGAGGTGTTAAATATCCTTGTGGAATTGGAAAGCTTTGGCTTCTACAGCATTCATAGATGGGACATAGACTTGGATCCCTATGATATTAAGTAGCGTACATTGAATTAGAATTTAAGTAATTCTGTCATTTTTTGGTTGTAATCGACCACTGCTTTTGCCACCTTTTGATTGATTATGAGAGCTACTCTATTTATTCTACAGCATACGAGACCACAATAGAAGATCTGGTGGTTGTCTTATATGAAATGTTGAATTCCAATCCACTTCAGTTCACTAATTCCAGGATATCAATTTTTAAACTTGACCAATTCTTGTTTGCTTGGTTCATAGTTCTAGTGTTCTAGGTTCCTATACTGAATTGTTCTCTACAGCAGTGGACTTTCCTTTTCCCCCAGACATATCCCCAGCAGGGTATCCTTTTGACTTTGGCCCAACCACTTCATTAGATCTGGTACTTGTACTCGCGATCTGCTCTTCCCAGTAATGTGGTAGGCACCTTCTGACCTGAGTTGCTCATCTTCCAGTGCTATATCATTACATTGCTGATCGTCCTGATCCATAAGGTTATTTTGGTAAGGTTACTGGAGTGGATGGACAGTCCTCCTCCAGTGGTCCCTTATTTGTCTGACCTCTCTGCCATGACCTGCCCACCTTGGCTGTCTCTACTTGCTATAGCTCACGGCTTCACTGAAGTACATAAGCCCCTTCATCATGACAAGATAACATTCCAAAATGGGTTCATACCTTTATATTTTACTTTTTTATATGTTGAAAACTCTAATAATCTAATATGTTCTGTGAAATTAACAGGGCAACCATTTTATTACAAAAGTAATAGTCTTATCTCCTTATTTCAAAAGAGCTCTACTCTGAGCAGTAAAAGGACCCCCATTTTGTCTAATTACTTTATCTGAGGTGATTAATGAATTTGCAATGTATGGGTGATAAACAGGAAGATTATGCCCAGTTGTTGTAAATATGCATCATGGCACATATTGAAACATTATAAGTCACAATACACACGTTTTCAATTTTTATATATTATTATATATATGACTTGGTTATACAGGATGAACAATATTTCACAAGTCTATGAGATATATTAATTTAATAAGAGAACCAAATTAAGATTTTTCACTACTATATGTTAATTGAATGCAAAGGCTGACTATGGGAGGTGTTCATCAGGTTTGGAGGCTATTACATCTGCACTGGGCCTCAAGATTTATGATAGTGGCCCTGTGTAGATATATAGAACATACACTCAATGCGTGCGTACTGCTTTATACACACACCAGGCATTTGATTTCTCCTGCACATTGAGACAAAACAATAAGATGGTGGGAGATTGTTGAGACTGTATTAAGGTTCTTAAATGTGAATTTTTCCTTAAAAAAAAAAGGACATTGCGGACACTAGAAGGGACAGACAGATTTTCCTTTAGAATAGGAAGTGTCCATCCAAAGGAGGGACAGTTAGTAGGCTTGATATAAATATACTTGTATGTGTACATATTGTATACTATGTCTTCATATCGATACGTTTTACTGCTGATAGATATTTCTCTACATATTGACTCTGCTCTGTACCACCACAATGAAAGTCAGCCCCTGGTAACAGCATGAGGGAAGGGGCTTTTGCTCGGGCTATGGGTCAAGTAGTAATTGCTGTTGGTGGGAGGAGTTTACTGGGAGCAAAACTAAAATTTCCCGCCCTTACTGTTTAGTGTGTAAGAGCATGTGAGAGTTTCCCTCCATCCCTTCTCTTGGTTTTAGTGCTTGTCACAGCTTTGTTGGGTGGGGGTGATTGCCCTCGGTAAGGTGGGAGCATATATTGTTGGTGGTCTACACGGGGTTCCTGGAGACTTCAAGTGGTTGGGCTCCCTTGGTGGTCATGAGCATTCACCTCTGGTTCTTTGTTGTATATTAATCAAATAAAAGCTGTGGGTTGTTTAATCCCATACTGTTGTTTAATCCCATACTGTTATTTATGTGTTTTTACGTACTAAGTCCCTTATTGAGTTAGGCACGAGTAATCACCAAGAGCTTTAGCAGTTACATTATTACACAAGCTCATTACACTTGCGTACCGGAGTAAGCAACTGGCAACAATTTTGAACATTAAGGTTAATTAACAAACTGTAACTATAAATTACAGATCCGCCATTCATTCATCCCATTGAAAACAGTTGTGTGTCAAGTTTTGTATCTGCATTATTTATATCCTTTCTCTTAGTTAAAACAGCAATTTTCCTATCTGTGTTGTAGCACTGCAGTGTGATGTTAATTAGGGTTTTCATTAAAGTGAGTATCCAGTGTGTTGTATATGAATTATACTATATAATTAGCTTTTTGTTTTTTAACTAATCTGTTTGCACTATGTAAAAACATGCAGAGATTAAAATGCATTTTCCAGAAGAAAAAAAAACATTATAAATTAATTTACCAGTTTTTTCTGTGTAACTGCAGTTGTTAAAGCTTTTTTAGTAAGTAGCAGAGTGCCAGAGAAATATGCAAAGTGTAATGATTGCAGTGCATAAAAAGTTACAGTCACTCACTTTAATATTAAAGATTGTGTGATGCAGTCTTTTATGTTCAATGCTCAACTGTGTTTTTAATCTAAAGTTTTTTAAAGGGACATAACAAATATCCCAGGTTTTGCAGAAATGAAATATGTACATTTAAATAAATATAATTGCACTTGTTTGTTATTAAAATTGGATATTTCCTGCTATCTCCCTGCCAGAGCAGTGGTATGCTGCAGCCAGTAGGTGGAGCGATGGTGGCGCTCCAAGACTTTGTTGAATTTGTTCTTAGGGTGAGAGTTACAGTTTTTTACAGGGTTTAGAGATAGGTTTAGGGTTATTGGCAGATGATAAACTTTACATAGTACAATAGTTGTTACAGCGAGCCACTACTTTACTATGTCAAGCTTTTCATCTGCCACTACTTTAACCCTAAACCCCAACTGTAATCCTAAACCCTAACCCTAAGAACAAATTCAACAAAGTCTCAGCATGCTGCCGCCACCCACTGCCCACTGCATGCCACTCCACTCCACTGGCAGGGAGATAATAGGAACGGTCCTCAAAGGGGCAGTTACCTCCCATATAAGGCTCTTTTGCATGTGACAGAGAATCCTGTTTACTATCTAAAAACTTTGTTTTTTATTTCAGTTTTATTTATTTATTGACAAAAAAAGTGTTATTGCTTTTGTTTATTTACATGAGTAAACCTTCCCCCATGGCCACACATACCACCTAAATTAAAGGTGTGTGCCTTGCAGTCTATCAGTGCTCTGCACTGGCCATTGTTGCTTCAATACAGGTCTATGGGGGAAATCTGTTATTTACAGAGCTACCCCCAGCACATGCTGCTACATCCAGGCTCTAGAGTCCTGTCAATCACCCCATGTGACCAATGAGCAGTGCAGCCTCTGTTCCCACAAGCAGAGCAAAGGCACAGAAAAAGCTGTGTGTATAAAAATAACTGCATGTGAATCTGTGCTGTGTGTGCCTATGTGTGTGTGCATGAGCTCTTTGTGTGCCAGTATGTGTGCATGTGCTCTGTGTGAGAAAGCAACACTGCAAGTGAATCTGTGCTGTGTGTGCCTGTGTGTGTGTGCATGAGCTCTTTGTGTGCCAGTGTGTGTACATGTGCTCTGTGTGAGAAAGCAACACTGCAAGTGAATCTGTGCTGAGTGTGTGCATGAGCTCTTTGTGTGCCAGTGTGTGTACATGTGCTCTGTGTGAGAAAGCAACACTGCAAGTGAATATGTGCTGTGTGTGCCTGTGTGTGTGTGCATGAGCTCTTTGTGTGCCATTGTGTGTGCATGTGCTCTGTGTGAGAAAGCTACACTACAAGTGAATTTGTGAATCTGTTCTGTGTGTGCCTGTATGAGCTCTTTGTGTGCAAGTGTATGTACATGTGCTATGTATGAGAAACCAACACTGCAAATTAATCTGTTTTGTGTGTTCTCTGTGTGTGTGTTCTCTGTGTGAGAAAGCAACACAGCAGGTGAATCTATGCTGGGTGTGCCCTGTATGGTATATCATACCCCTGAACAGATAGGTAAGAAAATGCGTAAACACATTTAATTAAGCATTATCGAAACACCAGAGGACAGGTCAATTTTCCATTCCAGTGAATAGCATTTGGACAAGGAACTCTAAAAGACTAAAAGGAAAGCAAAAACCCGCAATTATTACCCAAACTAGCAATAATGCTTACAAAATATGTAAGCTATTGCGTTTTCTCCAACTAGAATACTTCAAAGATAAAACAACATGAAGAGGTTTGCTTTTTTTGATGAAACTTGTCTGATTACATATTTTTAAGTATTATTGCTTGTTTGGATAATAACTGTATTTATATTTTCATTGTAATACATAATTTCAGTTTTTTAATATGAATAAGAGTTACAATATCACAGGACCACTGCAGTTTGGAATAAAGCAACCACATTAGCAATTATGTAAGTTATGAGCATAAAATCTTTTTTAAAGACAAAACATAGATTTAGCAGACTTTGCTTGCATTTTATACTGCTTATTGGCCTGAACCTGAAGGTTCCTTACTGGGACTTGCTTTTCTATTTTCTCATATTGTCAAGTAGCTATTCATAGGTGACATTTTTTCAGTATAGTTGATATTATCTGTATCCAAGGTTCATCTTGTTTCTCATAGGTCTCTGATACTGTTAGGGACAAAAAAGCATATTATAAATATAACACATCAGTGGTTCACTGAGGACAAATATGTTTATTCCAGTATAAAAATGTCCTTTTTAAATTCAGCTTATTACGAGCTGGATTCAAGAGTATGGTTTAAAGACTTTGCTTAATCTGCTGCCATCTTAAATTCGAGTAGTAATATCTCTAACCAATAGTTTGTCTGTTGTCAGATATATGTGTTCCCTATTGGCCACTTGAATATCTATGGAAGGTTGAGAAGAGAAAAGATTACATTACTCGACAAATATATATATTTTGTATTAGATTAATAACATGCTATAAATTAATGTCCATTAAGGTCCTGGTACAGTAAGATGACACTGCAGTTCTGTAATGCATCTAAACCAGTGGTAGCCAACCTGGTCCCTACCACCCACTAGTGGGCGATTCAAGCTTTCGTGGTGGGGTAATGGCTAGTTGGTGTCTCTAACAAGTGACATCACAAGCCAGAAATCCGCAGCACCACACTTGGCTGGTTAGAGAGCTGATGAGAAAGCCTAGGGACAGCAGTCAGGAACACTATCTAGTAAAGACAGGGGGATACACAGCTAGGGTCATATGATTTATGTAACCAGAAAAGTGGGCAGTAGGTATTAAAAGATTGACTACCCCTGAACTAAACGGGCATGGTTTAATTACTGGTGAGATTTGAGTGGAATTGTTTTCTTCTGTTGCCCTGAGCTTCTTTACATGATATGTTTTACAGTTCGTTTTAATCTAAAAGTAGCTACATAAACACAGAGAGGATGTTCATTGTGAACACTGACTAAACGGTTAAGGAGGGTCGAACAATTTGCTCTTCATCTTTTCACTGGTTCTTTCTGTGTAAATTGTATTATTATAATATAGCTTATTTTTTATGCAAAAAACAACTTTCATTATGTATACAACTAGCCCTTTAAAATGCATGTTAGCAAATGCGGGGCTACAGTGTAATTTTATGTATTGGTGTTAAATCAAGGCATGCTTTTTGCATTTACAATACATTTCTGGTGTACATATGTGGATGCTGCCTATTGCATTACATTGTATCCATATTTTCTTACACCTATTTTGCATTGCCTTCAGCATCCAGAGAGCATGGCGGGATTACCTACAGCGCCAGGATTCCTTACACACAAGCTGTATGGAGAAGCGCAGTCCGTCCCCATCGTCTCTGTCCTCGGGCAAGATGAGCAGCTCTATCAGTATGAACACATTCTCTGATGGCAGCACTCCTGTAAGTACATTATTTACATGTAATTTTGGTGCATGCTGCCCACAGCTCCACCACACTGTCCTATAGCTTATCCCTGCATTAAACATTTATACTGTGATATTGGTTTATTATTTCTAGATTTAAGTCACTGCTGAATGTTCTTCATATGTTGCTTTTTATGATGAAATGGTCAAGAGATGCCACTAGAGGGCATTGATAAAACATGGTTCGGCTATGATTTTATTGATTTATCTATACATCTTATGTTTACTACTTACTTCATTGCCTTAATTATTATTTAATATATTTTTGTTAGTTAGTTCTTTTTTTTTTACCTGGCCTCAAAATGTCGATCTTTTCTAAAATATATTTTTGTAAAGCCAGGGTGTATAACAGGGCATACTTGTCAATACGTGTAGTAAGGATATGACTCGCATTATTATTTAGAAATTAGCACAGTTACATACAAGTAATTAAGGAGTTGTGGATAATAAATAAGAAGGAAAGACAGAAATAACTGGTTTCATTCTGGTATAGAAGCTGCCTGGTTAATTCCATTCCATGACAACTGTAATTCAAGAAAATCTTCACATGTTTATTAAGTATGTACCAAACTAACATTATTGACTGTGTGAGATATGAATATCAGCTTAAAAAGAAATAATAATAATAATAATAATAATAATAGTAACTCCCACTTGGACTTAAACCTCTTTGCAATGCTTACCCAGATACAAACTTACCAAAAGGCTTGAATAGAAGTTATAGAAGATTACATCTTGACTGTCTCTTCTCTTCTCTTCTCTCACTCTTAGTTGGGGTTCTGCAATAAACCTTTTTCTTCTGCACTATATGTCATGGCAAGTATTGTGTGTAGCACAATATAATACCCTGTAAAGTTTGTTCAAACTAATTTATTTATTAGGGTCAATGTGGTATTAATAAGTGGCATTGTATGTGCTGTACCAAATCAGTTCAAATTATCAGTGGTGTTGCTGGTTAAGGGGGGAACATAAAACATGTATTGTTATTTTTCTTTGTTTAAGTCTCCTAATCACATAACATCTCGAAAAATGTTTGCAACTAGCTACTGCTTCTGCCATGACAGCATATCCTATTAGTCTATCAATAACATTCTTCTTTGGCTATATTGCAAAACCTGAATTAAATATGCTCAGTAAATTTGTGAATAGGAAAGGATATGAAAAGATGTTTTTTTTCTGGTCTAGATAGAGACATTTGATGCGATACGAATAAAGCATAATAATAAGGTAAAATGACAAGTTAAATGAAGTGGCAGAGGACAAACACATCTGATCCCAAGTTCTATTAATGTGACTCATGAATTTGATGGTGCCTACACAATGGGTCACATATAATAGTTGTGGTAATTGTGTGTTTGTCTGTAACACTATGTTAAAAATTGCAATTACTACAACAAGAACTAGCAAGTAAAACATTTTTTTTTTAAAGTTGTGAGCCACGCATTGAGATGCAAGTTGTGCAATAAGCGTTGTGCTGGGGGGGGGGGTGGAGCTCGCGCAATGCAGTGAGAGAGAGGCACAAAGGAGAGACACAGGAGGGAGAGGGAGGCACAGAGGAGTCACATGGGAGGGAGAGGGAAGCAGAAAGGAAACACAGCGAGGGAGAGGGAGCACAAAGTAGAAACACAGGATTGAGAGGGGGCACAAAGGAGACACAGGGAGGGAGAAGGAGGCAGAAAGGAGACACGGGGAGGGGGGGGGGAGACACATGGGAGGGAGAGGAGGGAGAAAGGAAACATGGGGGTGAAACACAGGGGAGACATAGGGGAGGGAGAGAGGGGAGAAGAGACAGGGGAGGGAGAGGGGGAGAAGATACACAGGGGAGGGAGGGGAAAGAGACATAGGGGAGGGGGAAAGGAGATAAAGGGGAGGGGGAAAGGAGACACAGGGGAGGGAGATGGGGAATGGAGACACAGGGAGGGAGATGGGAGGAAGGAGACACAGTGGTGGGAGATGGGGGGAAAAGACACAGTGGAGGGAGATGGGGCAGACACAAGGGAGGAAGAGGGGGAAGGAGACACAGGGGAGGGAGAGAGGGGAAAGAGACACAGGGGAGGGAGAGGGGGCACAAAGGAGACACACAGGAGGGAGATGGAGGCAGAAAGGAGACATGGGGAGACGCCAGTCTTCACATTTTATTGCCAACATTTTTGATGGGCAAGTCGCTAGTTTCAAATATATTTGAAGCCTTACAAAACTAAGCATAGCTGGTAGAATACCATTTCACTACAAAATAGTTTTTTTTTAACTATATTGATTATTGATTAAAATATTGAGCATAGACAAACTATTATTTTGGAAATTATACATGCTTTGTACTGCTCAGACTGGAAAACAAGTTACCAAGAGCTGGCTTGCCATTTGCTTAGGTGGGCAATTTTCATGCCAGCTAGTCGGTTATGATCCTGTGTGGACTAATCCTAGTCTGCTGGTTTACAGGCTGGTGGCATGTTCTTGGTCCACTTCCCCCTCATGTGAAAAGTTGCAAATCATACTGATGCACATGGTTGTCCCGAAGGGGGCAGTTGCCCTTCTCATAATTGGACACCAGCACAACTTCTCCAGATCCATGGTAATTATACATTATGCCTGCTGCCATCTGCTTTGAACTTCCTCTGCCCTCAGCCAGCACCTGGCAAAAGCAACAGTGTTGAAAACTCTGTCTAGGCTACAGGAGAATTGAATGACTTCAGTCCAAAGTTAATTGTTACATACGTTTTATTTGATTGAATACTGTGTAAATTACATTAAACTCAGTCATTCAGGAACTCTGTATTATTAGCATCCTTATAGGAATATGCATATTCCCCAAAAGAGTGAGTTTTTATTATATATTCTTTTATTTTCTGGTTTTGATAAGTCACTGTTATGTAGAACATTGTGCCCTTGTAATTTAAAAAAAGAACACATATTTTCACTATCTCTCTACATTTGCTTTAAATGTCCCTTTTATATCAATTGCAGGAAATCTTTTCCACCATGCTCATTTACAAAATGTATTTTAATTGCTCTCTGGATGTAATTTTAGTTTCATTTTATTGCTGAATTAAATTGCTGTCGTTCTATTCCTTTTTTTCATATAATACTGTGGCTGTGAGAGTCGAACTGTGTCTCTTTATTTATACATGTATCCTTTTTGAATGCATCTACATTTGAAAGAATGATTCTTGTTTAATTTTAGTATTATTTTTGTTGTAGTTCAAATTTCAGTATTGTGTTTTTGTTGTGTTTCAAATTGTGATTTACCTGTGATTTACTCTTCTGCACGGGCAAATTATGGCGTGTAGCACATTTAATACTTTACTACAGCTTCTCGATAGGGCAAAATATATCAATAATTTTCTGTATAGGTAGAATCATCTTCATCTAAATGTACCATGTTTTAACATAGAATCTCAAGAAATAAGATACTTTTACTTCACTCTGGAATTTCTTGGGGCCCGCATGGAAAATATTATGTAGGTATATACACACTTGTACTACCATTTACATATAACATTTCCCAACACAGACATACCCATATTTCACTGAACAATAGTCGCCACCGCATAATAATCGCACCCGGGTTAAAAAACGTTATTTCTTGCTTAAAATGCTTAAAAAGCTTCACATAATGGTCGCACCCCACTTTTTCCCCCCAAAAAAATGTCTTAAAATATGTGACTATTATGTGGTGAAATAGGGTAGTTTGCCCAAAACTCTTTTTTATGGGCAACTTAACACAGATTTAAATAATACATATATGTGTATGGTGGGGGTACCAGAGAAGTATTTGCCTTTGGACTCTTCTGATATAAATCCACCCTTGGAAACTGCATATTGAAGAAGTTAGAAATGAAACATTGCTCCCTATTCTGTTAGAAGCCTGCAAATGCATCAAAACCATACATTTGGCTGTGGATGTTTTTTCTCTAAATGTTTAGATGTATTCTATTGACTCAAGCCCACAAATTACCTCCTTAAGCCTAAACTTGTAACCTCTGCCTTTTTAAGTAAGATTTCAGTGGGCGTTATCGTATCTGACAATATTTAAGCAATAGTAAATGAGACAATAGTAAATGTGACCGTCATCATGATGTCAGCAATACATGGTTAGTTAGATGCCAATACGTAATATTTGCCAATCAGTCTCGCAATCAAGCAATCTAGCACTTCATAAAATACATTAGATCATCTGTTTTAGTCCATGTGGGTTTCATGATATGTATTAACCCCTTGAGTCCTGGGATCAATATTACTAAGAAATAACATTTAAAAATAATATTTTTGAATTAATTATATGTTTGTGGGTTTCATATTGTTCTGTAATTAATTGTAATGTAGGAGTATTATATGTACTGTATATTATATATTAACAGTATAATAATAGTTTATATTAGTAATTACAGGACATACTTGGTTTTCTTGCAATATATGCAATTTAAAAACGTACACATTTTGTTAAAAGTTTGCAACCGAGAAAACAACTTGCATGGATTGTGGAATAATTTTATATTTAGTTTGACCAGTCTTTCCTTTTGGATTCATGCCTAAAATAGTTGTACTGATGAGGCCTTGAATGCTTGAAGGTCCAGCACGATTTGGCACATGACTGGTTTCTCAAGTGAGCAATCACTGCAAAACAGAGAGGGAAACGCGTAGAGACTCATTTATCACCGGCTTTCATGTGTAAAACCAGGCAAACCTTGTGCAAGAAAAAAAAAGAAACGGAAGCCAGATTTATCAAGAAAATACCATGTCCTTATTAAATTCCCTGCCCTAGTTGTTCAGAAGTAAGACAGATGAATAACTTTCATAAATCCATAAGCAATATTCTATGTAATAAGCATTTCCTTAAGAGTTTTCTCATGTGTATATAAAGCACTAAAAAGAATTAAGCTGAAATTCTCCCATACGCATGCTGAATGAGAAACAAATTTATTAATTCTAAATGGATATAGTTTTATAGAAAAATCTTAGGTTCAGAATCTATGTTTGTATGATAACTTACATTTACTGAAATTGTTAGAGAGCAAACATGAGGTTTAAAGGGACTCTGAAATCATACGTTTGCTGCTTTACTGTACATGTAAAATAGATGGTTCTAAATTATACTTTTTTATATAAAAATGATCAAGAATTAAAAATGTTTTTCTTATTGGCAGTACAAACAGCTTTTCCAACAATTTCCTTGCACACATTACAATAGTAAATGAGACTGTCATCATGACATCAGTAAAACATGGAGGTTAAACTTCAATCAATTCGCGTTTAGAGGTCCCATTTGCGATCAGACTCGCAATTCAGCAATGTACAAAATATAAAAAATGAATGGCGATACTGTTCTAGTCCATGTGGGTGGCCTGAAAATGTATTAACTCATTGATTCCTGAGATTGATATGTGCCATGGAGGTTTATAGGGACCCCCATGGTTATAGTTAGCATTCCCCAATCCCACATCCACTATGGACTCCTTTGACCTTCCAACTGAGGATGAAGTCTCTAGTCTACTAGCAACCTCTCGACCTTACAACTTGTCCACATGATCTTTTTCCTTCAATACTAATCCCTGCCCTCTCTTTTTACACTTATCCCAGCTCTCACAGATCTGTTCAACCTTTCCCTAAGTACTGCAAGTTTCCATCATCTTTAAAACATGCTATAATAACACCCATTCCTAGGAAACCCTCATTTGACTAAGCTTCTGCATCTAACTATTACCCTATCGCTCTAATTTCCCTGGCTTCACAACTGCTTGAGTGACTCGTCTTACCCAATTTATTTCCTCCAACTCCCTAGTGACCCCTTCCAATCTGGATTCCGCCCCAACACTCCACAGAGACAGTTCTTACAAAATTCACTAATAACTTGCTCGCTGCCAAGTCAAAGGGTCACTTCCCTGTTCTAATTCTCCTGGAGCTCTCTGCTGACCACCCTCTACTAATCCAAATTCTCAGGTCTCTTGGGATCTGTGACATGAACTCTTATAATTCATATCACACCTTGAAGATTGAACACTGGCACCTCTTCTTTGCCTCACCCCATAACTGTTGGAGTACCCCCAAGCTCTAGGCCCCTCCTCTTCTCCATCTATACATCTTCCCTTGGTATCCTAATAAAAACATTTGGATTTCAGTATCATTTGCATGCAGATGCAAATCTACCTCTGCACACCAGATCTACTGTATGTCAAGGTTGATAATAGCATCATATTTGAAGCTTGTATGCTTTTCAGAGGCATTTTTTGTGCCTTTTATGGGTGGGTGAGAGTACATATAGGATCTTACGGGCACTCAGAGGGTAACGTGTGTCACTTGGCATTTAGAATGTGAAAAGTCACTTGCCCTTGATGGTATAATATTGTCTTAAAAATAGTGTCTTCTGTCTGTTTGTGAGCCCTCTCTCTGTGCACCCTGTCGCTCTCTCTCTCTGCGCCCTCTCCCTCTCTGCGCCCTCTCCCTCTTTCTGTGTTCACTCTCTTGCTCTCTCTGTGCCCTCTCTCCTTCTCACTCTCACCATCCCTCCTTCTATCTCTTCCTCTCTTCTTCTCTCTCTCTCCCTCTCCTTCTCTCTCCCTCCCTCTCCTTCTCATTCTCTCTCCCTCCCTCTCATTCTCATTCTCTCTCCCTCCCTCTCCTTCTCATTCTCTCTCCCCCTCTTTCATTCTCATTCTCTCTCCCCCTCTTTCACTCTCATTCTATCTCCCCCTCTTTCCTTCTCTCTCCTTCCCTCCTTCTATTTCCCTCACCCTCCTTCTCTCTCCCTCCCTCTCCTTCTCTCCCTTCCTCTCCCTTCCTCTCCATTCACTGTGCAATGCAAGCCTCACAATGCGCAGTGCGTATGCGCAACTCACAATCCCGTAACTCGCTCTCTCCTTCTCTCGCCCTCTCCTTCTCTCACCCTCTCCTTCTCTCTCCTTCTCCCCGTAACTCGCTCTCTCCCCCTCTCTCGCGCTCTCCCCCTCTCTTGCCCTCTCCTTCTCTCTCCTTCTCCCCGTCACTCGCTCTTTCCCCCTTTCTTGCTCTTTCCCCTTCTCTCGATCTCTCTCCCCCTCTCTCGCTCTCACTCCCCCTCACTCTCTCCTCCTCGCACTCTCTTCCCCTCTCACTCTCTCTCCCCCTCTCACTCTCTCTCCCCCTCTCACTCTCTCTCCCCTCTCACTCTCTCTCCCCATCTCACTCTCTCTCACTCTCCCTCTCCTTCTCACTCTCTCTCCCCTCCTCTCTACTTCCCTCCTTCTCTCTCCTTCCCTCCTTCTCTCTCCTTCCCTCCTTCTCTCCCACTCTCCTCTCTCCCTCTCCTTTCTCTGTCCCCTCTCCTCTCTCTCTCTCCCCTCTCCTCTCTCTCTCCCCCTCTCCTCTCTCCCTTCCCCTCTCCTCTCTCCCTTCCCCTCTCCTCTCTCTCTCCCCTCTCCTCTCTCTCTCCCCCTCTCCTCATTCCCTCCCTCTCCTGCTTCGCCGTGCATTGCAAGCCTCACAATTTTGCGAGTGTTACACACAAACTCACAGTACGACAACTATATTAGTGACTAGGAAATTGCCCGTCAAAAATCACAGGAATAAAATTGTAAGCCTGGCAATGCTGTTTGCCACACAATGCGAGGCTATGGCCCGTCTGAGCACCTTCGGCGCTCATCCGCGAGTCCCGCGCTGAGCGCCTTTGGTGCTCATTGCAAGCCTATCCCCCCCCCCCCCCGTGTAGTTTAGGTGCCTCACGATGAGTGTCACTGCCTTGGTTAAATGTTGCTTGCTGGCTTGGATTAACTGTTACTGGCTTAAGTTAACTGTTACTGGCTTTGGGCTCTTTTTTACTGCCTTCGGCCTCGTTTTCATCCTGTTAATTTTTTTCTGCCGCCATTTTATTTCTCACTTAGAAGATTTTTGAGTGCCTTTAAGCTACATAGTGCCTGGTCTTGCGATACTGCTGCAGTCCAATCTGTTAAGATTAAGCCATAAGTAAGCTCGGAATTGGAGCGAAGCGGACCGTCGGGTCAAGGGATAGGACGCCGTGTGTGCACAGTCTATATCAAAAGGGCTTCTACCTCTTTTCTCGGCAGATTGGACTTCAGTAGTATCACAAGTACCAGGCACTATGTAGCCTTTACTATTATAGATGCATTTCAGATATTGATTGACAAAACCCTTTATAGCTGGGTTTAATGATATTATAATCAATAATATATGCATGGCATCTACACAGTACTTATATATACCTGCCTGAATTATTCAGCCTTATATAGAATTGTCTCCATACAATGTTGGATTTATTGATACATCTTTGAGATTCAATGCACACCACCCCATCCTCCTACTTGTTCTTGTTTTTATTTCCATTTAGTGTGTGTTAATTTATGTACCACTTTCAAATAATCCTATGATTCAGCAGACAAAATTTCCATATGAGGATTATAGAAATAAAAAATAATATTTTTTTGTAATATGATTGTGGTTCTACATATTATTATTGGTCATATAGTGGGTCATACAAATATGTAATTTATTTTATCCTAGTATGTCCTGGGACTGTGACACTCTTTTGACCCGTTTGACCTTCTTTGTATTATATAATATACCACTTTATTAATCCTCCTATTAATACCTATATTGAATTTTGACAGTATGGTACCTATTATTTTTTAACTTCAACACAGCGGTTTTTTTCATTATTTTATTCATTCCTACTTCCCTAATTAAAACCTAATCCTTTATTATCAAGTCTAGTGTGAATCACTAAGGGAACTATAGGTCATATTCTAGTTTTGCTTCACAATAAAAACAAACATCTTCAAAGTTGTGGGCATGTTCTGTAAATTAAATGGTGCAAATGCTCAAACAATCCACGTTAATTCCAGGTTGTGAGTCAACAAAACAAGAAAAATGACAAGGGGGGTGAATACTATTGCAAGGCACTGTAGTTCTCAGCTACAAATTTAAATAATTTGCAAACTGGTATCTTAAAACCATGGGCGGCTGGTGCATAGAAGTAAATGGGCAACTCCCAAAATGAATGCACTGACTTAATCCCACCATTACTTACTTATTTGTATAATTTATAAAATAAAAAAAACAACTTTAAATCACACTGTGCTGCAGTTAAACACACTGACTTATCAGATCTCGCCCCCTGCTTGTGACTTGCTTAGTCTACAGATCAGGATACATGTGAGAATTAAAAAAACAAAACAACATAATGCTATCTTTTCCCGACTTGTGCTCTAACCTATTGGACTGAGACTGTCTGTCAAACGCAGCATTATCCAATCAGAATGGCCGGGAGGAAAAAGTCCTAGATCCTGCAGGGACAGCACCTCTTACAGTCTCCCTGGAAGTGAATACATTAGTGCAATCCTGACAATCTCAATAAAGTTTGTTTAAAAAAACAACAACTTCCAGCTCACAGTGCATGCTTCAGCTTTGTAAATACTCTGGTGGTCTTATTGATTCTGACTACCCTGCTCCACACACCAAGCTTGTGACCTGTCTGTCACCATCACGGCTTATAGCATACAGAAGTAGCTGCAGAGCTCAGGTGAGTCAATATTCCTCTTTGTGTCTTGTTGTTGTTGTTCTGTCCTTGAGTCGTGTCTGACTCTCAGTGACCAAATGGATGCAGCACACCAGGTACATCTGTCTGTGTTTCTGGTTGCGCTTATCCATATGGTTTTCATGGCAAAGATACTGGAGTGGGTTGCCAGTTCCTACTCCAGGGGATTGCATTTTGTCATGAAATAGCTCACAGTTTCACTGAGGCAACAAGCTCCTTCACCCTTCACCCTTTGCCTCTCTCTATGTCCATATGTATTTATAAGGAGGGAATATACTTAATTTTGGGGGAGATCTCTTATTGTATGTGTAAGATATATATGATGTGTATGTACATATATGTACTTACAGAAGTTGACTCTCAGTTAACCGGCACCCATGGGGATTGGTAGATGCCGGATAAATATCGTTACTGGTTGCTTGAGAGTTACTATTAAATGAGGCCTATATTAGCTGCACACACGATGCTCTGCTAAGTATATTTGTCAGTGAAGGCTGGTCTAGCAGCAGCAGCTTTCACTCCTCACTTACACACAGGTACGTTCGGCTGGAGAGTCCGGTCCTGATCCTGGGTAATGTAAACCCAACTACACTGGCTCAGTCACTCATGCCTGTCTGCTCCCAGGTAAAACTGAATTGCAGAGACATACAGTATATGAAATCTAGGATCTAGGTACCTGTAAGCATTTTGTGGCATGACAACCGGGCTCCTGGCATTTGTTGAGACTTGTAAATTAACATTTTTAATTGAAGTACAGTATTCAATTTTTTTCCAGTTGCTTGAGAGTTCTGGTTGCTTGAACTCTGGATAACCGAGAGTCTACTGTGTATATATATATATATATATATATATATGTCACATATATAGTTGTCAGCAGTACAGGTTGTTGCTAACGTTTGCGGGCTTGCGTAGCCCTCTCAAAGCAGTTTGTAGGCGTTCTTCCCTACGACCCCCTACGACTTAGGCAGGGAGCACCAAAGGCGCTACAGGCACTGGTGGAGAGTTGAGCGCCATAGGCGCCTCATCCGCCTGCGACCCTGCCAAAAAGACTCACGTCTCCTTCCCCTCCTCCTATCCTTCCCCTGTGACTCCCCGTCCCCTCCTCATCTGCTTCCCCTGATGTTTCTCTTTCCCCCATCTCCCGCCCCTTCCCCTGTGTCCCTCTCCCCCCTTCTCCTGTCTTCTCCCTGCGTCTGTCCTGCCCCTGCGTCTCTCTTCCCCTTCTGGCCCTCATTGTCCTGCGACCTACAGATACGACCCGCCAGCACTTAGAAAAAAAAGAACATTACCAATGCGACCCCAAAATTACGACCTGCAAAACAAACACGTAACCCTGCAAACCACTAAACACAAAACCAAAAACACATAAAAAAAAAAACAATACACGACAGCACGGGTGGACAGGCCAGGGGGACCTCTACAAATGAGGTTCAAGCTCAATATAAACCCCCATTTCCCCAGTTTCACCACTTGAAAATTGCCTAAGGTAGAAAAAAAATGGTGGCCGAAAAAATGAAAACGAGGCTTCACGAACCAGGACCGCGAAATACGCTGCTAAACACGTACAACCTTTCCCAAGAGATCCGAGATAAGCTCGAGACCCCACATTAACCCCTTGCAGCAGGGGTCCGATGTTAAACCCCCAAAGTGTGCCTACATTAGCCCATGCTGGGGCTCCCATGGGGGACCCCCGCAATTTCCCCACATTGACCCTTACAATGGGGGTCACGATCGTGTCCCCCTCTGCATTTCAAACCTTTAAATTCAATGTTGCGGCTCCTTAAAGGACCCGTGCCACACAAACATTAAGGGCGGCAGTGGGGGTACTGCACGACCCCCACCGGCACCTAACATTAACCCCCCAGTGCTTCGAGAGATAATGCCTCTCTTTATCAAATCAAAAAGCGATACTGATACAAGTATGAACTATAAACAGTAAACAGAAAGAGATGGGGGGAAAAAAATTAAAAAACAAGAAAGACAGAATTCATTGGCCAATATAATTGTCGTACTACGGGCCTGTTGGTACCTCTCAGGAATGTTGCGGCCCTGCAATGAGCTCCGCAGGTGCTCATCGTGTGGCCCGTAGGACTTAGGCTGCAATGAGCGACGAAGTTGAGGCCCTGTAATAAGCGCCGAAAAAAATGGCAGCCGAAAAAACGTAGCAGAATGAAAACAAGGCCGAAGGCAGTAAAAAACAGAACAAAGCCAGTAACACTTATTGCAAGCCAGTAACATTTAACCCAAGCCAGTAACATTTCACCCAAGGCAGTGAAACTGAAACCATAACAGTAACACTTAACCCAAGGCAGTAACACTAATCGCGAGGCCCCTCAACTACACAGAGATGGCGGAGCCTCGCAATGAGCGCCAAAGGCACTTCTTGAGAGCCATTTGATGAGCGCCAAAGGTAATCATTGCAAAGCAGGAAATTTGAAGCACACGGGGGGAGAGGCCCGAAATGAGCCCCAATGTCGCTTATTGCGAGTCACGCGATGAGCGCAAAGGCCCTAAGCACGGGACTCATGAGCGCTGAATGTGCTCAGGGGGGCAAGAGCCTCACATTGTGTGGCAAACAGCATTACCAGGCTTATAATTCTATTCCCGTAATTTTTTTTATGTGTGTGTGAAGGAGCAGAATTAGAATTAGAATATATGCTTAATAAACCACTCAAATATGTTTTTGCATATAGGCAGCATGTAAACTGAATAAATATTTAGAAAAAACACATAGATTTATTCAAATGTATTTTTTTTTAAGATAATCTAAATAGCATGTGGGAGGTTTGAGATGCTTCTCCCACATGCTATTTAAATTATTTTTCAAATAGAGGGAGAAACAAAATAGTACTGAATCATGCAGGATCAGGGTCTATAGAGGTAACATGTTGTAAAGGAGAGGGGTTTATACTAGGTCTCTGTTTTCTGCCCCACCAACTTGGAAAGTCACCAACCACCACGGCTTATGACGATTGAGTATCTGCTCAAAATGTTCACCCTTGTGAACTTCACATATCTGCAGACTATCAAACACACTTCCCTTTATTTTTGTCTCAATGTGACTTCAGCATTTTTTTTATTTATTTTTTTGAGGTGCAGGAAAGACAGTCCATCTTTGTTCATTGCCTTTACAAAAAGTTTTCAACTTTATATGCATTGGTGGTAACGACACCTTTTTGGGGTCCACTTGACAATTTGTTTCATTTTGGATATAAGCTCTCAGGAGCAGGGACCTCTGTGATGATCCAGGGTTAGGGGCTGTTACTGCCAGGGCCACCTGCTATAGGCTACAGGGTAACTACCAACAAGGACTGTTTGGGTTATTGAAAATCTCGGGGACCAGCACCCTGATACCTGGCTTCTATATCAGTCAGGGTCTCACCATAAGGAATCAGCACTTACAGAGTCCCTAGTAACCGCCCTGTGGTAGAGACCCAGGACAAGTTACTTGCAGGGTGGAGATAGGATCAGTATCACAGCCACAGGAGCAAATAAGAGAACCTACCATTTCATATGTCTCAGCAGTTAACTGATTTTGGAAAGACAAACAATATTTCTATGGGATAGATACAGAGTGGGATGTATACAACATAATAATGACAGGGAGTGGCAGACAAACTTGGAACACTAAGCTAACATCTAATACACACATGCACTCTCTAGCTGTCTAGCACATCAGAGATGCAATTAGCTTATCTGGCAAACAATGGGACAAAACAGATTACAATACAATCACTGGCTTCCTGTCTGTCTACAATGTCTCATTGTAGACGTATTTTGTTTAAACTGTTTCATGACCATTTGGTTACAGTTTAAACATAACACAGTAATATAACATGGGGAATTACATATAATATACAAGATAAGGCAGAGATATATGCCATAAGACCATATGAAGCATGGTGGTACACTATGGCCCTATGTTTTAGGGCTATTCCCCCCATTACCCACCTTCCCACATTTCCCATTTGGCAATATAAATCCCCTACCAATTTTCCAATGGGACGGTATGTCCTCTATGGTGGCTCAATGCACCAGTATCCACCTCTATTCGTTTTATATTAACACTAGCGACTTGCCCATCAAAAATGACGGTGCAATACAATTTTAAGCCATGGCAATGCGGTTTGCCACACAATGTAAGGCTTTTGTTCCTCTGTGGACCTTCAGCGTGCATTGTGAGCCCCGTGCTGAGTGCCTTCGTGGGTCACCCCAGGGCTCGCAATGAGTGCATTCGGCGCTAATTGTGAGCCTATCGCCTCGTGTACTTCAATTGTCCAGCTTTACAACGATCACCTTTGGCGGTCATCGCGAGAACAGATATATAAATACAGTGTAAAATGTGTGTACAGTGAATTAATAAAGTAATATGAATTAATAAATGAATATACTTTACCTCTTTATATTTAATATGCAGCAATCAATATCCTGAAGAGCTAACAATCTATTTGGATTTTCCTGCATCTGAAAATGTACATTTAGATTGTTGATCATGTTAGGAGAAAGTGTCAGCAATGTGGCAAGTGTGCAGTGTAAATAGGCTGCGTGTGTGAGGGCAAACTGTGTGTTTAGGCAGGTAAAGCGGCATTTTAGAATCCTAATGTTATAAGTTGTAAGTAAGTGTTGTAAAATGGTGTTTACTTGGCTCACGCTCCATTTCCGTCCATTGTAATGGTATATTTTCTATGTTCTACGTTCCTCGCTAACTCACACATGCCTGCCCGTGATTTTTGCGGCTCTGTGTCCTTTAGGCTCGTTTAAAAAAAAAATTGAGTCTAATTTTTTTTTCTTCCTTTTGAAATGGTGAAACTTCTTTAATTTGACTTTAATTCACGTGCAACCTCACCCCTAGACGTCCTGGCTGTCGCTCTGTGCTCTGTGCTGTGTGTGATGTTTTTATTTAAGGTTTTTTGTTGTTTTTTGATGTACGCGTTTCGGCCATTAACTTCGTATTTTTGGGGCCTTGTATTTTTGCTTTTTCTAAATCCCGTATTTCTAAGTCCGAATTTCCTCATTGCGCGATATTGTTTTTTTTCTATGGGACGGTATGTCCTCTATGGTGGCTCAATGCACCAGTATCCACCTCTATTCATTTTATATTAACACTAGCGACTTGCCCATCAAAAATGACGGTGCAATACAATTTTAAGCCATGGCAATGCTGTTTGACACACAATGTAAGGCTTTTGTTCCTCTGTGGACCTTCAGTGCGCATTGTGAGCCCCGTGCTGAGTGCCTTCGTGGGTCACCCCAGGGCTCGCAATGAGTGCATTCGGCGCTAATTGTGAGCCTATCGCCTCGTGTACTTCAATTGTCCAGCTTTACAGCGATCACCTTTGGCGGTCATCCGAGAACAGATATAAAAACAGTGTAAAATGTGTGTACAGTGAATTAATAAAGTAATATGAATTAATAAATGAATATACTTTACCTCTTTATATTTAATATGCAGCAATCAATATCCTGAAGAGCTAACAATCTATTTGGATTTTCCTGCATCTGAAAATGTACATTTAGATTGTTGATCATGTTAGGAGAAAGTGTCAGCAATGTGGCAAGTGTGCAATGTAAATAGGCTGCGTGTGTGAGGGCAAACTGTGTGTTTAGGCAGGTAAAGCGGCATTTTAGAATCCTAATGTTATAAGTTGTAAGTAAGTGTTGTAAAATGGCTTTTACTTGGCTCACGCGCCATTTCCGTCCATTGTAATGGTATATTTTCTATGTGCTACGTTCCTCGCTAACTCACACATGCCTGCCCGTGATTTTTGCGGCTCTGTGTCGTTTAGGCTCGTTTAAAAAAAAATTTGGGTCTAATTTTTTTTCTTCCTTTTGAAATGGTGAAACTTTAATTTGACTTTAATTCACGTGCAACCTCACCCCTAGACGTCCTGGCTGTCGCTCTGTGCTGTGTGTGATGTTTTTGTTATGTTTTTATTTAAGGTTTTTTGTTGTTTTTTGATGTACGCGTTTCGGCCATTAACTTCGTATTTTTGGGGCCTTGTATTTTTGCTTTTT
This sequence comes from Discoglossus pictus, assembly GCA_027410445.1. Classification (NCBI taxonomy): domain Eukaryota; kingdom Metazoa; phylum Chordata; class Amphibia; order Anura; family Alytidae; genus Discoglossus; species Discoglossus pictus. The sequence goes on along the minus strand of CM050165.1, from coordinate 341,931,093 downwards.
CTAAATCCCGTATTTCTAAGTCCGAATTTCCTCATTGCGCGATATTGTTTTTTTTCTAAGTCCCGCGGCATGGTTGTTTTTTTTTTTCAAAGTCCCGCTTTCTGGGTTGTTTTTAACCGCGAGTGAGGAGCCTCCACCTCCGCAAATGCAGACACTCTCTTTGCGAAGTCCGCATTTGCGGCCTGCAATGAGCCTTTTGCTCATTGCAGTTTATGTCCCCCTCCGCAAATGTGGCCCCTTGCTTTGCTAGGGTTCGCATTTGCGGCCTGCAAAAAGCCTTCGGCTCATTGCATCCGACGTTGGAGCCTCCAAAGCGTGACGACGACTCGCAGTTTGACAACTATTATATATGATGTGTTGCTGTACTGTTAATTATCAATTCTCACTGTATACAATGTTTTTCCCCTTACAGTGTTACTTAAAATGTTGGTGATTTATAAATGAAGGTTAGCAATAATAATAATACAATTTGCATAAATGACATTTTTCAACTCAATAGTATTACTAATTTTCATATTGTTTGATAGTGACATAACATTTGCTCCGATAAGACTGTGTTAAAATAAAGATGTGATAGGATTTGCTCAAGAACACTGATGAAATTGGAAATGCTGGAACTAAGATTGCATAGAATTGGTACAATTAGAAAAATAGACACTAATGTGAGTTCACAGCTGTGATCTTCCACAAAAGACCAAATCCTACCTTCCTGGGTGGTTGCCAAGTTAGGGAAAGATGCGACTTGCTCAGCTATCTAGTTTGCTCACCATATGCTAATTCATATTTGATTCTAGAACCATGAGCTGTCTTAAATAAAGAAATCAAGATTATTATATTTTGCTATTTATATTACTACTCTACTATTACTATTCATCAAGCACCAACATTTTTGTTAGTGCAATTCTGAAGGGTATTGTGATTTAGAATGGGTAAATGAAGCAAGTTACAATGGTAATGCATTTATAAAGGTATTCAGAAATACAGACTATACAATTCAATAAGGCAACAGACCATTTGGATGAGGTCCCTACTCTGAAGAGTTTACAATCTAGAACATCTACAATTTCAATTGATTTTGCTTAAAGAACATGTTATTAGTGCAGAAGATTTATTTTTTCCCCAAACAACCATATATACTATAAATGAAAAACAGAAAAGAATTAACATCCCTTGTACTGAACTGACTTCCCAGAGAGGAATCTCGGCAGTGTGTTGGGCTGAAGCCTGCCTGCTGCCTTCCTGGCAAATAGAAAGCACTGTGGGCCAGCTACAATGAAAACAAATTGGCAGATAATTCCTGGCCTATGGTCAGCCAAGTGAGCAACATGCCTCAGAAGATTTTCTTTGATTGCAATGATGGAGCCCAGTGTGCTATTAACATTTCCTTTGTCAAAATGTTACAAGGCAATGGCACTGCTGAACTGAGGCAAAGCTAGATTAAATTGGATATAAATTGCACAAACACTTATAGGTAATAAAAGCAGTTTTGTAGGCAAATCGCTCATCACAGGATCAAAAGATTGTAAACAGCTCCCGGTACCTATACCGTTGTTGACATCATTTGCTGTGTTTAGGTAGATAGTATATCTTTATTATACTGAGGGAAAATTCTTACAATGGCAGTGTTTGAAATATTAGAAACTATTGCTTCTCAGAAAGGGGAATGCCTTCCAGCAGAGATTGAAGAAATGAATAAAAAAATCAAATGTACAAATTCTTAGGAGAGACATGCTGAAATTCAAGGATATAAAAAGGAAACAAAATCAAATAAGTCAATCCCAAGATAAGAATAAGAAACAAACACAATAATGTTTCCATTTAATATCTGTAAGCAAATTGTAAACTTGTTAAAAGAATATTTTATGTAGGACTCAAATGTTGCCATTGTCTTGTAGTATTGGTATCTCCACCTCCACTCAACTCCATTGCCCATTTGTACAGTACACTGGATATGTTTAATACAGTCAGATTTCTGCTGTGTGTTCTGTTAACCTCGTCTGGCACTGTCATGGTTAATATGATATATTATTTAGCGATTAAGGAGCAAGAAAGTAGTTAACCCATCTCCTAACACTCAGACTCTTATATTATGCCAATTGTCCTCTGTGAAGCATATATTCTTGTGGATTTTACCCGTCTCATCCATTATATAAACTAATGGTTTGTTCTCTATTTTACCTGCTAAATAAGAAAAATAAAATTGCAGATAAGACATGTTCAATCTGATTACTCCTTGGAAGATTCATCACGGTGTTTCAAGTGTTCTGCATTTGGTGATTATGGCTGTCACTGTGGTTCATGGTGTTCCAGAGTCTTAGAAATGGCTTTTGAGCCCTTTGCAATCTGATAGACATCAAGTACAACTTTTTTCTGATATCTTCAGGAATTTCATTTGATTGTGGCATAATATGCTTATTGAATTATGTGCTGTCAGCTTGACCCTGATAGTACGGGTCATATTACATGAGGTTTATGTTGAGCAGGTCTGACTGTAATCGAGCCTGGCTTTGTTCAATCAGCTGACTCTATTTAAGTGGGTTGATTTAGTAAAAAGTAAAAATTGTGTTATTTTTTCACTCAGGTTGCCTTTATCTAATATTCGATTTTGTCTAAACATCTGAAAACTTTTAGTGAGGGCTATTTTTATGGCACTGTACAAAAGTAGGTTTTAAGTCTAACAAGATGCCTATCAATGACAGTATTGTTCTAGATATACAACTTTTTTTAAGTATCTTAATCCAAGTAATTGTATGAATTATGAATCACAAATTATACATATTAAGACTTGCATATTGTACATATTATGACTTAATAAATTGTAGCTATTTTTGTTTAATTTTCTATTTTAGGGTCTTTTTACAGTGAGGGTTTAGAGTTAGCTTTAGGATTTACTGATAAGTTTAGGGTTACTGTTAAGAGTTAGGGTTAGGGATTAGGGTGGTGGCAGGTAACACATAGTAAAATAGTAGTGCTGCAGCAGTATGCTGCGGCCAACAGGTGGCGTGTTCCTAGCGGGTAATTCTAACTTTCATTTAATTGTAACTATAAAATATGCAAATAATAGTGTACCTGGGATGGGTTAACTGAATCTAGCGTCAAATAAAGGTGTGAAATTATAAAAAAGTAATTGTTCTGTACAGTCATATACCGTTTGGTCCGAATATAAGCCGCACCTTTTTTCAGATTTTTGAGCTTGCGAGTTAATGGTGCGGGCTTATATTTGCGACCGGTGTCAGTCAAAAAATCGATTGCCGATTTGCGAACTTTGCTTGTAACGTGTGCGGCTTCTATTCGCGAATGCAAAATTACTGCCGATTTAGCGCGATTGCGAGTTAAGCGTGCGCGATTGTGAGTTAAGGGTGCGCGCTTGCGAGTTAAGGGTGACGATTCTCGTGCTTTAGACTGCAGTGATTGAATAGCGCTTTAACTGTTTTAGTGATTCTAACGTCCTGAAAAGCCTGTAACCTGCAAAAAAAGCCTACAGTGCTAATTGAAAGCCGGTTTCTTGCAATGGCTGATCACTTTGAGAGTCTTTTTCTCTCCAATTTTACGGGTGTGGCTTATATGTGAGTACTATCCTTTTTCAATTTTTTCCACTTGAACTTTACGTGTGCGGCTTATATGCAGGTGCAGCTTATATTCGGACTAATACGGTAATACTGATTGACATATGTTTGGTCCTACCTCTGTGTTATTTCATTACATGAAGATAAAACCTGTTTTGCAGGATAATATAATCATACAATCAATTTATGACTTCCTATTATACATTACCCAAAACAACATTGCTCGTAGTGTGTGTTTATATTCTGGCAGCTAGTTGTCTAGATTATGTTTTGATAAAATCCAGATCTCTGACTTGACTGTTTTTTTTTACTGGTATTTAACATTCTAGCAGTGTTTCTGCAAGTCACAGACTGTGGTTATTTTTTCATGGATAGAGCATTCTTCTTGCAGGGGTTTAATGGACAGTCTGCATAAAATTATAGCACAATAAACATGACGGCTTAAATCCTGCATCAGCCTTTTTTAGACAGAAGTTCAATACACTAAAGGCCTCTGTTAGATCAGGTGCAAGGTGGGAAGGATTTTAAGGTATCTGTGAGATAAATTCACATAAACCCTTTTTATGTTACTGTCTTTTATAGATGAGCCTCTCTCCTTGGATATTAATCAGTTAGTGATACAGTACATAATTATTACAAAATAAACATGCATAATAAACACAGGAATAAAACTGGAATAATAGGGGTAAACAATATCTGCATCATCATAGTAGAGAAGGTAGGAGGTATGTTATGAACAGAAGGGCCCACTGGGGTTCATCAGTTATTATATGTGTGGTGAGAATGTACTAACAACTTGCTTAACAGTCATACCTGGGATATTCAAGAGGGCTAAATCTTTCTAAAGAATTTACATGGCCCTGCGATCGGCCACGAGTGAAGGCTCTGGATTTAGTCATAAAGAGGGGAGCTAGGTTTTGTGGCTCTGTAAGAGGAGAAAAAATGTCTAATGAGAACAAAAAAAGGCATGTGGGTGAGGGGGGAGTGAGATCTTTCTGTGTTTTCAGATATCTCTGTAACAATAAAGAAGTGCCAGTCTGATTTTGGACACATTAAACAAAGGTGGTGTAGGTGTCTGTTTGTACTAATCAAAGGTACATGGTGTGTGATTCTTACATCCTAAGAAAAGGGGTCTGATAGTGCCTGTCTTCAGAAGTGATGCTGTCATCTGAAGTGTCTGCTGGAGTTGAGATTTGAACAAAAAAGTTGAGTTGAGCGTAGCCTCCCCCCCCCCCCCCCCCAAATCGGGTGGGCGTGACAGGTATACCTGAGAATGATAAATGCACACATGATATAATGTTATGATGGCTCTGGGATAATATAAGGAAATAATATATTATGGAAAGTGAGGTGAATAGCTAGAATAGTTTCACAACACATACACTAGACACTAATATAGTATTAGAGTTGTGGGCTCAAAAGCAAAAGAATGGAAGATTACATCAGCAGAGTACTATTATAAAACAACCAGAAAATTAGGTTAATTTGTAATTGTATGTAATCGTTGACAGGGATAAGATTTTATGAAAACATACATTTTTCAGAGTGGGTGTTAAGCAGGGGTGGGGAACCCTCATGCTTAAAGGGATAGTAAATTTAGCAGACAAGTTGGAGGACACCAGTGGAAAGATCTCATAAAGGGCAAGTTTAAATTTTTTAAATTTTTTAATACGTGTTTTTCTTCTAGAAAGATATGGTATTTTGAAAAAATTATGGTGATTGTTGTGTTGACATGATTAATGTCCCAACTGATTTAAACCAATCTGATTGCAGAGGTGTGTATGCATAGACTCAATGGAACTGTTGGTGAGTGACAGGGGTGTGTGGGCCCAGCATCGAAGTAGGAAGTAGCAAAATTACAAACTGCAGCTCACAAAGCCTGATTCAGAGCAGTGTTCTACAAGGACAAAATAGCATATATGAATGTAGCAATATACCCAGACATATATTCACATACATTTCCATATATGTATATAGTGTGACAGATTCACTTTAACACTAAGGATCCATACCTTGTTTTTCAATAAAATGGAGCCCTTTAAAACTAAAGGCAAAAACAAAACTCTTATTGAAGCCCTGCATAACTAAACTGTAGTTCCCTCACTGTCTTACATATAAGTGCAAACATACAGTCCAAACATAGGCAGCAGAGCTGTCTTTCTTTCTCACCTCTCTCAGGCTCTGTATCTCCGGTCTCTCTTTACTAAGCAGATACCTCCTTCGGTCATCACCTTCAGGGACTTTATGTTCCTCTTATCTGCAGGCTCTCTCTTCAAAGCTTCTGGCTTTGGTCCATTAGCTTTCTGTGCTGCCGCTGGCAGCAGCCCTGCACACTTTCACAACACTCCAGCTCTGTCCAACAAATCTCCACCTGGAGGCAGCAGCAGGCCTCGATTGAAGCCACACCCCTGCCTTTTGAGCAGGTTGTTAACTGTCTCACTACTGGGGAGAAGTCTTGAAGAGCTCTCGTCTGACCTCTGGTGGCACTTCACCACAATATATATATATATATATATATATATATATGTGTGTTTGTGTGTGATACTGTATTAAACATTCTGTATGTGATACAGTGTGAGAGAGATACAGTGTGAGAGGTACAGTATGATACAGTACGATACAGAATGTGAGAGACAGTATATGTGTAATACAGTATGTGAGATGCAGTATATGAGATACAGTATGTGTGATACAGTATGTTCTATCTCCTTTTCTCTTTCCAACCTTATCTCCCTCCAACTCTCCTTCTCTCTCTCTTTCACATTATTCCTCCTTCCCTCTCTCTCTCCTCTTTTCTCTATTTCTTTCATTCTCTCTCCTCTTCTCTCTCTCTCTCCTTCACACTATCTTTCTCCTTCTCTTTCTCCCTCCTTTCCTCTCTCTCCTTTTCTCTCCCTATGCCCCTCCTTCACTCTTTACTTTTCTCTATCTCTCTCTCCTTCTATCTGTCACTATCCTATCTCCCTCGTTCTCTGTCTCTCCTTCTCTCTCTTCCTCATTCACACTCTCCTCTCTCTCTGTTTTTCTCTCTCCTTCATGCACTCTCCATCTCTGTCTCCCTCTCACCCCCTGACTCCCCCCCCCCCCTGTTTTTCTCCCCCCCCCCCACCCCCCATATTTTTTTTCCACACCTGTTTTTCTCTCCCCTTCTCTCTGCACTGTCTCTTACCATGGGCAGGTGAGGTAGGGGTGCACCGTCATTATAGACAGGCAGAGGCTGCCACATGAGCACTCTGCCTGTCACTACTGTGATGGGGAATTATCTGATTGGATGATACTTCCCCATTGCAACAAAGAGAAGGATGTACGACCAGAGCAGCTATTGGATGACAGCAGACACACAGAGACAGCTTATGGGCATGGAGCCTGGTGGGCATACCCAAATAATGTAAACAAAGAAAAATAATAATACAGTAGAAAACAGACAAAGCAAAGCACAACACATACAGACAGTTCTTTTTTACATTGAAACATAACTTGCTCTGCCAGATGCAGCAGAGCAAGTTCTATGAGCTTACTCTTCCTTTAATGACTATTTGTGGACCTCTATCTGAATCCATATGCCCATCCATGCATGTTACACAGCTCTATTTATGTGCAGAGATTACTGTCCCTCATATTCGAGAGGCATCTCTGTTTTTCCAAAATTGTCCAATTTAGCTGAATAAATGCTTAACCCTTTTTGATTAATAGCCCTATAAAAAAACAAAGCACATGGGATTATTTAAATATATTTATCCCCAAACTAAGAACTATACCCTATTTTTCTGCAGTGCAGTTGAATCATATACAAACTAAAAGCCTGGGACAAGGAGGTGCATGTATGTGATTGCTGGGAATTTGTTTCATTCTCACCATTCACTATAACCCCTGTTCCATTTGACAAAATAAATAAAAATAAATTGCTGGGAACATCTTATGTAATAGCATTAGTGCTGTAAATGACTGCATGTAAGTGTACATAATTACATTATTGTTTTCATTTTTTGATCTTTATATAAAAAAACACTCCCAGTTCTGAACATCAATGATCCTTACCATTTTTTTTAACTTAAATAGCAGCTCAACTTAATGGCAATATATTTACTCAAAACTAAGAAAAAAATAACAAATGTATCCCAGCTCAAGAGAGCCAGTTCAATCCCATCGCTTCCAGCAGATGGAATTGAACTGGCTCTTTTTGATGGGAAAAAACTGGATCGTTTCCACTGTGTTGACTGTTTGTTTGTCTTTGCTTGATGGTTGTGGACCCAAGTCTCATCCATTGTCACAAATTTTGCCAGGATATTGCTTGATCTACTTGAAAAGTATGCAAATTGTCTCTGGTTGTGACTACTCAAGTGTTTCTGATCTATTGTCGACAACTTTGGTACCCATTGAGCTAACATTTTTGCATAAGCACAAACTCTGAATATTCTATTCATTACTATGTCATGCACTCTGTTCTACAGTAGTGGAGATGGCAAGTCTTACACTGTGTGGATCATCTAATAGGCTCTCCTCTTATTTAAATTGAACTGCCTGTGTGTTAGTCATGGAATGGGAAGGGCATCCTCTTCCATTGTTGCAAGCATCCCCTTATAGCCTTTGGCACAGCAAAGGTCCCGGTATATGCAGAAATTAAAATTACACATATAAACAAATATAATTTCAAGTGTTTGTTATTAATAAAATTGAGTGGAGGTGTGAGATAAATGAGCTTGAAAGATCGAGCTTTAAAGTATAAATTACTGAAAAGTCCTCCCACTTTCCAAATAAGTTAATTTCAGATAATTATCTTTCACGCAGGGGGTGGGGGAGGATGATGAGCATGGGCATTTGTTATATATCAGAATAATGATAAGACTTTAACACTTAATTGTATCTGTGGCTATCATTATTTATGCATGAAAGCATGCTAACCAAGTGATATAAATTCTTAGTAGAGTGGTGGATTTATGTGTCATTTTTTGTAATGGATTGCAAATTAAACATTATTATAATTTATTATAATTTAAAACACCGAAGTTTCAATTTCAACTATTTAACATTTTCCGTCAAATTTTTCAACTAACAATTGTAATTGTATTTATTTATATGTGTCCTTTTAAGTTTTGCAATAAATGGGACCTTTGCTGTGACACTTTTAAGTGACACAGTGGAAGATCCAGGTATGATATAATTTAATACTATAGATAATAACAAGTACCTTATTAATCGAATGTTATCAAAATAATAAATGTTTTCTATAGTAAATTACCATTGATGTTTTGCATTTATCCTTTTTGATTCACCCAAAGATTCCTATCTCTAATTAAAGATCCTTTTCAATAATTACTAATTACCCAAGGCTCTGAGCCCATTGTTTTAATTGTAAGTTATATGCAGAACAAAAGACTGGGCAAACTCATAACCAGGGATCAGCTACATTATTTAGTTTTTCACATGAGTTGGACTTAAGACGATGAGTGCCGGAGAATAATCAGTAATTAGTGGTAATAGTCTTTCATTAACACAAGATTTGATTCTTTGGTTGTGGATCAGCAAGGCTGACTGACAAGTAAAAATTGCAAACTTCAGTGTCTGTTTACTGAAGTAAAATGCATATTTGTAATAACATTTAATTGATAAAGTGCAAGTTATATTCATACCTTAAAGGCATATTTAAGTTTGCTGGATTATGAATGCATCTGATAGAGGAGAATTAGTAGTGTATGCAAAAAGCAAAAAAAAAATTGGAAAAAATCCCCAAATAAACATTTAAACACTTATGTTTAAGTCAGTAAAATGTCTTGTAATTTCTGATTAGGGTTAACACCCCCCAAACCCAGGCTAAATTAGCATTACATTTAAAATGATTTGTTTTGGCCAATCAGGTTAACTGAAACATTTGCTTTAAACTCTGGGGTTCCTGTTTGTGCTGCAAAGCAACCTGGGATATGTAGTGTATCACTGATATGTGCTATGTATTGCTGTTGACATACAGACAGGAAGCTTCAAGCAACAGCATGGTGATTGGGGGGGTCAGATGCCTGTGTAAGGATTGTGCCTAAGGATTGCAGAAATGTATTCATCCACGGAACTTGGATATGCCTTAAAAATTACACAATATTTGGAACTTCCTCGTTGTCATTTTAATACAATGTAGTTTTCATTTGTGATTAAAGGATTATATGGAAGAAGATTAAGTGGGAATAGATAGCTCTCATGTTTCCAAGACCTGCCTATCTCTGACAACATAATAGCACTGTGTGCCTAGAAAGCACTATAAATATGAAATAAACAATATATTTAATACATGTCTGCTACAATTAATCAGGCATCATTTTCTTCTTCATTTTATTATTTGACATCCTCTATGTATGGGTTTGGGTTTCTTTAATATTTAATCCAACAACATTCATGCAGCACTCATGGTTCTTGTGACCCGTTGTGATATTTCTAATAGCTTTCAGTTTTCTGTTGGTCCTCTATTTTTCATGGGTTTTGACAAATTCAATCTTGTTCATTTGCATTTCATAGTAGCTTTAAAATATGTATCTTATTGAAAAGGATTAGCATAAGCTCATTCAGCATTATATGTTCTGTCGAAAATGCCAGGAAGAAATCCAGAACTCTAGCATTTCCATCTGGCAGCCTTTCGGAGCTCAACATTTACATAAATGTTAGAGCAATAAAGTAAAATTATGGAGCATTAACTCTTTTAAAATATTTCCCATATTGATAATTCCCTCCACGTTTAATAAGCAAAAATACAATAAACTGCAGTCTGCCTACTGAAAAAAAACTATTTGTGTTACCTACATCTTCATATTAAAAAGTCACAGAAAATATATATTTTTCAAGCATTTAAATTAATAATATTTATTATAAAGGTATTAAGCATTCACTTTCCAATGGAATGTGAGAGGAGAATCTCACTCATTACACATCAAGGATTGAAAATGTTTTATTGTTCTGTGTTTGGACTTACAGGGTTATATTTATTAGTTAGGGTTCAGATTATACACTTTACACTGAGAAGAGATTCATTGACACCACAGCCTGTGGCTGCTACCGCACTTGGCCAGCCAACAGGAAAGATCCCACAGCTTAATTGAGATACACAAACCCCTTCATCACAACAAGGTAGCGATCCAGAAGTGGATGGTTTTAGTAAACATGGTAAATAGGAATAATGTCGGGCAGATTAGAAGAAAGGAGCGCCACTTGCACTCCCTTATTGTCCAGTTTACAGTTTTGTTTAGAGTGTATTTAATAAATGCTAACTGATAATAGTTTCTTGTAAAAGAGATCTTTCTCTGCCCCCTATACATATATTTTGTTCTATATAATATAATTGCTTCTCTTAGCCTATACATTTGTAGACTAATCAGCTGTTGAAATGCTTTATATTCTGGCAGAAGGAATTTCATTTTATAGGAAAGTCTCAGAAGAGAAATGTTTGTTGAATATAAAATATGTCCTTGTGTACTGTGCTTTACTGCAGTAGAATAGCTGTGGGATTTAGTGGCGTTCTTGTTCAGGGAGACGGCCACAAAACTTTCACCGACAGGATTTAAGCCTTAATAGGTGAGGGTGATGTGTAACTGGGGAAACATCTTTTCTAAAACTGAGTGTAAAGGACATTTTTTTATTAGTGCGTGTTGTCATTTCCACATTACTCACCAGGCCTGGCCTATTGTGATCATCACAAATAGGACTATAATGGTACACATAACAATTTGCTCCTGGCTATATTATTGCAATTGGAGTTTTAGTGCCTTGCTGAAAATTAGTCCTGAGATTGCACCAAGCGGGAACATTGTAGCACTCCTAAAATCTGGAGCCAAACACTAAAACACATTCTACAGCCCATAAGAACACTGCTAATAACCTTTCATGTGTCTTCTCAGTATTGGAAATTCAATAGATCTTATGTCATTTGTATGGCTTCATGTGAATACTTTGGTAATTTATCATAGATTATTAGTAACATCACCTGTTAGATGTAATATTTCCAGAAATAGGATTCTAAAAATGATTTGCAAAATATTTGTATTTACCTAATATTTTATTTATCTCCCATATTTTTACTTGGCTGTAGAAATCTTAAAAGGACACTGTAATAAGATTATTCTGTGTTAAATAACTAGTATTAATAACAGGCAAAAGGTTGTAAAAAATAATAACAACATTTGAATGTATTAAATATTTATGCCGTTGTTTGTAGTCTTGATAATCTTAATTTGTGCCTAATCATACCTCCCCTACAGGGGTGAAGGAACAAAAAGAATTCTGGGTGGATACAGCTAACTTGATACACAGAACACTTAAGCGCTTCTATACGCATACATACACACAATGAGAAATCTGGGGGGGATTTGTCCCCCTTACCCCCCCCCCCCCCCCCCAGTTCCTACACCCATGCTCCCCTATCTTTTAGTATATGTTTCTTATCAAGTAGTTGGGGTCATTTAAGGCTGTTATTAGCCCATTGCCACACATTGAATTGCTTCTTTCCCTTTTATTCCAAAGACAATTGATTTTGCTTATCTTCCCTTAAAGCAGTAATGAGCCTTTGACACCTTAGCAACTGAGACGTGACATATATAGTCGTCTTTGTGAGATAAAAATGGAGATGACTATGCTTGCATATAATTGGATATAATAAGTGATAAATGAAAGACTGTTTTTTGCTTTTTAACGGTTTAAATGGATTTTATACATTATTCCTTCTAGTTTTTTTAAAACACTGTCCCTTTAAAATCCATCCTAGATTGTGAAACACATACATCAAGTCCCTCTCCTCTACTGTCTCACATATTGCATGAAATATTGATGTCACCTTCAACCCCACACTCTCTTGCTCACTAATCATATCTTTAGCAGATATCATCCCAAAATCTGCTTCTCCATCTTTTTTTTTTGCACCAAAACTGATTCACTACATTTTATTCACCTGCCTGGACTATGGTAACAACCTACACCTTATTTTTGTACGCCAAATTGCCCTACTGTATTGTAATTAGCATTTATTTATAAAGCACCAACATTTTAAGCAAATCAATGTGCTAGTGGTAAAAACAGTAAAATACATGAAGTTTAATAATAAAAAAATAAAAAAAATCCAAGGAATTCCATAATACTACATTACTAAATTCTATTAACATACTATTTTGTTCTAACTCTACATTCTTCCTTCTCTACATTTTATTTTGTTCTAACAAATTCGAAAAGCTTCTGCTGAGATATTTTATTTTCCCCAGACGATCACACAAGTAGACCACCCGCAATCACTACAGACAAGTCAAACTCGCAAATCCTAGCTGAAAACTCCATTGGTTTTAGCACAGTTCAAGGTTTATAAGTGCTAACCAATTAAGGTTACACAAAATTTATATTCTATTACATCCACAGCTCTAAATCGCAAATATTTTCAAACTTATATCACATTTCTGTCCAAAATATTATAAGTACTCAAGAGAACTGGCAAGGCCTTTTTCAATCAGTACTTTAAAAATATTGGAAAGCGTAGAAATGTGTTAGAATAAAATTGCAGAACAGTCTCAAACCCACAAACATGAATTAAAACATTTTTTTTCTTATTTTTTTGAGGGGTGAAAGGGGTTAATACATATCATGGAACCCGCATGGACTAGAACAGTTGCTTTAATGATTTTTATTGATTTCGACATTACTGGATTGCGAGTCCGATCACAAAATGTACTTCTCAATACTAATTAATTCATAGTCTCTAAATGAGGTTTATGTATAAACTCCATGTTTTACTGACGTCATGATGACGGTCTCATTTACTATTGGCTGCGTCTAAGAAGTATTGTGAGTGTTTGAGAAGTAAATTACGGGCTTTCTAAAATATTGTCACATCCTATGATCGGGCCCCCTGAAATCCGATTTAAAAAGGCAGGATTTACAAGTCCAGCCTTGTAGTCTGAATATGCGAGCTGGAGTCAATAGAATACATCTAAACATTTATTTAAAAAAAACACCTGCAGCCAAATTTGTGAGTTTGAGTTATTTGCAAGCTGTTAATAGAATATGACCCTATGTTCTGTGCACTATGAATACCTTTCATCTCTCACAGGCCCAACCCCACTTCTTGCTCCATTCCCTCTACTCTTCACTATAATACACTTTCTGTCTCTAATTGTGAACAGATTTCACTCCTCCAGAAAATCCATCTTCTCTCCCTGCCTCACCATGTTAAAAAAATAGTTCACTGTTATCATACATAGACCCAATCATCCTCCCTGTGAGACTCTTGACTTCATCTGTTACAACCATGACCCTGATTTTGCCTCTACACTAAGAAAATGTAGATAAATATATACAAAACCTCAACATTACATCTGTTAATTCTCAAGTGAGAAATATGTACCAAGATAATAGTATTAGCAGCTGTGTTAGACATTGATATAAACATTTTTTGAGAACATCTGAATTTTTGAAGACTACATTTATACATACAGGAATCCATTTTGCTTTTGTTACATCACATCCTGAGAGCTGGATGGTGAGGGTGTGTGTTGGTAATTATAAGTGGAGGGATGGCTGGGGAAGGAGACAACAGCAGGAGGACAGAGCCATTGTTTGATCACTGGATAAGATTGTAATTGTCACCTCAAGGAACCAAAACTTTCAAGCAACCAGTAAAAATGTTGAATATTGTACTTTAAATTAAAAAATATATATTTTACAGGGCTCAACAAATGCCAGGAACCGGGTTGTCATGCCACAAAATGCTTACAGGCACCTACATTTCATCCACTGTATGTCTCTGCAATTCAGTTTGACCTGGAAGCAGACAGGCATGAGTGACTGAGCCAGTGCAGTGTTGGGGTTATATTCCCCGGGGTCAGCACCGCACCCTCCAGCCGAGCGTACCTGTGAGGAGTGAAAGCTGCTGCTGCTAGAACAGACCTCACTGTCAAATACACTTAGCAGAGCATCCTATGTGCATCTAATCTATGCCTCTCTCAAGCAACCAGAAACTACATTTATCTGGCATCTACCAATCCCCATGGGTGCCGGATAACTGAGAGTCTACTGTATTTGACTTTTTCATTGTGCAGTGGTCCTTTAATGAAAACAGACAAAATGTGGGAGGAATAGTTAGCATTAAGAAAGTAGAAGACTTAAGAAAGTAGATAGTTATGCAGTGGAAGACAGGGAGATAGCAAATTGCTTAAATGAATACTTCTGCTCAGTTTTTTCAGCTGACATTCGAAGGAGTCAATTTCTGTTGAGGAGTGTTGCATTAAGTGCAATATAAAATTAACACAGGTCCATTTTTCAGATTGTGATGTTTCAAAGTGATCAAAGTTAAAGTGAACAATGCAGTGAGCCCAGACCACATATATTTCTGAAGGAACTTAGATTGGTTAGCATGGGGGTGACAATCAGTGAGTAGGGGCTATACAAGCCCAGAGCCACCTGCTATAGACTATAAGTTATCTACCCACAAGGACCGATGGGTTCTTTGAAATCTCGGCATCAGCACCCTGATATCTGGCTTCTGTATCAGTCAGAGTCTCTCCATCAGGAATCAGCGCTTCCAGGAGTCCCAGTAACCTTGTTGTGGTAGTGACCAGGACAGGTTACTTGTGGGGGGACGGAGATAGGTTCAGTATCGCAGCCACCTTGGACATAATCAGAGATACACAATTTCTATGCATCTCCAAGTGAACAGATGGGATTAATTTAATCTGGCAAACAATGGAACAAAGCAGATTTACAAATACAATAGAGGTGTTTATGCAGATAATCTATTGCTGGAGTGAAGCAGCCTGGTGGCTCAATGGCCCAACACCCAGGCTTATAAAAAAGGGGTCCGTGACAGGGGGTCCTTAGATACCCCATGGGTGTCTGCTGACTGATAGATTGGGTAGCGGATTGGGTGGGTGTTAATGGCCCACCCTAGACAACACTGGTTCTTAGGGGTTTTGATTTGTAGAGGTAGTAGGTTATTTAGAGGTTAATAGGTCAAACCCAAAAGACCATTGTGTAGAGGTGCCCAAAGCATGGAGTTTTGGGGATCCAAATATATTTCATTAGGGGGTAGATGGTTATTGTAAAGGCCTTTATGTCAGTTCGCTGAAGCTTTAAACAGTCTTAGTCAATGATTCAGACAAACATTATTCTTTTAGGCCCCTGTCACAATCTACTGCTTCATTGGGCTTGAAAAAATCCTACATCAATCCTACTTAGTAGAATCATGAGGTACGTTGTATAACTGCTAGCAGGATATGGACAAGTATCGGGACAATGACCACCAGGGAGCACCAACAATACAACAGGAAAGAAGGAGCTATAAAAATTACCAACTGTAGCTACAAAATTTATTAAACTCAAGCAGTTTGAACCTGTAAACACCACTAGTCTAAATCTAATGAGAAAATTGTTATAAAGTTGCAGATTTATTTGGCAGCATTTTTTGTGACAACTCAGTTTTTTAGATATTTTTTACCATTTTATTCACAGCAACAGAATGATCTCATGGCTCTGATATAAGATAACTGATTGTTTTTCTTATTAAAGTTTGCTCTATCCATGACCTTATCTTTCTGGTGAAGTAAGAACGAACAGTGAACACTGATCATTTCCCAATATTTGTGTATTACCGTATTGGTCCGAATATAAGCCACACCCGCATATTAGCCGTACCTGTGAAATTTAAGGGGGAAAAAAATAATACCCAAATATACCCTTAAAATTGTAGAGAAAAAGACAAAAGTCAATTAGATTCAGGGAATAAAATAATGATTTTATTTTACCATATACCATATACGGTATCTAGTATTTGGAAAACATTATACCTCCTTAGGCAGGCTATCAATATTAACATCAAGAGTGAGGTAACATCAAACATAAGTTAATATCAAATGTAAGGTAACAAAGAAAGGTAAGGTAACAAGGAAACTTTATTCTTAGGTCAGGTTACACATCTTACTGTAATTGGCCTATTCACTGTCATCACTGTTGTCACTACATAACTCTCACTGTTTCCTTAATTTTCCTCCCATAGTAAGTTGTCCTCGCTACCATCCTGTGCATTTGACACGCAGCATTTTTTGAACCCCCGATGATGGACTTTGATGATATTCTTGACCATGAAGTAATAATCCATTGGCACAGAAGTGTAACTGACGGCTTCTTAATCTTGCCAGACCGTGTGAGAGCATGATCCCCTTTCTGAAGCCAGTCTGAATACTGTTTTCGGAGGTTGTCTTTGAACAACTTGTTCACAATGACATCAAGCACTTGTAGCTTTGAAGTCATGCCACCAGGTATAATGATGAGGTCCTTATTCTGTACAGCAAGTTTATTCTTCCCTTCAGGAGTGAGATGACCCTTAAAAGCCTCTAAAACTAGTATGGCTGTGCTCCAAGACTGCAATTCCAAACTACAGACAGCCAGTTGACCTTCAGTTCTGTTTTCGTCCAGCCTTTTTCCTGGCAACGAATCACTAAGCCCTCAGGAATGTTTTCTTTGGGCAAAGTTTTTTTGCTTCAGAATAACATACGGGGTAACTTTCCTCTGTCAGCAGTAACAGCTAACATCACCATTACTCTAAGTTTTTCATTGCCGTTTGTTCTTAATGTGACACTTTTCGCCCCTTTCTGTTCTACTGTTGTATTGCATGGCATGTAAAAAAAAACGGGCGTCTCGTTAGCATTGCCAATCTGCTGTAATGGGTAGAAGTGACACTGCCGAAATTGGATGACATACCTCTGGAAACTAGTCAGTTTTTCTTCAAAAACTGCTGGCAGTTTCTGTGCTAATGAAGTGCTTCATCAAAGAGCGAGACCATTTCTTCTCATAAATCGACAGCAACAACCAATGCTCGCATGGAAATTCCCTCTTCTGTATTTTTAAGGTTCTTGCAATTTCCAAGGCTTTCATCCCATCTTTTCTCATATCTTGCATGTAGGAAAAAAAAACAGCTTCAAGTTCTGGATATTTGTCGTGTTTTGGTACCCTGAAAGATTTTCTAGTTGAAGCTGAATTTTTCAATTTCTGCTCTGAAGCAACCCAACGTTGCACATTAGATTCATCCAATATATTTTTTTTCCAGCCTCTCTGTTGCTTGTGGTTTTAGCATAATTAATAACTGCAAGTTTGAAACTTGCATCATAACTATGCTTCATTCCTAGGCTTGATCATGGTTTTCTCTCCAAGTGCTCAGCCATATCTGAAACAGGCTTTCTAATCAGTACTGTATTTATGGTAACTTCTTTTGCGGGTAACATGACTAAAATCGTAGCTCGCAAATCGCTATTCAATTGCTACGATTCTGCAGTCTCAAGCCCGCAAATTGTCAGTAATTTTCGTGGTCGTGAATATAAGCCGCACCCATAACTTCCAAGCCCGCAAATCTGCCTTAATTTCTTTCGGTCGCATATATAAGCCTCACCTGTAATTTTCAAGCTTGGAAATGGAAAAAAAAAGTGTGGTTTATAATCGGACCAATACGGTAAATCATAATGAATATCTCTGCACATTTTAATACGGAAAATTTACTTTGTGTGTCTGTCTGGTAAAGCAGGAAGGAAACTTGGAAACTGAGATTTAGCAACTAATATACTCATTAGATCAAATGCTTTTGAAATATTTTAATATTCTATAACAAAAACTACATTTATAGTCACTTGGTAATATCTACAAAATATCTGTGTTTATGAAGTCCTAATTACAGTAACATTCTCCAGAGTTTATTCAAATTAGCTAAATATTATGCTGATAGTCAGTTAAGTTGAAAGAATAACATAGAACATTGTTATAGATATCTTAAAGAAACATTGCTTTTGTGATCAATGTACATGTAAAACCCTTTTTCTTTGTGGTATGTGTAGGAGGATACTTTTGGTACTTAATATGCTGCTTATAACTTTTCACAGCACATATTTTACAATCAATAAATGCATGGTGTCATACTATGGTGTTAAAATTGTACATAATACACAGGTACCAACTGCTCCAGTCCTTTATATAAAGCACCTCACATGATAGTTACTGTTTTCAAATCTCAACCCCAACAGTCAGTTTAACTTCTCGTGTGCTGGTTATGTCAGAAGATTTATTATACAGTATACAGAATCTGAGAGGACTCAAACACCACAAATAAATGCACTTTCCAGCTGTTTATGTGTCTTTACCTTAGCTTTCCTGTCATTACAGGCAGTCACAATATAACAATACAGAATAGCACATTTAACCCTATCCACGCCATTATGGCTGCAACAGTCCCGACATCCATGTGGCCATGATACAGTACTTTATAATGGGAAAAATTACACTGTACTATACAACATTACAAAGTATTAACTATTGTTGTCCTTCTGGTCATAACAGCACCTATATATAGATATAAATATATAAATAAAATAAAAAATATATATATATATTAAATAAATAGTACATTTGTGTTCACATTTGAATGTCTAAAACAAATTAAAAAATGTGTTTCATGCTCAGAATTCCAAGAAATACAGTTATTACACTGCACTCTGGGAACCTTGGCAGGAACATGAAAATGTGTCCACAAAGGCTTTGCTCTTTCAATCCATACCCATATCAAACATGGCTTCTCTTAAGCATTTCCCAGCTGTATGAAACAGCTCTGAGCAAAGCTAGGGTTGGATTATACACAAGCTAGCAATCCTACCCACGTTTATATATATATATTTATATATATATATATATATATATAAGCCATGCAATGCACTGAGGCCCTCCTCTGAGGGGCCCAGTACAATCTCATTACATTTGTTTTGTATATGGAGCTTTTTTTGTAGTGTTTTGCCCCTAGCCCATGTCTCCTCTGCCCCCTCAGCCTCACCAGCCCTTCCGGACCCTCTCAGCATTCCCAGACCTTCCTCAGCTTCATCAGCCCCCTCTTGTGGGCTTACGTCGGTCCAGGGGAGTTCATTGCTCTTCATCTATGCCTCCCGTGTCAGCGCATCGTTTTGCAGAGGCTGGGAATCCGAGATACGTCATGTATGTGTGTGATTTCATTTGGGATTCCCTACCTCTGCAAAAAGATGCATAGAGGAAGAGCCATGAATACCCCCTGATCATTATTGTAAGACACCCATAAGAGGGGGTTTATGAGGCTGAGTGGACCCAGTGGGCGGGGAGCATAGCCGGTTGGGGGGGGGGGGAGGGCATGGGCCAGAGTGGGGGCACTACACTACAACAAAAATACATATACAGAAAGCACTTGATTAGATCGTACTGGGTCCCCAGAGGTGGAGTACTGCACTGCCCACAGCTCTGCCCTGGCTTCAAGGAAAGGTTCGCCGTTTTTCCTGATGACAAAAAATTATGCAACAGGATGGACCTTCAGGGAGGTGTAAATCAAATGTGTAATGAATAAGGAAAGCTAGAACAATGGTCAGGTACGTGGTATCTAAAATTCAATACCTTTAAATGCAAAACTATGCACTTGCCTCACAAAACCCCCAAAGAAAATACACAGAGAGGTAATTTGATGTTGGTGATCCAGTGGTTAGGATTTTGTGCATTCACCGCTGCAACCTGGGTTTGATTCAGCCTAGAAAACTACAGCCAGTTCTGGAGAGCACGTCTCCAAAGGAATATTATCAAGTTAGAAATCATTCAAATGAGGGAAACTAAAATCATGTAAGGAAGTACTATCCTACTGAAAGCTTTCCAGTGCAAATGTCAAACACAGTTAAAGGACCACTTTACATTTTTTTTTAAACACCGTTGTTTTTTATTCATTTAAAAGAACATGTTTTAAACATTACAACAGCTGCTCTCTGCATGAAACAAATATTAAGTAAAACCTGTTTAAACTTCACTAAAACTAATAAGAAATGCTAAGAGCATACTTCAGTCTGTAGATCTCATTGGCTGACTACAGGGGAAGCTGCAAGAGCAGTTTAACATCTAAATATGTTTTTTTCCTCTGAGACCTTTATTTGTAAAAAGAAAACACTCAGTGCTATATATTATCAAATGAACATTTCTAATTCAGCGACAAAGAAATATATTTCCATGTCCCTTTAATGTATGATTGTGTCATTCTATTGTTGTAATCCCGAGATGTCAATGCTTTTCTATTTCTCTATCAGATCTAAAAATAAGATGAACATATATAGCAAATATAATGTATTTTATTAGGACATATAAGGTCATTCAATGTGTTTAGCATATATGTATAGTTTTGAGTGAAAGGGAGCGAGAAATGTGATTCAACAGACCACAGGGGAATCATACTTCAAAGAATAGGGAATGAAAAGGAGAAGCTAGAATTGGTGGGTCTCTAGAGTGATATAATATGCTGAAATGGTGGTAAATGGAGTGGCCTATAAAAAGGGTGCTAGAAATAAATATGTAAAGTAAATAATACAAAAAATAACAATAAAGTGTAAAAATTCTTAATATGACTGTAACATCATTGTAACAACTTTTCCCCATTATCAATTAAAATTACGCAACAGAGGTTCTAAATATGGTAAACTTACAAATTATAGGTAAGTACTTTATTAATTGAGTGTTATGTAAAAATTGCATCTTCAAAGTAACTTTGAAGCTTGCCATTCTAAGCTGTCATTCCGCTTTTCTGATCTTATTTACGAAAGATCATTGCCATTATTAATGAAAGATCCTTGCAATAAATTCCTAATTAGCCCATGAGACTTTTGGACCATTGTCTTGAGTCCAGTCACTTGGAGCTGAGCATATCTATTATTTTTTTGTGCAGATGACTGAACTCAAGATTTTAATGTTGTGGGAATTCCTAGCCCGGCATTTGTAAATTAATCGATCCTAACTGATGATCAAACCGAACTGAAGGTTGTCCCAAAAAGACAGACTAAATAAAGTGGTTCTTAATATTTTTGATACTAGGAACCAACTCTACTCAATACCTTTGTATTCTGAATTAGACTGCATTCAAATTCCAGGCTAAATTGTAAATGGTGCTACTAAATAGTATTTTTTTAATTATTTTGTAATACATTACCAATAAGAAATACTTGTAGCACTGTTTAGATATTATTGTTTTTAATTTGTGTACTTATATATATATATATATATATATATATATATATACAAATTAATATATAAATATATATATATATATATATATATATATATATATTTCAGCTTAGTGTACAATTGTTTAACAGGTACATTATCATATATATAGTTGTCGTACTGCAGGTTTGTGTGTAAAGAGACACAGGGGAGGGAGAGGGGGAGAAGGGGGCAATAAGACACAGGGAGGGAGAGGGGGAAGAGACACAGGGGAGGGAGAATGGGGGAAAGAGACAAAAGGGAGGGAGGGGTGAGACACAGGGGAGGGAGGGATGGAAGAGACATAGGGGCCAGAGAAGGTAGAAAAGTCAAAGGGGGGATAAAAATCAAATATTATCCCATTATTTGGGACTGGAGGCCTGCAATGGGCGCCAAAGAAACTCATTGCGAGGCCTGCAATGAGTGCCAAAGGCTCTCATTGTGAGGCTCGCAGAGAGGAGAGAGAAGGAGAGAAGAGGGAGGGAGAGGACACAGAGGGGGGGAAGGAAAGAGAAGCCACCATAGCGAGGTGAGGCCGGCAATGTGCGGCATAGCCACACATTGTGAGCCTCGCATTTTGCGGCAAACAACAGCATAGGCTTTCAAATTTATGCCGTCATTTTTGACGGGCAAGTGGATAGTTTTAATAAAGATTATCAAGTTCTGTGAATATACTGTATGAATTGTCAATGAATTTAGAAATTGACTTGGGATGTCAGAATTTTTATTTTGTATAATTGCCATCCCAAGCACATTATCTTCTGGAGATAATTATCAATTTACTCACGGAAATATACCTTGGGGATACATAACAGAATCTACAATTATCTTTTTATTCAGTTATATAATAGATTCATAACCTAGGGAGCACTTAATCTTATTCTAAATAATTAAAATTATTCAGTTTGTAAAAGAAGAGTATAAACTGCTTGAATATGGCACTGTAAGCCAGTTTGTGAAAGTAAGAAAGTACTTGTCAGCTTACCGTCCGTGTCCATGGTAAATAGCATATTGCAATCATTTTTGTATAATGTCTTATCAGCTGTAGTAGCCAAGTAATATCAGTTCTCTTTATCTGTATGTAATATTTCTCATGGAATGTTACTTTCCTGTATGTACAAGCAGTAAAAAAAAAACGTTAAATTTAGGAAATGGAATAGATTTAATTTAAGTCAGGAATAGGGGCTAGCTGGGCATTGAGAGTAGAGAAAGCTTCTGTTCCTTGACAGTCATTTATGTGCCTGTGTAGGTCAGTCTATATCAATGCTTAGTATCACTGGTGTTAAACCACAACTGTTCAATACATTTTATATCTCAGCCATGCATCCAACATATTTTGTAACTGGGCAAAAGCAAACATGTCAAATTGATGGCCTTATGTGGCTCCCTCCATCTTTAAATGTGGCTTTCTGTCACTTCCATTTCAGTGGTATGTGGTCCACAGCCTCATCTCTTATTCTCATCTGGCGCTTAAAAAAAGATCTTCAAATGTGATGTAAAGACAGTAATTTATTAGTATAGTAGAATTATGCTTGCAAAGAAGCCTCCTAAATAGAAGCCTCCTAAATAGAAGCCTCCTAAAACCTTAATGCACAAAAAAAAATATCATAGTCTTTACATACCTCAATGTACCTGAGACCCCTATTTAAATATCCAACTATGCCTTTGAGTTTTACCATTGTGCCTATAAATCTTCCCCATCTCAACCTTCTCTGTACCACTCATCAATGAAATGGGCGTGTGACATAAATAAACTCTTGGTGCGTGAGAAGGAGGTAGAGGGATTAATTGCAATCTTTGCTCCTGTAGAAACGTAAACACCCCTTTCACACATTGACCTCCAATGGCCAACAGGTGCCTCAAAAATTTTTTGTTTATTTTAGTTAAAAGCCAGCTTTATAAAAATGTTAGTTCCTAATTATGGTAACTTCTCTTTACTAATACTTCTTGACCTCTCTGCTATGACACAGTTGGCCACCCATACATCCTACACACACTCCAATCACTAGGCCTCCTTGGCACTATCTTTTTCTGTTGGGGTAACCAAAGACTCAATGTTGGGTGCATTGATGTTCTCTCTGCATCTCCACTCTTGGAAACTTTATCAACTCTTATGGGTTTCATTACCATATTTATGCTGATGATAACCAAATCTATCTCTTCTCTCCAGACCTATCCATAACCCTACTTACTTGTGTCGCAACACGTCTTTCACACTTGACTTGGATGGCCTGCCGGCATTTAAATCAACATCTCCAAGGTGAAGCTGCTACCATTGTGCCTATAAATCTTCCCCATCTCAGCCTTCTCTGTAACCTTCATTATCTTTTTGAAATGGGCATGTAACATTAATAAACTCTTGGTGCGTGAGAAGGAGGTAGAGGGGTTAATTGCAAACTCTGCTCTTCTAGAAATGTAAAAACCCTGTTCACACACAGACTTCGCCAAAATATAATGGATGCCTCCAATGGCAAACACGGGCCTCAAAATGTTTTTGTTTATTTTAGTTAAAAGCAAGCTTTATAATATTAACTAGAATATTGCCCGTCAAAAAATGACGGCAATGAAATTGTAAGTGAGCTAATGCTGTTTGATGTATGGTAATCAAATAAATAATCCATTAATAAAGTAATATACTTTACCTATTTTCAAGTAATATATGCAGGAAGCATTGTGTTGAAGAGCTGGCAATCTGTTTTGATGTTGCTGCATCATCAGTGCTGTGGAGCTGCTGTGTAAGCGTCATGCGTGTGCAGTGTAATAGTGTGCGTGCGCGAGACAAAACCGTTAGGGTAGCTGTGTACTTCCGGATTGTATACGTTATTGTTCTAAAATGGCTCCTAATGTGTGGTATGCGGCTGTGGCTGATTTAGCGTCCTTGTTTTCGGATGTCGTCCGACTTTTTCGGAAAATCGGTAGGTGTTTGGTGGTGTTTTGCGGCTTTAGACTGCTGTAGCCTCAATTTCGTTTTGTTCGGTGGCCATTTTTTCTCTTGCTTAGGGGATTTTCGGGTGTCTAAACTCTTTTATTTGGAGTTAAATTGAGCTGTAACTTCAGTTTTCGAGGTCCTGGGTACCCCCCCCCCCCCCCCCCCCCCCTTGCTGTAGGTAAGCTTTTTATGTATTCGTTGTGTGTATTTATTGTGTTTTTCATGTTTTCATGTGCGCGGGTTTCGGACGATTTTTGCAAGGTTCTAATGGGTCGTAACGTGTCTCATATTTTGTTTTCGTAAGGGCGTAAATTTTGCGAGATCCGCAGTTGCTGGCAAGGAGCGCCTTCGGAGCTCCATGCCAGCAACTGCGGCCCTCGCAAAGCGAAGGCCGAAAGCTCGCTGTGCGAGCCCGCAAGCGTTAGCAACAGCCCGCATGCTCACAACTATATATGTGATGCTCGTTTTTTTTCCAAACATATATTGTTTCAACATAAAGATACCAACACAAAAACACCAATTATTTTAGAATGTCAACAAATAACAATCTACATCTATATATTTTATTAATATAAATTCAAAATGTATATTTTACAGAAAAGAGGAAATGGCATTGTTTCTATGTTATAGAAATGACTATTGAATGAGGTAGCGTTCTCAGCATAATGAGGCAATTCTACACAGCAGCAATAAGGATAAGTTAATGTCCCATCATGGTTTAGTTTCATTATAATGCAGTTTAGCTGTAACATTATCCTTACAATTAATTCTTTAATAATGATGAAGAAGCCTTTCTACTCTAAGAACTAATTACCATTATATAATGAACAGCAGGAATATAACAGATCTTATAATACATAAAAACAATTAAACTGTAATTACAAAAACTGTTGGTAAAAATAGCTGAAAAATTTAGTTTCTCGCTGGGTAAGCTGAAAAGATAATAGGAATTCTGAATGTTTAGATGAGATAATTTTTTTACTACCCGAGCAGCAGATCAGCTAATCTTTCAGAAGAAAGTTAACTGGACAATGAGGAAGTGATAATGAAACCATCTTGTTTAAAGCCAAGAGCAAAATGTGAAACATCAATTAAATATTTGTTTAATGTACCATATAAGTATGTGCATATAGATAGACAGACAGAACCATTTGGCAATGTGCTTGGAAGTCTGGATCAATACACTGTGATTGGAAGAATGCCTACACAGAGGTGGTAATTGCAATTGAATTAACTATTACAGTATTATTAAGTATACTTTGTTTGCTGTATGTAGGGTATAGTATTCATTAAAATTCATCTTCATCCCATGAAGACATCCAAATTACTGAGTTTTTGCAAGACGTTGTAATGTTTCATTGATGAAAGTCATGTACTTTTCCCTGTGCTATTCTTCAGATGACAGAGCAGCTGGGTTGATTAATGGCAGAATTCTGAATGCATGCTTGTGACTTTCATATTATATGATTGTACTGCAATATTTCTAAGAATTGAATTTACATAACATAATATAGATAAGTCTCTACTCTCAATAAAATTTAAATATTCAAGTGGGTTCTCCAGGCATGGTTGAAAATTGCTGACAATATGTAAGTTATCTGAATGTCCTTTAACTTGTTTCAGATATGCTTTATTAGGTAGTAGACTTGTCAAGTAGAGAAGTGGTTCTAACCCCTCCCTGGTCCCCAAAGTATACTAGCAGCTCATGATTAGAGGATATTTCTACTTGGGCACAAGTGGTGAAATCAGAATTGTATACCCATTGATATACATACACAGGGGGTACTGATATAGAGGCATAGGTGCCTTGTTCTTGGCCAGATATATCCAATGTAAAATTGTTGTGGGCCAATCCAGTCTGCAGCTTTAGGTTCTATTATTTAAGAACTGTTTGATTAAGCAATTGCTCATTTATTTTTATTTACTTACCTCCACTGACAGGAATATCCTAAAAATATGTATCCAGAAATAGTGCCCAAGTACTAATGTTGGACTAGCATGTACTGCAAGACATGGATTTTAAATCCAATATAATAACAAGGACCAGAAAAAATCCAGGGAAATGTATCTCATAGTGGGGAACCGAAGGGATTGTATTCAGGAATATTTAATTGACAACAAGAAACAAGATATTAACCCTCTAAATTTGGAATTGCTAATCTACGCCAGTCTTACTAAATTCTTAACAAACCGTTCCTTACTCAACCCACTATAATCTGGCTTCTGTCTCCAACACTCAACAGAGACTGTTTTCACCAAGGTAACAAATGACTGGTAAGACCAGGCAAAACTTCTCTTTATTAATACTTCTGGACCTCTCTGCTATGACACAGTTGGCCACCCACTCCTCTTGCACACACTCCAATCACCAGGCCTCTGGGGCACGCTCCTTTTCTGTTGGGGTAACCCAGGGCTCAATGTTGGGTCTCTGTACCTCCACCCAAATCTATCGCTTCTCCCCAGACCTAGCCCCAACCTTCCTAACTTGTGTCACAATAAGTCTTTCATACTTCTCTTGCATGGCCTGCTGGCATTTAAAAATCAACATCTCCAAGGTGGAGCTGCTACTTATTTTCCATTCCTCCTCCACCTCTATAACTGAAATCTGTCTTACCATATGCAAGACAAAAATCACCCCTCTCCTTCATTCCCCATATTCTATTACTATCCAAATCCTGCCATATCCACCTTTAGAACATCTCTAAAATCCATCCCTTCCTCACCCAAGAAACTAATAAGACACTAATCCATGCTCTCATAATGTCATGACTTGATTATTGAAAAACTCTATCCTAATAGGCCTTCCAATAAACCATCTATATCCACTCCTATCTATCCTGCCATTACATGCACACCTGCAAGACTTCTTAAAATCAGCCCCCATTTTTTTTAATTCTCTGCCTTGCTGTTTAAGACTCTCCCCTACTCTTCAAATATTCATATGTTTTCTGAAAAAACACCTGTCCAGAGATAATAATAATTAACAGGAATCTACATGGAAACAAGAGGGACAGATCAAGTCAAACTAGTCAGATGTGTTTCTATGAGAAGGTATGTATGTAGGAACTTGGACCAAGGTAACTCAGTTGATGTATTTTATTTGGATTTTGAAAGCGATTTTAATACAGTGCCACACAAGTGGCTATTGTACAAAATAAAGGATACAGAAACTGCACAAACTACAATCACATGGATATAGAATTGGGTAAAAGACAAAGAGCAAATGGTTCTTGTAAACAGAACATGCGTAATTGGACTAAAGTACTAAGAGAGTAATATACCCATACTTATTGATGACACTAAATTGTGCAAGATAATTAAATCATAAATTTCACTGGAAAAATACATGTTTAAATTGGAAGAAGGGGCTGACGAGGTTTAACACAGTTAAAAGTATGCATTTGGGGAAGAAAAATATGCAAGCAATTTATCATCTAAACTGAACAAATCTAGGGGTATCAGAGATGTAGGTTTCAATAGTAGACAGTAGCTGCATAGGCAAATACAATTTTAGTATACATTTAAAGAGGTATAGAAATAAAGGAAGTGATTATAATTCTGCCACTCGGGTACAACCTCATTTGGAACATGGTAACATTTGAGCACCATTTCAAAGAATGACATTATAGGGATAGAAAAGAGAAGAGAAGGGCAGCAAAATTAATAAGGGGGATAGAGGCTTTAAGCTATGGAGAGAGACTAATAAAATTATACATATTTTATAAAAAATGGGGATATGATTACCTTATATAAACATATAAAAGATTTTGTCCAGTGAGCTTATTTTGCCAAAAGGTTTACAACATCTCACCCATTAAAGTTAGAAAGGATACAGCATCTTAAAGAAGGAAAGGTTGAGATCCGGAAGAATTTTTCTTCACAGCCTCTGAGCATAATTCACTCATCTTAGAAATTCCTCAGCTGTATCTTTTCTCAGATGCCTACAAGACATATCATCACTGCTTTCTTAATATAGTCAGGCCTATTTTTGAGACTCACACCTCCTACATAGTCAGCTCAACTAATGACAAGGGAGCTATTATCTCTGAATGGTTTCTACTGTAAGACAAAATTGTATGTTTTGTAAAATGACTTTATATATTCTCTACATAAATGGTTAGATTACTGCTCTTCTATTTTTCAGACATAAATGAGTTCAAACTACATGAAATGTTTTACTCACATTATGTCATTACAGTATTGCATATATTATTTAATAGCGACATTGCAAGCTTATTGTTTTGTAAATTGCATGGGATAGATTCACTTCCAGTTCCCTCTTTATTCAACAGTTCTACATTTACTAAGGTGTTACCTCTAAAAGACTACACACCAAACCCAACTGTTGTTGTTTAGTCGTTCAGTTGTGTCTGACTCTCTGTGACCCTATGGATCACAGCACTCCAGTCAAATTTGTCAGCCACTGTCTCTCTGACCTCTTTGCAAAGTCACATTTAGCCCAGTATAACTTATTCCCTTGGTATATATGTAATTATTCTTTTTTTTCTCTCTCCATAGAATAAACAAAAGCATTATAAAACAAAGATCTAGTGGTTCTAAACAACAAAATGGTTCTAACAAGTGGCAAATTAATTCTTAAGCTTGCAAACATGAAATCCATGTTCATATGTTTTCTGTGCCCCTTGTTAATTCTCTGTTACAATGCTTTAAACTTCTGAGCCAGTTAGTTTACAGTTTATGGATAAAAAATATCCTAGAATATGATGTGTGAGTGTCAAAGAAGCCAGTATAGGATTCTCACTGTATTGTTTAGTTGTGCAGTCATGTCCAACTCTCTGTGACTCGATGGACTGCAGCACGCCAAGCACATGTGTTAGTTACTGTCCCTCTGAGATCCACCAAGCTCATGTTCATTGCTTCATTTACCTTATCCATTCATTTCTGCCTCTGCTGTCCCCTTCTTTGTATACCTTCAATCTTTCCTAGCATCAGATACTTCTCTACAGAATCTTGTCTTCTCAGGATATGGCCAAAAAAACAGGATCAAAACTTCCAATAAACAGTTAGGCCTTTTTTCATGTATTATCAATTGATTGGATCTTCTTGCAGCCCAAGGAACTCTAAGCAGTTTTCTCCAACACCACAATTCAAAGACATTAATTCTACGGCGCTCAGCCTTCTTTATGGTCCAGCTCTCACTTCTGTGTGTTACTACTGGGAATTCCATAGTTCTAACTATGCAGAACTTTGTTTATAGTGATATATCTTTACTTTTTACTAGCTTGTCTCTATTGTACAGAGAACTAAAAACAAATTAGTAATTCATATGCAAAAGCTATAATAAATCCAAATACAGTAAATAAAAATAATTGCAAAAAATGAAAATACCCTGTGTGGCTTTTGATGCCTTTAGGCATATCCTGTATTTTAATAATGCAAGCCATGTGTGGGTATCAATGGCACTAACTGCGATACTCTCCTGGGATTGAGAGGCAGGAAATTACTGGAATACCAATATCTAGCACAGAGTATGCATATGTATAAAAGCAGTACAAATACCATCGGCATAAATGTATAACTCCTATGGCAATGCAGGAAACATAAATATTTACCTAGTGAAATATGGTAGTTAAATCAATGGCGCTTGATAGTGACAGTACAAAGCTACTGAGGCACAGCAGGGATTAAGTATCCGCCACACATACATTGCTGTAAAGCGAAACTTAGTGACAATGATGTAAGGAATGTCATGCCACACTAAACTTGATTGAAGGGCTCATTTTTCCTGTACCACAGTATGAATAATAATGTCGTTCCCAAGGAACAGGCCTTGCTGCCGTTTAATTGTCGCATATTGTAATCTTATTTTATTACAATATGTTACTGATCCATGGCTTTACAATTGTGATGTAAATGGTTCACCATAGAAATAAAATGATATCATTTTAACAAACCCTTATATGCTGCTCTATTTATATTAGCAATTAGATTGATATGCTATTTAAAATCAAAATAGACTGATCAGTATAGAGGATGAAAAAGCGATCCCTATATCGGTTGTTTGCTCTGGCTATATGGCTATATAATATTTACAGTACATGCAATCAGTGGTACAGGTGGTGCAATGCACCAAAGCCCTCCTCTGGGGGCGGGGGGGCAGAGCTGTGTAATTGTTTTTTATTTAATTTGTTTTCTGTAGAGCATTTCTACTGAAGCTCCAAGAGATGGCATTGTGAATCGATTAAGCATACTGGGGATATGTATCAGGGAAGAGGTGAGAGAGAGCAAGGGCTTGATGACAGCAAAGTTCAAGGGGATGGGGGGTGTGAGGTTGGTGCTGAGAGAGGATGGCTGCTGCAATGAACTGAGTGCTATGTTTGGATGGATGCTAAGAGGAATGGGTGCTATGTGGAGGTGGATTTTGAGAGGGAATGTGTGCTATATGAAGATGGCTGCTGAGAGACACTGGCTGCTATGTAGATATAGTATATGTATATATGTCTACTTCACGCAGCCCGGAAGTAAGAGAAGGGCAGCAGCTATGGAAATTTGTTTTAGGAAGGTATGCAGTTTAGGAGGGATCTTAGGGAGGGGGGTATTATAAGAAGTGGTTTTGGTCAGGGTAACTGAGTTGGTACATGGAGGGGCAGCACAAACATTTTTTACAATGCCCACATGGGCCGGTGCGAATTTTTTTTTTTTTGCACCGGGGCCTTCCATTCTCTAGCTCCTCCACTGCATGCAATACAAGGGAAATGGGAAGTAACATAAGCTTTTAGGATCTGGTCTATTATCCATATTAATTGAAATGACTTTTCTATTTCTGCACTTCTTGCCAGTACTGCAGGTTAGCCCTAGCAATAACTGTAACTTTCTTAAAGTTTTAATCTTAACCATAATTCTAATAATATGGCACCATCTGGTGCCTTAAATTTCCTATATTATGGCTAGGGTGTACAATACTTTTGTTTTATTCACCTTCCTTTGTGCATGTGGACTCAGACCTTTTAGTTACATTCTGTGGTAATAAATAAAAAAGGTTTTTAATATATTCACAAAATTTAACTATTGAATATACTCTAAGTACTTACTATTAAGTTAAAAACAAAATACCAAGTGACCCTTCAATGTAATTTTTGATTTTCTGTATATCTTTAACCGTTCATTTGCATAATAAAATTTTCAGCATAATGTGTGTATCTCCAGAAGACCCTAGGCATTTAGAGTTGTGGTATACACTCAGTAAACATGGCTAAATTTGTGGCAGCAGCCCTCACAGTCCGAAGACTATCTTATTAAAGGGAGACTTAATTTAGCACAATTTAACCACATCACGGTAAAGATCTCCGAAAAGCATGTTGAAATACTTACATTTTGGAAATATGTGCATTTTTCACTGAGAATTCAATAAAAGAAAATCTGTGTTTACATGTGTCACGGACTGTCCGCTCCCAGACATGCAGCTCCAGCTCTGTGTTAAAGAAAAAAAACAGTTAACCCTCAAAAAATCAATCTGTGGAAATCATGGCATGCTGGAAACACCTAAATAAATCAGTTCTGGATTAACTTTTGAGTGCATACCTGAGTTCAGGGGAAAACTGCTATCAATCAGTATCCTCACCGTGCCAGCCACAACTGTTGTTCATTATAAAACTGCTAGTATGCAGCAAAGACTGTGTTTGTAGACAGACTTAAAACTTTAGATTATTTAGCTGCTATTAGTGTAATTACTTACAGTGAGGTAAATGGCCCTTTAGGTGTGGTATGTAAAGATCCGTGAAGCTTTCTCTAATTCCTCATTTACTTTCATAGTTTTCTGCTTTTAGTGACAAATGACAACCAGTGCTTTTCACAACAGTGCTTTGCACAATCTGTATATGTAATTAAAGGGGCAGTTAATTCAGTACAACTTGGAGCACACCACTGTAATATTGCTCAAAACATGTTGAAATACTTTTTACATTT
This sequence comes from Discoglossus pictus, assembly GCA_027410445.1. Lineage (NCBI taxonomy): Eukaryota > Metazoa > Chordata > Amphibia > Anura > Alytidae > Discoglossus > Discoglossus pictus. Next base: position 341,898,648 of record CM050165.1, on the reverse strand, counting down.
TTTAAACCCTTCACATATTCATCTGTGCAGGGAATTGACTGCTGAAAACTCCTAAATGTATTACTTGTGGGTTAACTGATGACTGATGACATTCCTTAAAGCAGAGAGAAACCATATTTCTTATGTTCATGGAGCTTGCAACTACTGAGAAAGCCCTTATATTGGTGAAACGCATTTGGATACCATTTTTTAACCATTCTTCATATGACATACGTGATTTTTAACCCCATTTTATTTAGCCTAAATATTTTTTTTAGCTAAATATTTAGATGCTTTGATATCATGCATTTACATATATATTTTATGGACTGCTTGTTCTAGTCGGTGTGCCCACACAGATAACTGGCTTTTATCCTGTATTAGCTACTACGATTTGAATAAAGTTCCACTGATATTTAATACTATCATATTGGGGTGTGATTATTGATCACTAACTGCATCAGAGCCAATATACAAAAGGGTAATTTACATCTGGAAGTACTCCACAGGGACCCAGTGGCTGAACTATATAACTTAAATTACGCTATTTGGGATTCGGCCCTGGGCACCTAGAAGCTATATTTACTACAAACTATACATATGATATTTGTGGCAAAAAACTCTTTAGAAACAAGAGATCCGGCAAGGTTTCTAAAGAGACAATGACCAAGAGCGGAGGGATTCTAAACTCCTACATGGACCAGTGGAGCGGAACTCCTGTGGTACACTGTCCATACCTCATACCGTGAGGTTGGCAAATGGAGTTTTTTATTTTTCCTTTATTATACCTGTGGTTTTATAATTTATGTTGCACTAGGAGGTGGTGCGCTTGTCTCTCCCACCTTCTTTTTTGTATATCTTTCTCCATTATTTTGAGAAATACTACGTGGACAGTATTCTGTGGAAAAGCTGCATACCTCCATCTTTTGGAGGCCAGAACTGATTTCTAGCCCATTTTGGACTATATATTGATCTCACTCCCTCACTTACACTACGTGGAGACGTCTCAGGATCATTTCTAGACTCCATTTCATCAGAACACATCATAGAGGTGGGATAAGAATTTACAAATCCACCCCTATTTAAGACTATATATATAGATTTATCTGTTGACATTATCATTAGTAATTATTTACTGTATGTATGATGTGCCAGTGCTCTAGCATTTGTATACACTTTTTTTAGTGCTATACACCTTTTTTTTAAAAATGATATTGGGTTATTATTTGCATGCAACACCCCCCAAAATGAAGGGCTCTTTATGGCTTTCTAAGGTAATTTGAAATATAGCTTCTGAAACAATTGCAATGCATTTAACACCTCAATTAACATTAGTGAATATAGCCCGCAAAGAAAACTTCACCAATGTCTTCTGTGAAGACGATGAAAATGCTGTATGTGTAAGAGTGAAATAATGCATATGTGTCTGCTCCAGATCAGCAAGCTGTGATGTATCCATGACAAATATAGTTTGAGACAAAGCATAGCAGCTGCCCAGTGCAGATGAAATGATCTCTTCATTACATGCACATCACATTTGTCAGCTGTGGTAATGGTGTAGATGAGCTCTCCTATTAATATATGAAGCATTGCCCTAATAAGTTCACACTGGAAGTCACTCTACCCAGATAATAAACGTGTCAAACATACGTGCAGCCTGTCAGCTTGAGAGAAATGTGCAGAGGTGGAGAGAGATCGCTGAATGGAAACCATACAGCCATTTCAAAATGGCCTTTTTTGGGGCGAACATTTATTGTTCATAAATTTTAAGGGTTTACAACCCTGTATAACAACATCAGAAGGTCTTATTCATTAATCTGCTCTTTTTTACATGAATTGTGGTGATTTTCTTATTTGGCTTTATCACAGCCCAGATCATTGGTTTATTTATGTCCTTATGCCGCTGTGGAAATATGCCGTGTAATTTGCAGTATATCTGTAAGTCAGCTGTGGGAGCTTTTTTTCCCTACGTTTATGTAACTGGAATTCAGCCTACATCCGTAAATCCTGCCTTATCCGCAAGAGAGTACAACGCAGAGAGATTTCAACACAGAGAGTACCCAAACCAAGCTTTACGGATGAGAACCGTTTCTAGTAGCCAACAGAAGATGAGAGCGTCATGATTATTATAATGAGTGAGAACAATAACTTCAGCAATGGACCATTATAATTATATTTACACATATATTTTTTTTTTCATTTATTTATATTTTTGGAAATTAAATAGATGTGACAATTGTATTTATAGATTCAGATCTATTTCTGAGATAGGAGAAGACTGTGAATACACAAAAAGATATGATCTGTACAATGGGAATGCAGCATCTACAAGTGTCAGTGCACCCATTATACCCTGCTGAGTACAGAAAATGGAAGCCTGCAGTAAAGAATAATTGAAAAATGTAAATACTGTTATTATTTTCTACTTTCTTAACACATTTTGCCCATTATCGTGTTTTGCTATTCAAAAAAACTCATAGAAAAGTATCACAGTGGCCTTTAACTCGTTGCCTGCCAGAGAACTCAATGGCCCCAATTCAATTGAGGTTTTGGGAGATCCGATAGCCCGCAAGTGAGGTCGCAAGTTAATATGCTATTCATTTGGCATCCTTTTGTGGGCTCCAAATTGGTTACGAGTTACTGCCTTGAAAATATTGCGATGGTTAAACCCGTAACTTACAGCCCTGCTAAGCCTTTGATCTTTCATTTTCGTTAAGAGTTACGATGGCTAAAATCGCAAATTGCTATTCAATTGATCAATTTCTCCAAGCCCACAAATGTTTTTACACCAGTAAATGACAAAAAAAAGGAGAAAATCTTACGAGAGCTAGAGAGGACCCGCAAGGGGGTTAAACACCTATTCTTAGCACTGTAAATGCAAATAAAAAATCAATACTGTACTGTAAATAACGGTGAAAGCAACGACAGACATTAGAATTAATTGCACAACAGTCTCAAGATTGCAAATCAGCAGGTAACTAACATTTATTTCTACTTTCATTTCGGGATTAAATCAATCTCGGGTATCAATGAGTAAATAAATATCAGGCCACCCATATGGACTAGAACAGTATTGGCATTCATTTTCATAATTCTCTTTTTTTTGTGGGTTTGTGAGTCTGATCGCATATCGTACGCCCGAACCTAATTGATTGACATGTAACCTCCATGTTTTACTGCCGTAATACTGACAGTCTTGTTTTCTATTGGCTGATTCGGAATTGGAGGTTACAGGCTTGCTTAATTGATCATGCCATAACTGCTACATACGGCCTACTGCGATCGAGTTGTGGGCTTGGAATTGAATGTGGCTCAATATGTCATTATTTTAATCCTTAATATTAAAGGACCACTCTGGTCTTATGTTTAAATTATAGTATAGTTTGAAGAACTACACTTTGTTATTATTATTATTACTCTGTATTTATAAAGCACCAACATTTTCTGTAGCACTATTTACAAAGTAAAAATAAAATATGCACTTGTTTTTAGAATGGAAAATAAAATAATACCTCTAATATATTACCTTTTATATACAATTATGCTGCTGTGGGAAGTATTGTTCATTTTGGTTTCTGTGGATCAACTTCCTGAGGTGGGAGAAGGCTATCTCTCTAAACAGTGGGAGTGTGTCATTTTTACTACCAGTGCTTTCATCAGGAGTAATGCATGGTGCATTAGTTTACAAGGACACACTTGCATGAGAAAGTAAGAGACAGGATTAGCTAACAAAATAAAATGGATCATTGCAATAAATAATAATTTGGTATATAAGATAATACTTTTAAACACTATCAGCCTTATTAAATAGCGACTCGGCCAATTGAAAAGGGCTCTATATTTGCACAGAGCATTTTATTTTTACAGATGTTTTTAGTTAGTGAAGACCTTGCTTTTGGATAGATGTTCACTAACTAAAAGCTTCTGTAAAAAATAAATGCTTTGTGCTTATATAGAGCCCTTTTCCATTGGCCGAATCGCAATTTAATAAGGCTGTATATATTTATTTGCTTACTAGCAACATTTTGCCCATTAAAAATTAATTCGCTACGCAAAAGACCATATAGAAATCCTTTTAACCTAACAACAAACTAACAGCACGAGCATCAAAGTAATTTTAGAGAAAATCTTAAATTTAGTGGACTGTCCTAGGGCGTCCATATTAAACTTTTACTGGCATGATCCTGCAGAAAGGTAATTGATCTGGGAGTTGCAATTCTATGTAATCCTGTTCCTAAAATCCACAACATTGTGGCAGCTTATGAATAGAACTGAACAGAGATCTGGGGTATGTTTATCAAATGAAAAATATAAAAAGAGTTAAGGAGTAATAAACTGGGATACATGCAATTAGGGGAATAATATTATACAATATATCCACTTCCTATATTTTCCAAACAACCTATTATTAGTTTTGGTGACTTTAAATCTGAGGATATTTGACGCCACATTTTATTTATTGGTAAATATACTCCCATGTGCCTATCCAAGGGTCTCAGTTAAGAAAAAAAATAATACAATAATTAATACAATATTATATCTATTTTATATTATTAAATTAAAAAAAAATGTATTGCACATTATCAAGTCAAGTTGTTCAAATAAGCACACTATAAATATGATACTTTATGAATGCTTTAATAAAAAACACCTGGGTCCCATTCGTAATTCACTTGGAGTCATTTTCAAGTCACAAGAACACTTAGGCCTCATGGCAGCTGTTGTGTTTGATCGTGCTAGTAAAATGATCACAATGTGCAGATGTGACTAGGCTCATTATTCAATCCAACAATTAATAATGAATAGATCTTGTATGTTTGAGTGGTGATAATGTTCTACCTGTGATATTTAAGTAATGTAACTTTACATTTTAGAAAGACACAAAATATGTAACAAGGTAGTTATTTTGTTGAAAAGAACCTAATTTAATTCCGTCTACAAAATGTAACTTTTAATTATATAAAATAAGTTACTTAAATAACAGTTATTAAAAACAGTATTGTCTGGAGAGTTCATAGTAAAAATAGGTGTTGATGTTGCAATTTAATATTCGAAGGGCCACTGAAGTAGCACTGAGTGTCATCCAACAATGTGAGGTTTAAAGATCCAAAATGAAAGTACTCAGACACAAGTAGAGTCTTCAAATTTAAGAGTTTCTCTAAAAAAAGCTTTTATGCTTACTGCATATCTGCTAATGTTCCTTGTTTGAGAACAAAGAGAAACGTGGTGATAGACCCACTGAGTAGGGATACATTACACAATGTTAGTCTTTTAGGTTATGCCTAAAGATATGTTGTATTGGGACAGTTCTCCAATTAGGATCCTTGGGAATTGATAAATCATGGGAGACATTGACATGAGAATGAAGATATGGTGCCTTTAAGTTTGGCTGTTAGTTTCTCCACTTTTAGTGTAGTCTCATAACCAAGTTCAGCATAGGAATTTGAGGAAGTCTCGATGTGGCTGCTAAAGCACACCTGGCTGCTAGATTTACCTGGGTGGCTAGTGCATTCTGGAGAGAGGTTGTACCCACACTTGTTGTGAGGTGAGGCTTCGAAGCGGAGTGGGTTTCGGTTGAAGTACTTGGAACAGGATAATAACCAGTTATAGATCCTCATATCTAAGATGACTTCTTTTCTAAGTTTTGGAAAGGAATCATGCCGAATCCCCCAGTAGGAAATGTTTATTTCACAATAGGGGAGACGTGAGCAATGTTAATTTGTATTTTATAAGTAAGTTTTATCCATAACAACAGGGAGTGTATAGGAGATGGGCAATTGCACATTTAAGTCATTTTCCAAGTCAACTCAAAATGTGTGTGAGTAAGGAAGATTCAAGCCTGGGATCTTTCTAAGCTGGGCAGTTTTGTAATATATGAAAGGTTCAGAAGGCCTATATCTCTGTTCAGGCTCTATATTACTTGTTTTGATATATGGGACATTTGTCTGATCAAATAAAATGGTTGACTTGTAGTGTTTTCATCTCTTGTTTTCATGGGACCTGTATGGATAAGGATTACAAAATATATAAATGAGTCTATGTAGGATGATCATTTTAACTTCACTAATTGGCCTAGCCATGAAATGGAAAGATTGAACCAACATAAGAGATCTTTACATACTCCACATAGGAGGGGGCTGTGTTTAGCATTAAGAGTTAGTTTCCCATTTTTAGTTAGCTTAATGACTTGGGGCCTCATTCTATTAACGGCCGTAGGAGATGCGTGGCCGGCGCCCTGTTATCCCTTGCGGCCGCACGTGCAGCAGGAAAGCCTTTGATCTTACACGGCCGCAAGAGTTTCGGCCGCAAGAAAGCCCCGGTTGCTATTAAATTGCTATGTAAACCCTCTTGTCATGGCCGTAATTATCTAAAACCGAGCCGCAGCTTACTTGCACCAAAAAGGTCCTGCTAGCACCCAATTAAGCACATAATAAAGCCATCCTGCACTTTGATGAGACGATAAAGTGATTGGAGGTGTTAGCATTCATAGCACAACATTCCCCTACACTCAAATCTGAAAATCATTTTTAGTTTAATTCATGTCAAATGTCCGTGGACAAAGTCCCAAGGGCTTGGAGCACCTCAGACCCGCAAAGGCTGCGGGATTAGCCTCCGTCAAGTCCGTAAATGGGTAAAATAGACCCACGGGTCGTAAAGGGCTTACTTACAAGTCGTAGCATAGAAAAGCCATCCTGTACTTTTATTAAAAGTGAAAGTGATGTTTGGTTTTAGAATTAATAGCTCAACATTCCCCTACTCTCAAATCCGCAAATAAAGATATTTAACTTCATGTTCAGTCTTCGTGTTTTATCTATCATGCAAGCCCGCACGGGTTTGAATAACGAGCTACGGGCTTGGAGGACATGCGCCCTCCAAGCCCGCACGGGCTTGAATAGGGAGCTACGGGCTTGATCATTGAAGTCCGTGGGACTTGGACGGATTTTAAAATCAAAGTACAATTAGGCGATGTGCAAGCTTGAGAATGTTTTGCTATTAATCCTCATGCCCCCATTATGTTCCCCATCATTTACAGTGCTTTGCAGTGCTGGATTGAATATATATTGGCTTCTACAATACTTTGTTTGCGGCCCTCAACCTCCGAACCCGTACAGGTTTTTACAAGGACGAGCCCGCGGGACTGCGGGACGGAAAGTAAACCGTAAACAATATATCGGATTTGGGCGATGTGCAAGCTTGAGAGGGTGTTGCTATTAATCCTCATGTCCCCCATTATGATGCCTAGCATTTACGGAGCTTTACAGTGCCATCTTGAATTTATATTTGCATTTACAGTTTTCTGACTTTGCAACCGGAAAACAAGATTTACGGGCGCAGTTAAAACGCTTGCGGCCGTTTGCATGATGTGCGGCCGGCCGTAAGGGGTATATCCTTGCGGCGCCGTCCATTTGAATAGCAAGGTAGCAGTAGCTCTACACGGGGCCGGAAGATGGCCGCAAGGAATCGCAGCTTTGCGGCCATTTTACGGCCGTTAATAGAATGAGGCCCTAGGTATTTAAGTGAACATTTCCTAATTTTAAATCCATAGTTCAGTTCCATGTGTTTAAGGTCATAGCTTGGGATATATATACCCTCAAGATGTCAGATTTCTCTGGGTTAATTTTCATCCCTGAAAGTTGGGAGTATTTATTTATTTCCACATAAAGAAGGGGTATCAGTGGTTTGGTAATGGAGATCATAATATTGTTTGCATATGCAGAGACCTTATATTCTTCTGTTTTATGGGTCATTCCGTGTATTAGAGGGTTCAAGTGATGAGGAACGGTTCAAGAAAGCTGGCAAATAAAAGAGCATAGCTTTGTCGGATACTGTCATGTATATGAAATCTTTTCTAGGAGGATTCTGACAGAAGACTATTGAATAAGAGTAATTTTTTTCTGATCTAGAGATTAATATTATCTGCAAAGCCTTGGGCCGAGAAGACCCTGAACAAGAAAGGACAAAGTAGCCTATCAAATACTTTATAGGCATCAATAAAGAGGGACATTGTAGGTTTGTGTCTGGAGGGATATTCCATATTCCCTAATAGGGATTAAGAACGTAAAGAAACTGTGGGAGATTTTTAAGCTATTTCTCAAGGTTTTTAAAAGTATGAGTTGTTGTTGTCTAAAAGAGGATTCCAGCTATTGGTTTTGAGTTTGGGATACTTGGATGTGATTAGATAGTAAGTATTTCGATAGTTAGTATTTCTTTAAGATAGGTTTTGGAGTGATGGGGAAATAGCCGTAAGGACATGTATATTATTTTTAGTAGTTTGCTGTGTCATCAGGATTTTTAGGAGTTTGTCTTGCAAATTGTATTGCAATTATCTTGTTTTGGATGCTTTAATACGTTTACAAGCATTACATCAGGCTTACCGGATTTGATCGGTACATTCAAAGCAAATTCTGTGTGTTGTATTTATTTTAATGCACTTTTGGTAGTTAAGATGCGGGACAGTATGTTACTCTTAGAGGAAGCATGTTACTCTTGGTTTCTACTTTTAAATAGATAATGTAGGGTCTCAGGTGTAAGTCCCTTAGTGTGTAACATTGTACCACAAAAATTAAGGAAAAGGTAAGAGGATTGACCCCTTACCTTTTCATTAATTTTAGTTTCTAATTTAATTAGTTTTGTTGGAAGCAAGGTTTGCCAAATATAATATGAGACATCCATTATGTGGAGGGTGTGTCTGAAGTTGATTTGGTAGTTTGTTATGCAAGATCAACATAACATGAGTTGAGAGTTGTATCTCCATGAACTTTGAAACTGTTGAGGGAAATTATTAAGGCACATGGATATATGTGCATGTTCAGACTATTTATGTGTTTGAGTTGTGATTTTTGGCATATGTTTTTTTCACTAAATCTAGAGCTGGACTTTTGTGTATTTGAGTAGAAGAGTTAATCCTTTGTATTCAAAAAATGAATGCACCAGATATTGATCACCAATATCTGATAAGGTCTAAGGATGTAATCAATGTGCAAAGATGTTTATCACTATGTATTTTGTGAATAGAAATATATTCTTATGGTTTGGACACATGGCAGCATTTCCTGTCTCAAAGACTATAAATCTTACATTATATCAAACAGTTGGGCTCCCATCTGGATGGGAAATAAGATTGTTATAATTCATTTAGACAGTTCAAGCTCAGGTAGTGATCTTTTATTTTTATTTGGATCAATATTCATTGCAAACCCTGGCTGATTAGGAAGTTTTGAGGCTTTAAGAACTACATGCCATGTTTAAATGAGTAACATTTCTTTAAGTTCTTTATATCTCATATTAAAATATTTGGACATCAATTTTCAAGCTCTGATTATACAGTATAACTATTGTTTCTGAATAGATTGGGTTTACTATGCTCCCAAGTAGCAGACGTTTTAAATGACTGTTTTCAATGACTAGAATTTAATCTGATAAAGCAGATGTTCCAAATATGATATGATTTAACATTATAGTTGATAATGCATAATTTAAATATTGAATTTTATTTAAAGAAAATCTTTTCTTAAAGTGAACCTTTATTGAAATCTGTAATTTTGACTTGTCATTCAGTATAATTATTGCCTTGGATCTATTCACGCATGGATCTAGACTGAAGTCTTGTCCAAATTAATTTATTTTATAAATGTCACTGGGAAACCTCCGACCCCTTCCCCTCCTGCCCCTCTTACCCTGGTCGCTCCTACCCCCTCCCTTGGCCTCACCTTCTCCAGCTTTCCATTGCTCCCCTGCCTGCACGTCTTCTGTTCTGGTCGGGCACGGAATCCCAAGTGACATCACATACAGCTGTCATGACTCAGGATTCCCTGCACCGGCAACAATTTTTTTGCACCGGGGACCTCTTTTCAGAAAATTTAATTTTTATAAATAGAATTCAACTGATAAAGCGATTGTTATTGCCTGTAGTTTTAAGTTATGCCATATTTGGAACTTTTGCTGACTCCTTTTAAGGGTGGTCAAGAAAGTCATGGAAAATATTGAAAAGTAAATTAAACTCATTCAACATATTGTTCTCTACTCATTTATAAATTAAGACTTTATTTGATCTTGAAAATGATATTAATCCAAAACCACAGATTGTCCGAAGACTATTCCAAGCCTTGTTGCATTATGACTCTATCCTAGTTACTCTTAAATGGGAAGAAACACAAGTTGCACTTATATTAAATAGTTCACTCTTTGAAGTTCAAATATACGTGTAAAAGTTTTATTAGTTGCTTTTTATTGCTACATGGTCTCTATATGTTAGGTGTTGTTAGATACTGAGGTACACTAAACGTTTATATATATTTTCACGGTGCTTATACATTTTGCATAGATAGTTAAAGGGCCACTGAACTCATTGTGTGAAAGAGCACAAGAGTGTATGTTAAAATGATCTCTTTTTTAATTACATTAATAACACCTTAAAATATAAAGTTTTAAATCTCTTGTTTACATACAGTCTAGGCTTTCTGGTGGAAGGCTGTGATTGATCCCCTCAGGTTACACTTCACTGACCAGTTAACCCATAGAGTCCAGTATTCCATGCCTGCACAGATTAATTTGTTAAGGGTTAAATATGTTTTTGTTTTGATCACTGCATGGAGCTGCATGGAGCACAGAGCACTAAGCCCCCTTGCATTGGTCTGCATCGATCAAAATTCAGAGACGCAAGAGAGCAGAAACCTGAATTTTCTGCCTGTAAGAAAAAATAGAACCTGTTACCTTCAAAAAGAAATATAAGCAGTCAGACAAAAACCTTACCATTGACTTGAATGATGGACACACCCCTGCAACCTGACTGATTGCAGTAATGAAGCAGACGTGAAGTAGTCTGTGTGCAGTCTTTCACACATATAAAATGCACGTATGTCAAAAATGTAAAAAATATTTCATCATGCTTTTAGGAGATCTTTACAGTGATGTGGTCCAAATTGTGCTGAGTTAAGTGGCCTTAATTTTCTCCAAGAATGATGTTATATAAAAGAAGCTTAATTTTGGGTGGAACTTGTCCTTTACGTCAATAATTAGTTTTATATTTTTGACATGTTATAATAATTGTCATTTCCTGTGTAAAAGTCAACACTTATTAACTAGGCTGGTGGAATTAGGATGAGTGCAGTTTCCAAAAGTTATTACATATTTGTGTTATATGGATATAACCTACCAGCTCTGTCTACTTTGATGATCAATCACTTCCTATCCGAAACACTAATTCTGCTACCCAGTCAGTGTTGTTTACACGTAGTTATTGACAGCAACTTGACACAGGTTTATCACACTCTTAAAAGGATGGAGCTCACCTATTTGTTATTCATTAAAATATCTGGTTTTACACATTACTAAACAAACACCTGCAAAAGTTAAACAATCTTACTGTAAACGCAGCTTGGCAGCACTGTCAGAACCCTTCAAGGTATTAAATATAAATCTAAAACATGAACATGAAGTTTATTTCTACATAGTTTTAAACATGAATCTGACAGTTTTCCTTTATGGCTACTGGTTCTTAGAAAAGTAATAAAATGCTAACTGCCATTAAGCTCAGGCAGATATGTGCCCCAACACTACAAAAGGAACTGTGGTTTTTTTGGATGTTTTCCTCTTACACACTGATTTATGCTCAGCCAATGGTTTCTGAATTTAAAAGGGCACATAGGGCTATTTATCCTTGCCAGCAACCCACACAGCTAAGCCACAGCTGATACTAGAGTATTAATGTGTGCATCAAACTGGACTCAAGTCAAACAGATAGAGACAATTTGCTATCCTATAGGGATCAGGGAAGGATGCCAGTTTTTTATATTAACTGTTAATTTAACATATATATGAAAGAGAGGTCATTTCAATTTAAATATTTCACCCCAGTCTCAGAATCTTAAAGAACCACTGAAGTATCATATTTGTATTATGCTTTTATGAAGAACTTGAGTTTATAATGTGCAAACAGTTTTTAACTATCATATTAATATTGTATTTTATTATATTATTATTTTGCTTTAATGGCAACAGACCTTTGCTTGTGTTACTAACAGGGTTAGATACCTTGGAGAAATTAGAGGGTATGTGGATTCAGATAATAGTTATATTGGTGCTGCCGCTTTAAAAGAAACTTGACAATAGGACTGAATAGAGTATCAAGTAGCGGTAAGAGCAAGCTAATAGCATACATGACACTCTTTCTCTAAAAATGCGTTTATGCTCATGGCTTATATAGCTGCTAATGGTAGTTTGTTACCTGAATATTGCTGTCCTTTAAGATCAGTAGTGATCAACACATTTACATTGTGTATAAATGTGTAAAGTTATATTTTATATAGTATCTCCTGTTCAGATACCCCTCAGATGCAATGTTAAAGGCATGCTCACCAAACTGAAAGAAGGAGAAAACTCTTACGGTACCAGCAAAGTACCAATATCTTACCCTGACCCTTACCACATTTTGCCCGATCTCTGCTTTTTCCTCTGCCATGGAGTGTTTATATGTCTCTCTCCAATACTAGTCTTGCTACATCAACACCTCCTCTGGTTATCAGAACAGATGTATCTGCTGTGCTGCACAGAGGGTAAATAAAACCAACAGGGGGGAAGTATAGGGAGAAGGAACAGAGATAGATAAGGAGAAGAGTGGACTGTCATGATTACATTGTTTAGTGACTAATATTACCAATTATAATGGATATGATCAATAGCGCATGACATGGTTGAAATGTAATTATGTGTTGCCTGTACATTGTTATATTGTATCCTAGTTATAATCACATATAATAGTTGTTAAACTACAAATCATCGTCATACTTGCGAGCCTCGCATAGCGAGGCGAGCCGTTGAAGCACAGAAATCTTCGAGCTCGGGGCACTTAGCCCATGAGAGCCGAAGGTGCTCATTGCCTGTGAGCCTCACGAAGCGAGCAGTTGAGGCATTGAAACATGCGGGACTTAGCCAGAAATGAGCTCCGATGGCGCTCCTGCGAGCCTCGCAAAGCGAGGCAAGCCGCTGAGGCATTGAAAAACACAGGACTTAGCCTCCAAGCACTTAGGAAATGCAGAATCGCCTTAGGCTGCAAGCAGTTGAGGAACGTGGGACTTAGAAAAAAAAAATGTAAGCCGCGGAGAAATACGAAGTTAACGGCCGAACCACGCAAATCGAAAAACAAGAAAAACACAAAAAATACAAAATAAAATCTAAAAATCATCACACACAGCACTGGGGGACAGCCAGGCAGATGTAACTTGCTGACTGTGCTGACATCACACACACACAAAAGTACACAAGGGTGTAGTATGGGAGATATATAAATATGTTGGTTCTATGATTCAATAAAGGTTCAGTTCTAGTTTTCATACATCCAAGGTGTGAGACGGTTTCTGTGTTTTGTATCCTGAATTGGGGAGTGGTCTTGCCCTAGGCCACTAGTAACCTGTACCCAGTATTCTCTGCCTGTACTTTTTGGGCATTGCCCTCTTTAGAAGCCACCTTTAGTGCCAGAGAGAATAAGAACCATACAATTCTGATGGGGTAGTTTTGAACTAGGTTCATATATAGCCCCTTGAAGAAGCAGATCGTGTCAGGGACAATGAGAAAAGAAAGAGTAAGAGAGTAAGAGTAAGAGAAAGAAAAGCTGGAAGTAGAGAAGATATATGGGTGGGAAACAGCAGGAGTAAAAGAGGGGAAGAGAGAAAGAGATTGTGTATTAGGGGAAGACAGGAGGGAAAAGGGAATAAGAGGATGAGTACAGAAGATGAAAAGGATAAAGACAGAGAGAGGAAGCACAGGAAGACAAGAGGAAGTGGGGTGAGAGTCACAGGAAGATGGGTGTAATGGTGGAAGCACTGTTTAGCACTGGAAGTTGAGAAAAATATGTAAAAGGGTAACACTGTTTTGATGCTGTTCCTTGCTATAATGCCACCTTAGGCACCCGTCTTGTTGAACTTTTGGAAAATCTGCCATGCTACAGCTCTGCAGCTTATACTTCCATCTAATATTTTGTATAGCCTATTCTATTCTATCATCCTCTTCAAACACAGCAAAAACAACTATAATGTATTTAAGAGAGGTAAAGAGGCCCAGCTTGTTCGATCAAAGACAATTACAAATGTGACTGAATGGACCAATTTTCTCTAAGGATACTGTATGTCTCACCTTTTGTACAAACTTAGCCATCTACCCCTATTTGTCAGTTTTTAAGGGTGCTTAAGGGACCTCAGATCATTTTGTGTCAGTAATTTAAAAGAGAATTGTCATATACAGTATATCTAGTGTTTACTTTACACCTTTCAGAATATTTTTGTGCTTTCCAATCTGAAGATAAGAGTCTATTTTTCCTTTGTACAGCACTATGGAATATTTAGGTGTTTCAGAAAATAAGGAAACTAATATTAATAAATAATAATATAATTGTATTTATAATACATAGTTATTCTTCTTCTTAATTAAAGTGAGAAAACCGCTAACAAATATAATTAATATGCTCTAGTTACATTGTTTTTACTACTAAAACTACTGTTATTATAACTAAGTGCAGAAACACGGACAACAATTTCATAACAGAAATGATAAAATTAGTATTTTAGTAGAGCATTATTTTTTCAAGAAATATATACAGTATATATATATATATATATATATATATATATGTATAAATATATATATATATATATATATATATATATATATATATATATATATATTTATATATATAATGTTTTGCTTTTCTATTAAGGAAGTGTATTTTTACAGCTCTGTCCATACCCTGACAGGCCATCATACCTACAAGTTGATGAGCAAGCTGCCAGTCTGACAGCACCACAGTGCTTTATGACTAACATTCCCTTGCTCTGCCTGATATAATAGCATAACATAGAAGAGAGAGGCTTTCAGACTGAACCTCAGTACATGCTCCCTGTGACCTTGTTGAAGCTACTTCATCTCACTGTGAATGCGCACTAATCATTTCAGAAGGTCAGCTTTAGGTTACCATGAGAAATTAATTTCTCTACAAGTAGACTGTATACTGTTCAGAACAGTACTGTATTTTTATAAAGTTATGTATTATGTTCTGTATTTCCTTTAGAAGAATATGAAAACAGATGGAAACATATTTTTTCTAGTTTTTAAAGAAATATTTATCATGTTTGTACAAATGTAATCATGGGAAGGCCTTGTGAGAGAGAATAAGTAGTGGATAAAAGGGAAGATGGGGTAGACGTTAATTGGAGACAGGAAAAGAGGTAGATCATAGTGGCAAGAATTATATGGGGGTAATTTACTAACAGATCTTGGGTGCTAAGGCATCTGTGATAGTCCACGATCCAGCTTCTAATCTTATCATGTGATTTACTAAAGTCACTTCTCCCCTGTAATACCTAACTGATCGAGGATCATCCACAGTTATTGTGATTAGGGTGCGTATTGGGCATGTTATGAGCCTGTTATGTGCATCCACCGTGGATTTACTAAACACTCAACCAGCATTTAATTACCCTTGATGCTGATATTCAGCATTACAGTTTCAACCTTGCGTTAGCAGTATATTATATATTGAAATAAAATGATATCACCAATATTCATCTATTAAAGTACAACATGCTGGATATTATATCTAGTATGTTGTATATTAATAGGTAAATATTAGTGTTATAATTTTATTTCAATATTAAAAATACTACTTTCATGGGGTTGAAACCCCCAAAGCTGAAAATCAGCATCATGAATAGTAAAATGTATTGGTTCCTTATGGACCTCCTGGCACCTAAAATTTACTTGGTACCATGCTGAACCCTATGGACACCCATATAACCTATTATTAATCCCATACCATGGATGTCCTCCATAGTACGCTAACCTGTAATTGCCCCTTTTGTGATTGTTTACGTTTTCAACCAATTACAATGCATGGAGTAAAATCTGTGCATTCAGATTTGTTAGCCTTTAGCTAATCAGATGGCTCTATTTCCCTTATTCTGACTTGTTGAAATGTTAGCCAGTTAGAATAGGGCATAATAGCAATGTTACCCTTCTGTGATTGACAATTGAAAGAGTCAATTGGTGACAAGATTGTAAGCTTCTAGAATTGTATATCATGGGGGTTTGTAGGGACCCCAATAATATATGTGTTATATACGTTAGGTGCCATGTAGGTCCATATGGACCTCCATGGTATACTATACTATAAGCTCACAATCTCTTCACTCTTCACAATCTCTTTTGCAATAGGCAATTACTGAAGTGTAACATACTATTAAGCCCTATGATTGTCTAAAGGTTAACCAACTGGGATGCACATATTTTAATCCATGTGTTCTGATTGTATGAAATCTTAAACTATCACAAAGGGGATGATTGTCTTCTCAGATTTGTTACTGAGTAACCACTCAGAGTTTCTGTATGCAAATGCTCAATTTTGATTGGCTGAATCCCCCCCCCCCCCCCCCCCACGTGGTATGGAGTTAATATTAGGTGGCCTTCAAATCCCATATTTACTATATATTTCTAGTTGCTCGTTATCTCTGGTGCTATGAATGTATTATTTTCAGAGTAAAGGCATGTGCAACTGAAAAATCTGAGCATGCTCTGATCCCATGGAATAAATAGCCTAGTTAGTCCCTTGGACCAGAGCATATTGTGTGTCCCTTTAGACACCTGTATAATATCCCTCATCATACCTTATAAATTAAAATCTTTGTCCCGCAGTATCCACCTATAACCAGCTTGTATCTGTGACACACTGACAGAGATTGACTGCTGTAGTTAATACACATTGTTGCAGAGTTAATAATATTTGGATCCTGCTTGCTCTGAATGCCTAATTATCTGATTTGGAAAATAAACACTGTTATTGTTTAGTATTGTGGTGTTTGCTCACACATCTAAATAAGATCATCAAATGTCTCTTAAAATTCATTTAAAATAATTTCTGTCCAAGACAATGATGTTAGATTACTTATTGTCTGAGAAGCAGAACATTAGTGCTTTGTATGTGAATGTAATACATGAAAGTGTTATTTTTAATAAATGTATGTATATTAGAAGCTTTGTCTGCTCTGCAGATTAATATTATCCTTCCACTGTAGCTCTCGGCTTTGGCTGTCAGATCTCATTAGGGAAAACACACATTTATGAAGCTCTTATCATGCAAATAGGAATAATCTGCCTTTTCCAACTTCTCTGCCTGCTCACGTCCACCAGAATAGAATGCTTGAATAAACTTGATTCTGATGAGAATTGAGCCAGATGATAGACAATTATGTTATTTAGCACATATTGTAGCTTATATATCTGATACATGTAAAGTCAATTAGGAGTTTTGGAAAAGCAGTGCACGGCTAATTAGAAAACCATCAGCTCCGTGGATGTGTAGGAGTTTCATTACAATATATATATTGTATGGATATGAACTATATGTAGATTGTCTACCAAGACATCGCACAGATGGGTGAAACCGTAGAGCCTCAGTATGTACTGTACTTAGAGAAAATTGACATTTGCAGGTCAAGGAGATCAGCTTGCATAAGCACAGATGCCAGGGGAAGCATGCGCTATTAATGTGCACTAGATCCATTACCTGTTTATCTGCTTCAATACGCCACAGAGGCCTAGCAGTTTAAATAACAAATTATCTCTAGATTTTTCCAAATAAAAATAATCAATGAGCTGGATAATTATGATATAAAAAAAACTCATCCAAAGAAAAAAGTTACTGAGTGCTAAAGTAGAACATGGTGCTCTGCTCTATTTAGCTAATGACTTACTTTTAAATTATGCAACAGAACAGGATAAAAACAAGATGGCAGACTTACAGCAGTTCCTTAATAATTTCTGCATTTTCTTAATGCATTTTTAAAACCACTAGGGTAGAGCAAATATTTAACATCGTAGCTCCCAGAGGGGACAATAGATGGAAATAAATGTATTCATCTTTGTGACTGTTGTATTGACACTGGAATTTACATGGAAAATGCATTACTTTGTCTCCTCCATGTGTAATAAAATTATCTATCTATCTATCTATCCATCCATCTTTATTTAACAGCAGGTTAGCATGCAAAAATTACTTTAATTTATTATTACAGTACACAACGGGCAGGGGATTTTCAAAGGGAGATTCCCCTCAATATTTCTTTTTGTTTCTTTATACTGTTACTGGGATGGATGTAATCCTCCTTCTAATTTTTTATACCAACTGTGCATGTTTTTTCTGCTATGTTTATATTTATGTTTTTGTTGTTGTTCAGTCCTTCAGTCATGGCAGGGTCTCCGTTACCCCATATAGCACACCAGGCACATCTATCATTATGTGTCAGGGCATGCTTATTCTTTTCCAGTGGACCATGGTTTGTCTGTCCTCTCTGCTATGACCTACTCATCTTGGGTGACCCTATATTGTATAGCTCAATGCTACATAGAAGCGCACAAGCCTCTTAAATCAAGTATTTTTGAATTGTCAGACTGCATTTAAGAATATCAGTTTTAACAAGAGATATTTCAGTGCTGTACAATAAAAATATTCTTAAAATACAACCACTTTGAAAACTGATGCCACTCCATAATCTTATTAGCATGTGGCACCACAGACAGTTTTTATCCCATTACCTAACTCAGAGTTCAGTTTTATGCTGTTTACATATTAAATATTTAACAAAGAAACCACTTTAAGCTGCTCACACTGTAATTCTGCTACAGCTCAGTGACCTTTGAAAAATTTCCATTTTAACAATTTGATTGACCTGCAAACAACCGACCCCACATCAGCACCAACTGAGCAAATGGTTTTGTGTTTAGACATAATAACCTGTTTATTCAATGTGAAACATAATAACATGCAAATGCTGTTATTCCTATAAATATCACTCACAAGTACATAACATAATAACACCAGTACTAACATTTAGTTAAAAATAACCCCTACGAGATGGGAAAAAAGAATGAAAAAACTAAAGAAAGAAAACCCTCAAAAGATCAAGACCACTTAGATGAAGATAATGATGAAATTCTCATCATAAATTTAACAGACATTAAATTAAGTGAAACACAGAAAAAGATCTTATCTAAAGGACTGTCATTTATACCCTCGAACTATACAAATCTCTTTACTAATATAAAAGATATTAATCTTTTTGTAAGAAAATTAGCTTTAAAAAAATTCTATTACGATAAAGATAAAAAAAGACTGGAAGAAAGTGGGCTAACAATAGAAGACAAAGATACCTTAGACAACTTGATGTCACTATTAAGAGAAGAAAACTTGAAAGAACAAGAACAAAAGTTATTCAAAAAGAACAGCAAATTTACTCCAGAATTAAAACATTACGGAAACCTACAAATATTTCTAAAACTGGTTAGTAAAGATCTTGAAAATCTAGATCAAATTAATAAGATCAATGCCTCAAATGAACTAAAAAATAATATTACGAAAGAAGAAAGAAAAGCTATTGACGAAATTAAAAAAACTGGATATCGAAATTAAAAAAGCGGATAAGGGGGGCAACATAGTATTAATGAAGAAAGATGATTATTTAGAAATGTGTCTAACCCTCCTACGTGATAGTAATACATATGAAGTTCTCCAAAAGAAACCGTCATGGAAATACTTTACAGAATTACAAGCTCTCCTCTTAAAAGCGATGGAAGATGGAATTATTACCAGAGCAAACTATGAAGATCTTCTCCCGAAAGCCCCATGGCAGCTACTTTCTATGCACTACCGAAAGTACATAAAAAACGTATTCCGATCCCAGGGAGACCAATCGTCTCAAGTACGAACTGTTTAACAGAAAATGTCAGCCAATTCATCGACCAAGAACTTAAAGAAATTGTGAAAAGTTTACCTTCCCACATAGAAGATACAATGGATACACTGAAAAACATAGAAGAATTGGAACTTCCCCCTACCTCTATATTAGGGACTGTAGACGTCGAACAACTCTACTCTAGTATTCCAAACGATCAAGGCTTAAGAGCTGTCAAATACTATCACGACATGAGAAGCTCAAAAAATAAGACAAAAAATGAATTAATCTTAAATCTTTTGGAGTTTGTTCTTACAAAGAACTTCTTCATCTTTCACGGTAAATGGTACCATCAAATAAGGGGTACAGCAATGGGCACAAGTTGTGCACCAAGCTATGCAAACCTCTTTTTGGGTATGTGGGAGAATACAAGAGTCTTCTGTGATGAAGTGGATACAGATAAAATCCTGCTTTGGAAGAGATATATTGACGACGTCCTAATATGGTGGGAAGGAAATATAAAGGAACTAGAAGCCTTTGTGATTGAATTGAATAAAAACAGTATGAATATTAAATTGACATGGGAAGCAGATGAAAAGGAAATTAACTTTTTGGATTTAAAGATCATGAAATCCGATAAAGGTAAACTTCATACCACTCTATTTAGGAAAGACACATCAATAAATACGATATTGGCATGGACAAGCCAACACCCAATATCACAAAAATCGAGCATACCGATTGGTCAATACTTAAGACTTTGTCGAAATTGTGATACATTGGATGAATTCAAATCAAAAGCTTACTAATTAAAAGTAAGATTCAGAAATAGAGGTTTTCCGAACAGAATCCTAAAAAAAGCATATAAGAAGGCAATAAACAAGGATAGAACAGAATTAATGTTCAAGAAACAAATTAAAAAGAAGGATGAAAACATTAGATGTATCCTGTCCTACGGAACAGATAGCAAACAAGTCAATGAAATAATTAAGAAACATTGGCATCTTGTAAATGAGGACGAAGCGTTAAAAAACGTTCAGATTACCCCAACATTACATACAGAAGAGGAACTAATTTAGGAGACAAACTGGTAAAAAGCTTCTTTAAGAACAAAAAAGAAGAAAACAAGAATTGGCTAGCAAAGACCAAAGGCCTCTATAGATGCGGAAACTGTAAGGCATGTGAATACATCAAACCCGAAAAATCCTTCCACCATCCTTGTACGAATAAAGAATTTCCATTAAATTCATTTTACAACTGTTTATCTACACGTTATATACATAATAGTATGCAAATGTAAAAAAATTATATGTAGGTAAAACTATAAGACAAATAAGGAGAAGAATATTGGAACATGTGTCTTCTATAACTAATAAGTTAGATACACCAATCTCAAGACATATCAGACTTTACCATCAAGGGGACACTAAATGCCTGGAATTCCATATTATCAAGGATATAAAGACATCCACAAGAGGAGGAAACATGGATCAAAGACTGATGCAAGAGGAGTGCAAATCTACTTAATGGGAGCCCAGGGCCCATGGAGTCTCAATGAAGGGTTCACTTTTAGTCCATTCATTTAAACTAATATATTAAAGATGTACATCAAAGGAATCAATTATTAGATCTCTATCGACTAATATAAGTTCTGGAATGAAGGATTTATGACTGACAAGAATATATTTATCATTATATATAAATTCTTGAAATAGGAGTTACTCTTCAAGCAACAAAATTAATTTCTCTAAGAAGACAAAAATACAAAATACATTAATTTAATAAAAAGATACAAATATAATATAATATAATATATATCCTTTTATTGTATATCTTGCACAAAACAAAGAATATAATATCTCATTATTATTTCTTTAGAAGTGGAGTTTTTTATTTTTCTTTCTAAAGCAGGAGCCAAGTAGGGTATTGTTTCTTCTAAAAAAATAGCAGTAGTAGGAACAATAAGATACATTCTATTCAGCAATAAATAGCGCTGTTTGAATAAAGAACAATAAAGTTATTTGAAAATAGGAAAAAAATCTATTTTGGTCTTCATCGAAATCTCGCGTTGGTTCTGGTATGTTTAGAAAAGTCTCCATATGGAAGAGTCGGCTGTAATTACACCAAAGAACAAACGTCATCACGCAAGAAAAGCAAAAACGCCAAACCAGGAAGTAATGAAAGCAAGTATAAGCGTGAAATAGCAAATACGCCCAGAAGGGGCGTAAACCAACGAACAAGAAATGCCCAGATAGGGGGAGCTTGAATACTATAAAAAGCCCAGCGAAATACAAAAGCACCCATACACTCTATGCGCCTTGAAAAAGATAGTGCTGTAACTATCGAAAACCGGTCGGCTATTTTTCTTCATTTTTCCCTATATATTGAAGGCATGAGATACATCTTGTTACCCTCCTATCCTTCCTTTCTATTTTTGAAGCGTGTGGAGCACATTGGTATGTACTAGGAGCTATAAGGTAAGAGTTTGGAGAGCAGGAATGATTCCTTCTATGAGCTAGCAAGCGTATTTCACGCTATGCAATGGTGTACTGTTCACCATTCCTTTTATAACGCTTACCTTTTGTACTTCAGTACTTTATACAATGTCTATTGCCTATTTTTTCTATTTATTAATATAATTGTATATATAGAGTGTTTTTCTATTTATTCTATTTTTTTCACTCCCCCCCTTTTTTTCTATTAGTATTTTCATTGATTTTTTATATAGATACAGTCCTATGATTGTCCTAACAGATGTATGAGGACTTCATTAGAAGGATATAAGGGTATATGAGTAATGCTGGGCGTTACTTACCTGGAATCCTTATACATGTATATTTCCATTTACAACATAGAGACATATCCCTCTAAGTCATCTGTATGACTCCCTAGAGACTCCTGCTATAAGGAAGGAAAAGCTTTTTTTCTTTTTTTGAAATGTATATATATATATATATATATATATATATATATAGTGGGGGGGACTGCGAGGTTATATCTGAGTGCAGAGCTAGTGAGTGTAAATCATGGACATACATTTTATTGTCTCTTTTCTTTGTTTATGAGTATAGGAATCCATTTTGTGTTACATATTTCATGAGAGCTGGATCATGTATTTTCAGTGGAAGTAGGATTGAGGAAGGGGGAACAGAAAGCAAGATTGAAGATTGAAATTGACACCACACCCCTTTCCCCTCACTGGCCCAGAAGCAGGCTCCTTGCTTCAGGAAATGCAACCATATCTCTCCAGAAATGTAAACGTCCCTCTCGCACACACAACTTCTGCTTATGTATCATGGATTTCCCAAGGGCCCATCAGAGACATCAAAATGTATTTTTTTCTACTTAAAAAATAGCTTTTTTCCTGATTACTTATCCTCCTGGTTATACTCAACTTTTTCAAACAATATCTGTTTTTGTGCAGTGGCCCTTTAACTCTCATAAGTACTCAGATTTTATGTATGATACAAGTGATCACGATATGTGTTTGTGTAACATATGTTCGAAACTATGCTATTAGACAGCTTTTAAGAAGGACATTTTATGTTAAACCTATTTTTTAGTGCACTGGAAATTAATATAAAAAATACATTATCAAATAGCAGCAAATCACAGGTACCATATTTGTTGGCCAAAATGCAATAGCTGGCAATATGTAAGTAATGACATATAACAACAACAAGCCTGGCAAAATTATAACATACCTGTGCATTGTCATCAACACCAATTATTAATTAAATAGCTACCTAACAAGAGCACACTACACTAGCCCATAAACATCTATGAGCCCAGGTATCCCTCAGGATCCCTTCAGCACCCAGAATTTTTTATAGAACCCTATGGTATCTAAACTTAACCCAGTACTATGAGGGTCCCTATGGACCTTCTTGGCACATAACAACTACCATAGAGGGTCCTTATAGAACCCAATGGACTCTATCTCCCCATTAGGGTCGACATAATCCCCATAGTCCCTGCCATTCCCTCCAAAATTAATACAATTAAATAAATACATAAAATAAAAAAAGATTTAGCTAAAATAAAAAGGAACAACGAAAAAATTTAAATGATTTATAAATAAAATATAAACATATTACATATAATATACAGGGGAACGGGGTATAAATTACATTACACTGTCTTCGACAAACCTCCCCTGATGATCCGAGACACCCTTGTCCTCAATCTTCATCCCTGGATAAACAGGCACATCCATGTTGATTGAAGATATCGGGCCTCGTCTATATTGATTGAAGACCCCTGGCTCCTCTCTTCAGTCTACAGAAAGAGCCCCACTTAAAAAAATCTGGCTGCTCTACAAAAAATTAACTAAACTGCACCCTTAACTTATATACTAATTATTATGGCTTCTAATTGGCTGTAATGTGTGCCAATTTTATTTCTGCAAAACAGAATTGAGAATTTGAATATAGGAACTGTGACTGATAATTCAGGAAACAATCAGAGAAGAAACTCCCTCTTCAGACTGGCTGTGCCCCTACTTATATACTAATTATGGCTTCTGATTGGCTGTAATGTGTGCCAATTTTATTTCTGCAAAACAGAATTGAGAATTTGAATATAGGAACTGTGACTGGTTATTCAGGAAACAATCAGAGAAGAAACTCCCTCTTCAGACTGGCTGTGCCCCTACTTATATACTAATTATGGCTTCTGATTGGCTGAAATGTGTGCCAATCTTATTTCAACCTTTCGGAATCAGGTATTTGAATATAGGAACTGTGACTGGTTACTAAGTAAATAATCAGAGAAGGCTGCTGCCCTTTTTCTGATTGGATATTATTTTAACCAATCAGAATGCACAGTGGAAGTTTCGAATAAGGCATAATTAAAAAATATAGGTAATAATTAATATTTATCAATTGAACATTATTAAAAATAGACTTTCCAAAAGTTAACTTAAATTGAAATATGTATTTTTTAACTGTCTTTCAGCCTTTCTCAGCAGTCAACATTTATACAGCCACATTAAATTACAAGCCCGTAGCGGCAATGGCACACCCGCAAAGCTTGCAGGCTTGAAATTCTGCCGAGTTACAGAGCTATTACATTCAACCATGCTGCGACTTACGGGCCGTAGACGCAAGACCGCAAACCCTTTCCGCACACGCAAGCTGTTAAGTGGCAGGCCGAGTTGCGATCGGCCGTTACTATCCAAACCTGTAATCACGGAGTGCGACACAGGCCTAACAGCCAATAGAAAGCAGGGAACCGCAATTAACGCCGCAGGAATGAATTTTAAAGGACGTGAAAAAGCGTAAATTATTGACTGTGCTGTAGCTGAGCAAGTGAACACACATGTCTAGGCATTGGTGGGTTTGTAAACATTGGAGAGAGAGAGAGAGAGAGAAGGAGCTTTGTAAGTTTTTTGATATTTTGACCTCTAATATATATTAACCCTTAATATACAACACACATAATTATTGATATCACATATTTAACACACATAGCTATACTTATTGGTAGGCCACAGCACATCTACCCCCCTCCCCATACCCCCACTGACCTCACCATACAATTACTATACTACACATAATACTCACATTCTTGTTTTACCACATACACATCCACATACATATTATATTTATTTATCCTTATTTCTATTTTATTAATCATAGGAGGGGGAGGAGCAAAGTGCAGAGAGATAGGAGAGGAGGAGAGAGGGGAACACTGGAGGGGGAGAGTGAAGAGAGAATATGCATCCATATTCTCATGCATCTCTCTGTCTCTTTGAGAATCAATGCTGTTTCAGACATTCTAATGACTCGTTGGGGATGGGGTTATATAGCTTGTTGATTACAGCACCTGTTAATGGGCAGGTGGATTTCAGGTTTGGAATTGGTCACCTGTGGATCTGAGACTTATCTGGCATTCCACCTGATGATTGCTCTGCTCCATATACAGATCACTCACCTTTTGATGCAGGGTAAACAAATGATGTTTCTGACAACAGTATCATATTATTTATTGATTCAGGTTGTCTCTGATTGTATTGCTATAGTTAATGTTTTGATGTTTGTTTTATTGTAGTGGCAGGCCTCAACATGGCCTTTACTGTTCACATGTATTTATTGACCTGTGATTTTCATTTTGATTGAAATATTACATTGCTCTTTTGTGCCTCAGTGTTTGCTAAGTGATGATTTCTCCCATAGTTCAATGATTGTACATGGTTTTGTATAAGTGTGCTATCTCTTTAAATGCTGCAAAATTATTTTTGGAAATGTGTATAGCAGTGTTTCACAAGCTAATCCTCAGGGCTAGCTGGACAGATAAGAATTTCTGTTTAACAGTGTATAAACACAGGTGAGGCAATTATTATTATGATTTGGGCACCTGGGTTGTCATGGTTAAGGATTTTTTCTGGCCTGTCTGGGGAGTCTGGAGCAAAGGCTTGTGAACCTGGTATATGATGTTTATATGATGAATGTCACTTGAGAGGGGCGCATATTTTATTTTGACACTAATTTGGCAATGGGAATGTTGAGCATGACAATCTGATGAACGTCCCTGCTTTTGTATTGTTTAGAAGTGGTTTACTGTATTTTTAAGGGCTACTAGGGCACTCTTAAATCTCTGTAAGAACCCTTTGCAGGTCCTATTTTTATTTCAGGGTCCACATGAGTGCCTCTGTGAGTGAGAAAGGGTTAATATGGCATCAATTTCATGTTTTTGTATTGCTATTTAATCAGTTAGTGTGTTTTATACATGTTGCAGCATGGGTTTTCCTATTGGCATATGCATGACCATCCCAACATATGATGAAATAAATTATTTTTTAAATGCCTATTTTTTATTTGGGGATTATTGTGCAAGTAATTGTAATGCCTTTCCATGCTTTCCCCATATTTTAAAGTCCACTGGTGTGTTTATATTGTCTTTTACAGTGCTGAGACTTGTCTGTAATCCCTTCGTGGGTCCTATTTGGAGCCCATAATATTTTGCCTCCCTTTGCAGGTTACGGGTTTGAATGCCAGTGCGTCTTTGGGGATTTGCAGCAATTTAATATAGATTTTTGAGTGTAACAGTTACGGACTTGTCAGATCAAAGGAGTTTCAATTTCGACATCCCGCACGGTTTTTGCATCTGTAAACCGCAGATCGTTTGCGGGTAGCTTTAAGAGGCCAATTTAATAGCTGTCTTGCAGGTTCCGTTACGCGCTACAGTTTTACAAGTTGGGGGAATTTAATAGGGCTGATAGTCTGATATCTCATTTTGATGGGTAATTGTTGCCAGTAACTGCTAACTATCCCTCTGGAATCTGGCTGTATTGGTTTCATTCCATTGCCATACAAAACTGACTGAACATGCACAAACCCCATGGAGTAACCAGGGTAATCAGACAGGTACTCAGACTTTTCAGTTTCATATGGCTTTACTCTGAAATATAGCCAGACACTCAAGGGATAATTATTGGTATAATAACCAATCGTCCTGATATATCAGATTATTCTTGGTGGGTGCAATCTTCCATGAAAGTTCACTGTAAGAAACTGTATAACACTGAAATAATAAAGCACGTGTTATTTTAACTATAGTTTTATATTATACTATATTTTGTATCTCAGTATGCCATTGGTATATGTGATATATTGCCAGTGTACTGAACAATACTCTTCTGTAACAAGTAGAAAGTATGATCTAGCTAACATCACCTATCTATTTTGCATCCAGGTTATAAATGGCAGAAACCCAATAGGTTTATATTAAAATATGTTTGAGTATCATAAACTTTTTTAAGTATAATAATCTTTTCAATTTTAGACTTTTAATACTTTGAGGTTTTTTAAGCAATTTTATTGCTATATAAATGCTAAAGGACTGAGTATTAAATAATTGACAGAGATTGTGGCTTACATGCAGGCCGCCTACAAACTGCCCCCACAATGTTAGCAGTCTAAATAATTTATATTGCATTTCGGATGTACAATTCTGGAAGCTTTGGCTATAAAATAATCAGGACAATGTTTTCTAGCACTAAAGATTTAGTATTTCCAGTACACATTTATGTGGATTACTTTAAGGATTAATGCTAGAGAAACATTTTTATAGATATCACATTTGTGCTGCACATTCATCCCTTAAAAGAACAGACGGCGGTTTCATACGTTGGTATATTTGGGTAGCAGAAATGTGGACATATGACTTGTAATGGAACGATTTAAATGCATAACTCTTAAAACAAGCTCTTTAAGCTATTCCCAGCATGTCTTAACATTTATCATGTTGACTATTGGGACATCAATTTTTCATAAAATACTGTGTAACTTAGCAAAAAGCATTTAAAGCAGAGCTGTGAATGTATTGGCAGCTGTTTGACCTACATAACTTTCTATAACTATTTAAACAACTATAAGAGCATATTGTTCAAAGCATCTCAGAAGTTTATTTTATATGTTTAAAATAGCAACTGAAATTCCTATGAATTTAAAATAATTTCTATATAATCCCTAGTTGCTTTTTTATGAGTTAGCATCCTACAATGTTTAAGCTCTGTGATACTGCAGATAATAAAATAACTGAGTCTTAAAAAAGGCACATTAAGTAAATTAATTTGCATGAGTTTACAAGTAAGGTTTATGAGTAAGGTACATCTAACAGACCAACTCCTCCATCTGTCTGTTAGAAGATACTAGAATGTAAGGGACCATTGTAGTTTACATTAGCATTGGTAATCCATGTGCATAAAAGCGATTTTAGATTCATTTTAGTAGATTGTGCATAGAATCTACATGAAGGTACAGAGACTTAAAAAAGACATTCAAGCTGACTTGCCACTGCCTGCTTGTGAGCATATGCCGCGTAGTGTGTAAGTTGTGGAATATATATATATATATATATATATATATATATATATATATATATATATGCACGTATTATTTTATTATTTTTTACCTAAACAGTAATTTTCCATTGCAGTCCGTGAGGTATTAAACAGTTAATTATGCCTTTTACTTACTTTAATACAAAACCCCAAACTGCCTTCTCTCCTGATTAGATATGCAATAGGGTTCCCTGGTGGTGCAGTGGCTAGGAGTTGGTGCTTTCACTTCTGTGACCTGGGTTTGATTCACCTGGGTTCGATTATAGTCAGGGAACCAAGAGGTCACACCACCCTGAAGCCATGCAAAGTTGAGCCTTATCAGTATTTGGAGGGGAGACCACTTAGAATACCAGAACCTGTATGCTGTGGCCCACTGGAGAAGGAACTGGCAACCCACTCCAGTATCTCTGCCATGAATACCAAGTGGATCATTATAGTGCGTTACAGTCCATGAGGTAACTGAAAGTTGGACATGACTGAATACTGATACTCCCCCTTAGGCTCCAAGCCAACCCAAGGTGCTGTAGAGGTCCAACAAGGATGCCTGCAGACACAGCTAGGTCTGCTGACACTAAAAATTCATATTGATCTGCTTTTATACTCATAGCTTACAATCCTACTACTTTTGTGAATATATTAGAGTAGTTACAGGAACACAGAATACAAAATGGTATCATGCATTTATCAAAGAACATTTTCAATTTTACTAAAAGAGCTTGAAAGTTTAGGAAACTTACATTAAAGGGGTGCAGAAACAATTAAAATAAAGCTCTTCCATTTACCAGGCCATACACTGGGGATCTATAATGAGAGCAAATAGGCATATTGTGTTTAATACCGTCCATGCTAATAGTCATAAATAATTATACACCTACCATGAATCACCTACAAAGCACAACACATTATGAACATGATTGCTTTGCCATCCTTTCTCTATCATCAAGGACCAAGAAAAAGTAATGTCCTTTACATCTCAGAATCCTTAGATGTTGGTCATATAGCAAAATCAGTTAAACTATCCTGGTGTCCAACAATTGCCCCATGAATGAGACTACTTCAATGGTCTTTATCTCAAAGAGCAACCTACAAGCATTATCTTTCATTTCTGTGCACATTGACCTTATCCTTACTCTAATCATTTAGCGTCCAAGATCAAAAAAAGTCTTGAAATAATGAAACTTGTAATACCTATCATGATACCTATCATAGTGATTGTGCTTGCTGAAAGCGACAGAATCACAGCAGAGCTTCTTATTAGTAAGTATTTTAAGTATTCTAAGTATTTTATTAATCATATTTTCGTATAATAAACTTTCATTGAAGTGTACAATTATAACTTTTCAATTAGGCTTTCTGACCCACCACTAAGCATTGAATAATGGGGTGATTATTGCCAATAATTGTTAATTACATCTGGGCCCCAGGCTGTATTTTCTTTTGGTGTAAAACTGAAAAGACTGAGCATACTCAAACCCCAGCAATTAGCCTAATGAGTCTTTACATGACTTACAGTGAAAACAATGTCTGTGCTAGGTGGGTGGATTAGGCAGGTTGACTGCTGTAAGAAAATGCAGTTTTTGAAATAACATTCAATTGATAAAGTACTTGTCATTATCTTGACATTGTTTTTTTAATTTTGTAAATAAATCTTAACGTATACAAAGTTCATTGCTAAACTAAGTTACAGTAATTATGATCGTTTGACCTCTGTTTAAATGTGTTCAATAATATTACTTGCATCAAGAAAACCAAACAAAAAAGAGTAAAAAAGTGTCTACCATTATACAGCAAATAAAAGAAACCTGGCACTTTTTCCTAAAGCAGTGCCCATCACAGATACATTTAATGACTGCATCATTATGGCAAGAACTAGAATTGGTATTCTGTAAGAGAATTACACCCAACGGAGCTATTGCAAATGGAGTAAAGTCGAAGGTGTAAATTATATTCTGCTATATCCCTGGCAAGTATTGTATTAGTATAAGGCCTGAAACGCTACAAGGGTGTCTGTGCCTGCTGAACCAATGCAAAATGGTGCAAAATTAATTCTTTTTTTGGCAAGTAAGCATACAAACCAAAGCTTAATGGTTAACTGAAACACTTTACTGCAGCTTGATGCACAATCAAAGTCAATAATGTCACTGTGATGGAGGTCACATTTATAATAGTCATGCAGACTAGAAAAATAAAACACTTTTCTGTATATTGTAAGCAAAAAAGAAAAGAAATGCAGATGGATGTCAACTGAGCAGATTCCATGTGACTTTTTTACAAATTGACATTGTTCTAGATTCACTAATGTGTGAGGTTCTGGATCTCACAGCATCTCACCTTGCTGGATTCACTAATATTGTTTTTAGTAACAATCAGCCCTATTAAATTTGAGCCCCGTAAGTGCAGCGCGAAGCTCGCAGCGGCTGCGGGCTTCAAATTTGGACGAGTTACTGTGCTATAAAATTAGAATGGGCTGCGAGCTATGAGCTGGAGATGCAAACCCGTAAACCATTCATCAGCCGTCGGATTTGCGGGCTTGAATGTCATCAATTAGTCAAACTCATAGTTATGGGGTTTAGACGGAGCCAATGGAAACAGAGAGCGTTACAGAAAAACTGAGGTTGGATTTCAAAGTCTTACGGGTTTCAATTACGAGTTACGATCGGACCCGAATTCCAGATGTAATGCAATATTGATAAAGCCGTAAATATGATATTCTATCACATGCAAGTTACAGTATATGTATTAACACATTGATTGCCGGGATCGATATAACACAAAAATTATACATGAAATAAAGTATTTTTCTGGGCTTGAGAATTTTGTGCTATTAATTCTAAGACCTAACATCACTTTCCCTTTTAATATTAGTACAGTAGTGTGTTGTTTGTATATCAAGTGCTATACGTTGGACATTACCTCTTGTGAGTCCTCTCCAGTACACGTTGGCCTTTGGGCTCCATTTGCGTGTTACAGGCTTGCTCGCGAGTGACTTTGTTGCAATTTAGTAGCATGATTGGAATTGTAGCAGTTACGGGCTTGACAGATCAAAGAATTTACAGTTGCAAAGTTCAACGTTGCTTATCCCATAGGCTTTTTTCGCAGCTGACCCACAGATCAACAGCAGCCTGCTTTACGGGGCTAATTTAATAGCAGTAAGCCTTACTTTCTATGTTACGAGCTACGTTTTAACACATAACTCGAATATAATATGGCTGAATGACTGGTGAGTTGGTGTGTCACATTTACCTAACATAGATCTGGTATCCTCCTCCAGTTGTATAGTAATATAAGATATGGAGTTCCAAAAGTTATCATGGTCAAATATAATTTCTAAGCTTATATACGAGATCTCTTATTTATAATGAACTACCATAATAGCTATTCTTGTCTACCCTGCAACCTTATGGGTGGTGGAGACAAGTAGCTTAGTGTTGCTTTTTATATCTTTGATTTTTAATTTTCATAATTATCAATGGCTCATTAAAACAGGAAATTCCAGCTCCTCTTTGGGTATTACAGTGAACTTTAAAAATCATTAGACTTGCCTTGTTGTATTATAATAAACAGCAGACTAACCGGAAATATATCTGTTTATTCTGCTCTGATTTTATTGTATTGATGTGATATTCTAATACAAGTTATTATTTTACTACATAGTTATAGTTATTACTATATTGTACTATTAGGGGTCTTAGATGTTGACTAGAGATGCCGCTAACTTATAATTTGTATATTTGCAAAATGTTATTTACTACTTCAGTTAAAATATATCAGACTAACTTATTTATTAAAAAAATATATAGTAATAAAACTGTCTAAGACAATTAAGGAGAAGAAGAAATATATACAAAATGTAATATAGCAACATGAGATGAATACAGAAAACACAATAGATGTACCTTTTTATATCTAATAATAAATATCATAAATCCTTAAACATCAGGAATCAACTGCTATTATAGGAACAAAGGTTAAAATAGCACTTATGCTCCATGCCAGAAGATATGCACATACATTTTGTCTCTTCGTTCTACTATATCTGCCAGTTAGAGGGAAAACCCAAGCTGTTTCAAAGAGAATATATTACTCTGCCCATGCACGCAGCAGCTCTGATATCTGCTGTACAGAAGAACGGTTCTGACAAAGCCTTTAGAGCGTTGTGTTCTGGAAGTCAAGATACATCCAGAGGCTCCTATAAAAGAAACCACATAAATTGGAAATATGTCAGACTCAGACCATATCAAAGTTGTACAGACAAAAACAGCCAATTCTTCATTATTTGGCTTAAAAAATATATAAGAAGGCTGTACTGTGAGTGAGTCCACATGGAATTGAATGTGTCTTTTATCAAGGTTATAAATTATTACACAGTAATCTGAACCTGTGAGAATCCAAAGTTTTGCTCTTATGCTGGTAAAAAATATATACTAGACTCACAATATACTGGCCTCTCGTTCCCTATCCCACAGTGTGCATTGATTGAGACTGAACACAAGATAGGTGCCTTGGGATATATCAAATGATAGCCTAAATACTTGCCAGCAGCTACTGCAGTGGAAGTTTTAGTGAAGCCTAGTCAGGATCAATATGTTTTCCTTTTGACCTTTCTTGAGGTGAAATAATGATTTTAGAAGCCACATTCGAAAGAATAGATCACAAAGCAATAAGAAAATTGCCTACAGTGACAAGACAATTGTAAAACAATTAACTATGTTATAATCCATATGTGGAGTAAAAGCCAATATCAATTAAATATAAAATAATCCTTAGGTAGTAAAATAAAAAAAATTGCATTTTAGCGTAGTAATTAAAAGATACGGTAGTATATACAGTAGACTCTCAATGAGGAAGGACTCAAGCAACCAGAACAATATTGAATGTTATGCCACCAAATGCTTACAGGCACCTTGATTGCATCCACTGTACATATCTGCAATTCAGTTTTACCTGGAAGTAGACAGGCATGAGTAACTGAGCCAGGGCAGTGTTGGCGTTACATTCCCCCGGGTTCAGCACCGTACCCTCCACTACCTGTGTGATAGTGAGGAGTGAAAGCTGCTGCTGCTAGAACAGTCCTCACTGACAAATATACTTAGCAGAGCATCCTATGTGCAGCTAATCTAGGCCTCTTTTAATAGTGACTCTCAAGCAACCAGAAACTACATTTATCCGGCATCTACCAATCCCCATGGGTGCCGGATAACTGAGAGTCTGCTGTACAATGAAAGAGTATGTCCTCAGTGACATTTTTTTTTGTTTATTCAACTTCCTGTTTTGTAAGTTTTTAGTCAACACAAAACATCAGGAAACAAGAAAGAATATATTGAAGCAATATTCAAAATGATTTAAAAAGAGGATTACTAAAAATACATTGACATTGTGGTACGCAATTGCTAAAGC
The DNA here is from genome assembly GCA_027410445.1 of Discoglossus pictus. Classification (NCBI taxonomy): domain Eukaryota; kingdom Metazoa; phylum Chordata; class Amphibia; order Anura; family Alytidae; genus Discoglossus; species Discoglossus pictus. The sequence goes on along the minus strand of CM050165.1, from coordinate 341,864,712 downwards.
ATACATATAATAGGAAAGTAAGAAATAAAAAGTGCATTTATTTAATGTAGAGAAGTAAAATAATGTTTGCAATAATAGGGTCTCAAGCAGGTCAGCAGTGGATAAGTATCTCAGAATTCAGTAAAAAAAATCTATTTTTCTATATCCGATCATTCTGCAGCAGGAGTGGTAATAATGTATTAATTCCTATACAATTCTGATAATTTTGAATGGAATGTTTCAGGTAATATTACTACTGCTACAAAGAACTAGCAATCTGTTGTTTTTTTATTTATAAAGCACATTAATTTTAAGAGCCCTATATAAATGTATATATGAAAGTAGTTTTCTACCTCTCTAGCCTAGTACATAAAGGGTGTCATTGCCCTCAAGCTGCTGCAGGTATCAACTGGGTCCTTCCCTAAAGTGAGTCTCTGTGCTTGACACCTGCTACATCTGCTGTATTTATGCTTCTCCCCATAAGGTGTAGAGTCATCATCATGGCAGGCTTTAACAATTCCTCTTTTAGTTCTGCCTTATGTTAATGATATTACTTGTACATTATATACCTGCATAATCTTACATTTGAATTTGATCTAACTCATTCACTTTATATTAGTATTTCTCTTGGTGTTTCTACATTTAAATGGTTTGCAGGCAGGCTTCCTTGCAGAGCCAAAGCTGAGAACCATATGTCACTGTCACCATCAGAACCCTTTAAATCTATGCATGTTCTCTCTACACGTTACTGCACAGCTGCTCTGCCAGTTTGCTCAGTACAATGTCAGCCAAGCTATGGAAGGAGTTTTAGTTCATTTCTCCTTGGCCTTTTTATTAGCAGAATGGTGTGGGAGTGGTGTAGTGCTGCACATAACATGCATATTATGGCTTTTTGTAGTATATTAGGATGATGCTTGCAGAAGGATCGGCGCCTAAAATGAACAAGCACAGTCTGGATTGCCTCTCCGCACCAGAAGCTTTATGAGAACATCAAGCTATAAATGACAAGCAGCGCTCAGCCTTTGTCATCCAGATAGCCACTTTACAAAAGAGCTAGCTCCCAGAAAGTCACTTTCCAATATCCTCTTCTTGCAGTGCTCTGCTCAGGCCAGCCAGGAGTTGTTCAGCAATATGTCGCTCGGCGCTTGAAAAGAGAAGATATTATTTTTGAAATTGATGTGGCTTGCTACAGTCACAATGAAATGAAAGTAGCTGCCAAGTACCTAGCAGAGTGTTATATATATAAATATCTGCAGATCTCTTACTTCCACATGGCTGAGATGCTGAATACAAGCACTGCTCAGCTTATTGTGCTGTACATATACAGATAGCACACTGGACAGATTAGCTGTGCAATGATTGATGGGAGAGCACCACAGATAGCAGCTATGGAAGTTTCCACTTGCACTCCTCTATAGCCCTTATTAGCAGGTTACAGATGCTTACAGTTAATTCTAAGAGTCAGTAAGGAAGATGATAAAAAAATTAAGTAAACATTAAAAAAATGAATTAACTTAGACCATCTTAGTTTACCAGCTGGCTGTGTTTAAGAGCCTTGTAATAGCCTGTTGAAAGTGCTGATACCTATATTGATTACATGACATATCCAGAGGTTTATGCAGATTTGTATGAAGCATCTCATGCCTGTAGTATTAGCAGGGCATGGGTGTAAGGTGTATATGTCTTCATATAATGTGAGTTTTTAGATGTGAATATATGTAGTTTAAAGCTATTTATAGGTATGGTAGTAGCCAAATTTAGTGGTAGTCATGTTAGGCTAAAGAATTACCAAGGGACGGGTAGTGCATATCCTGAATAAACAGCAATGAGTGTCCACTCAACCGGGAGCAGTAACTTTATAAACGTTCTACTGTCTTCTCTATCTCCTCTCTATGGGATGGGTGCCTATCACACAATGCTGGTTACAGAGCCGGTTACATGCCATGGATGTGTTTCTGGCTAGGTCCACAAGGCCCATGAGGCCCAGGCCAGAACATTTGCAAGGGCAACAGGCCTTCCAGAAATTGGCAGTAAATAAAAATATGTTTGTATATGCACATAAATGTTTTTATGCAGTTATATTTCTGTCTATAATTGGCTAGACATAGAAAGGAGCAATTAGGTATAAAGTAGAAATCATGTCCCCTTCTGGATTGCTACCTTGTCATGAACATAAGCACAACCAGAGATTTAATTATGTTCCTGGCATGCTGCAATCCATAAGGTCACAGAGAGTTGGATATGACTGAATACCAACAATAGAGATCATGTAAATAATGGGGATCAGTTTTTTTTAAACACACAATTTGACAGGTTCTTTGCCATACACAAACTTCTGCTTAGATATATTTACTCATACTGCCATAAACCTGTAATAAGCTACTGTTATGCCCCAGAACTATACTGTATACTGTAGTTTACAAAAAAGATGAATTACTTCAAATATATTAAAATATAAAAGTGTAATTGTCAGAGAACTCTTACTTGTAAATTTGCATTTTTTGTTTTTTTTACTAATCCTAGCATTCAAGTTTATCTCAGTATATCAGCTTGTATAATTATTGGCAGAATGTGATAAAATAGCTAGCTTTGTCTGATAGACATTTTATCAACCGGTGTTAAATGTATTTGCTAAATGGTAGTTGCCACCTGGAATTAGTCAGAATAATGTTATCACACTCACCAGTAGAGTGTGATGACATATATGCAGGAATCTGAGCAAAAAAATATTATTATTATTTTTTTATTATTATTATTATTTATCAAGTTAGTTTTTTATATAAGTATTTTTCAAAGATATAGCCATTAATGAAACCTGCAAGACACCAACAAGAAATATTTATCATGTGCCTCCTTGACACACACACACGTGTAGCATCATACTTAAATATTGATGTATTTATACAAAATCAGCCTATCAATTATTAGTCCTCACACAGATTAAAAGGACAAGATGACTCCTGTTTCCCAAGACCAAGTACAGGTCATAGCCATGGCCAGATTACCCATTTGGCCAACTAGACAGCCGCCCAGGGGCGCTTCCCTTTGAGGAGCGCCACTTCTTTAAAAAAAATGGTACCTGGCTTTAAATAAAATTAAATCTTGCAGTTCCTATATTGGCTACTAGGGGGTAACAAGACAGTTACAATAGGAAATGGAACTTACATTACAGAAAGGCAAAAATGGGTCTGTGCATACCTTGCATACTCACTTATAGGGGCTCCTTCACTTCACTGCCAGGGGCTCCAAAAAGGAAGATACAGCCCTGGTCATAGCACTTAAGCCCCCACCTCAAGGTTACTTAGTAGTTTTTTAGTGTCATGGGGACATGGCAGGAAGATACTCCTTGTGTTATTGTAAGGATATATCCCACCTTCATCAACATATCTCTTACATCTCCTTTAAGCAAAAAGGAAGTAAAAATGTAACGTAATGTTACATAACTCCAGCCCTTTGAGTATGCAACAGGGTTAAGCAGAGATTCATCTGGTTGAATTGAACCACCAGAGATCAAGCAGACATATTTTGGACTTGATAGGGCGTCCAAAGATCTGAGCATCAAAACATTGTTCTGTTTATATAGTAGTTTACTGTTTTATGTAGGCTATTTCTCTCTTTCTATTTGCAAAATGTGAATTTAAATGGTATTTTCACATTTAAACACAAATTAGTGTAGGCATTTCAGTCTTTTATTTGTCAAAATTAACCACACTCTCTACAATCCAGATATTCTGAGGCACATTTCTTTAATTTTGTTTCTCTCTTATTTTAACACACAAAGATCTGTAACACTTAACCAAACTGTATCCAGTATAATAACATCAATCTTTATGTGAACCTTACAACCTCAGCCAGACAAAACAATAAGAAACTGAGAAGCATATCATAGTGGGACCCGCTACTGTTTTTTATATTGTTTATATTGATATTTATCACTGGTCACGAAAGCTAGACCATTGCTGTAGCCCTTTATGATGATATAGAATAGTGTACCTATACTTTCCACTTCTGAAACGCTACCTTGTCATAGTGAAGGGACTTGAGTGCCTCAATGTAGGGTCACTGCAGAAATATCAGACAAACCGCGGTCCACTGGAAAAGGAACAGGCAACACACTCCAGTTTCTTTGCCATGCAAACCTTATGGATTGGAACAACTGGACACAAAACTGGCGTGCTGTAGTCCATAGGGTCAGGGAGAGTCCGACAGGACCGAACGACTAAACAACAAGCACCTCTAAAAATAACTTTGCATAGCTGCAAATGTTGTTAATCAGCTAAATAACTCACAAACACGTAACATTATCCCAATTGTCCTTTAAATCTAAATACTGGATATAATATAAAGCAATTATAAAAAAAATAGCACAGCTTTGCTAGACAAGCAACCCCTCCTAACACAAATGTATGGTTCTCTTAAAATCATGGTAGTCTGCAAGGCCTATTATATTACAGGTATACCCCACTTAACGCTATACCTTTTTTACTGATTGGCTATAGTGCTCTTTTTCCCTCTAATCCCCAGTTTAACAATAAACCCAGCTATAGCTCTGTTTTTGAGAGCTGATTGGCTATAGCGCTCTTTTTCCCTCTAATCCCCAGCTTAACGATAAACCCAGCTATAGCTCTGTTTTTGAGCGCTGATTGGCTATAGCGCTCTTTTTCCCTCTAAATCCCAGCTTAACTATAAACTCAGCTATAGCTCTGTTTTTGAGCGCTGATTGGCTATAGCTCTCTTTTTCCCTCTAATTCCCAGCTTAACTATAAACTCAGCTCAAGCTCTGTTTTTGAGCGCTGATTGGTTATAGCGCTCTTTTTCCCTCTAATTCCCAGCTTAACGATAAACTCAGCTATAGCTCTGTTTTTGAGCGCTGATTGGCTATAGCGCTCTTTTCCCCTCTAATTCCCAGCTTAACTATAAACTCAGCTATAGCTCTGTTTTTGAGCGCTGATTGGCTATAGCGCTCTTTTTCCCTCTAATTCCCAGCTTAACTATAAACTCAGCTATAGCTCTGTTTTTGAGCGCTGATTGGCTATAGCTCTCTTTTTCCCTCTAATTCCCAGCTTAACTATAAACTCAGCTCTAGCTCTGTTTTTGAGTGCTGATTGGTTATAGCGCTATTTTTCCCTCTAATTCCCAGCTTAACAATAAACTCAGCTATAGCTCTGTTTTTGAGCGCTGATTGGCTATAGCGCTCTTTTTCCCTCTAATTCCCAGCTTAACTATAAACTCAGCTATAGCTCTGTTTTTGAGCGCTGATTGGCTATAGTGCTCTTTTTCCCTCTAATCCCCAGCTTAACTATAAACTCAGCTATAGCTCTGTTTTTGAGCGCTGATTGGCTATAGCGCTCTTTTTCCCTCTAATTCCCAGCTTAACTATAAACCCAGCTATAGCTCTGTTTTTGAGCGCTGATTGGCTATAGTGCTCTTTTTCCCTCTAATCCCCAGCTTAACTATAAACTCAGCTATAGCTCTGTTTTTGAGCGCTGATTGGCTATAGCTCTCTTTTTCCCTCTAATTCCCAGCTTAACTATAAACTCAGCTCAAGCTCTGTTTTTGAGCGCTGATTGGTTATAGCGCTCTTTTTCCCTCTAATTCCCAGCTTAACGATAAACTCAGCTATAGCTCTGTTTTTGAGCGCTGATTGGCTATAGCGCTCTTTTCCCCTCTAATTCCCAGCTTAACTATAAACTCAGCTATAGCTCTGTTTTTGAGCGCTGATTGGCTATAGCGCTCTTTTTCCCTCTAATTCCCAGCTTAACTATAAACTCAGCTATAGCTCTGTTTTTGAGCGCTGATTGGCTATAGCTCTCTTTTTCCCTCTAATTCCCAGCTTAACTATAAACTCAGCTCTAGCTCTGTTTTTGAGTGCTGATTGGTTATAGCGCTATTTTTCCCTCTAATTCCCAGCTTAACAATAAACTCAGCTATAGCTCTGTTTTTGAGCGCTGATTGGCTATAGCGCTCTTTTTCCCTCTAATTCCCAGCTTAACTATAAACTCAGCTATAGCTCTGTTTTTGAGCGCTGATCGGCTATAGCGCTCTTTTTCCCTCTAATTCCCAGTTTAACGATAAACCCAGCTCTAGCTGTGTTTTTGCGCTCCGATTCCCATTTACACCTTTAAATCCCTGTTCAGCTCTCTCAGATTAGCTGTCTCAGCCCAGACATAATGCCCTGCTTAGCGCTTTCTTCACATAGAATAGAACACATGTGGAGTGCTAAAGGGGGTATCACTGAATAATGCAAGTCATCTTAAGTGGCAAATATACATGAAGAAATGAATATGAAGTAACAAGGCTATAAAGCTATTTGTTATGTAAATAAGTACAAGCAGTAATTTTGCATTATTATTTGGAATCTTAAACATTCATTGAACTTTGTAAGATATCAGTTCCTCTAAATAGTTGCAAAATTAGAAGCATCACTGTGAGCAGCACATTATTAAATATAATCCATCACTACAGGAAAAAGTAAAAGTGACTGTGTTCTGCGGATCTCTGACATTACAGCAGTTGTCACGGTAACTGGAATAGGTGTGAATAATGAACTAGCTGAAAATCTGTGTAATTTCTCAGTTTGTCAAAGTTGGTGCTGCATTAATTTGAGCATACAGTGTACTTCCCAGCACCTACGTCTGCTCAGACCTCATTATTTTGTTGCCATTTCAATTATGTGCCTGTTTCCCATAGTGCTCAGGAGCAGTAGCACATTTTCATTTCTAGCTTTTATAAAACAAAGTGTTTAAAGTGCAATTACAGCCATTATAAATATCACCTTCAGTTTAACTGGAGGTATTATAATTATAATTAAGTTATTGCTAATAATATACAGTAAGTGTTACATATAATTAAGCTTGCAAATCAGATGTACGGTATTATTCAGTTATAAAGTGACTGTTCAATCATTCTCATTTGTAGGTTATTTCACATACCATAGGCAGCAGTGGCATATACAGGAGGTCCCCAGGTTGCAGACGACCCGAGTTACAGACTACCCGTCCATAAGAAATAGCTCCCAAGGCTTTTTTTTTGTATGAGTTGGCTTTTATCTTTTGTTTGTTTAAATTAAAAGAAAGAGCACAATAGCTTCTGTAATTTATAACAGCACAGGGGTATTACTATTAATACTACAGTATTAAACTGTATTACTATTACCTCATATATTTATAATATTGTTAATAATAATAATAATAATAATATTCATCGTCTCTTCCGTAAACCGAGGACTACCTGTATAGGCTTTATTTGCCTCTAGGCCCATGCAGCTTTCTGCATCCTCTGTGCACTGGCTACTATTACACCTTTCTACAGCCCAGTCATGAAGATACCACACTCCTATATGTGAAACTATATGTGTTTTTATATACGTATACAGGACATCCAAAAATATCAGTTATACTTAGAGACAGCATTGTCACTGCATATAGACATTTATGTGTATATGCACACACTATTCCATAGCCTTGCACTAGCAACTTGAAAATGTGCTGCTCCAGGCCTGGGCTTCATCTAGTCCGAAATACACCATTATAAAAATATTACATAGCTCCTTGAGTGCCGAACACAAATCAAGGCTTCAGGATGTACAAAACTTTAATATGTAATTATCATTTACTGCGTGTTAGTATCTTCTTTTTGTACTGCCCCATTCAGCTGCTTTCTCAGTGAGATGTGTCCTTGTAAATTACTGAGAGTTCCATTAGTCATGTTAAGACCAGCAGCACCTTGAACTGCCATTGTAGCATTGAAAGCTTCCTCTGAGTTCAGGTCACCTCCCACCTCAGCCTATCATAAATGACAGTATCATAGAATGTCTCTCTCTTTGCTCTCTCTCTGTGCACTGTCTCTCTTTGTGCTCTCTCTGTGCACTGTCTCTCTTTGACACTCTCTCTCCCTGTACGCTCTCTCTCCCTGTGCGCGCTCTCTCTCTCTGTGCTCTCTGTCTTTGCTCTCTCTGTCTTTGCTCTCTCTCACTTTGCCTTTCCCTGTGCACTCTCTCTCTGTCTCTGTGCACTCTATGTGTGTGTGCTCTCTCTCTGTGCACTTTTTTCCTCTCTCCATGTGTGCTCTCCCTTTGCTCTCTCTCCCTGTGCATGCTCTCTCTAACTGTGTGTTCTTTCTCTCCCAGTGCACGCTCTCTCTCTCTCTCTCTCTCTCTCTCTCTCTCTCTCTCTCTGTGTGCTGTCTTTCCCTCTATGCGCTCTCAGTCTCTCTGTGTGCTCTCTTTCTCTGTGCTCTCTTTCTCTGTGTGCCCTCTCTCTATGCGCTTTCTCTCCCGATGCATTCTCTCTCTGTGTGCTCTATCTCTCCATGCTCTATCTCCCTGTGCGATCTCTCTCTCCCCTGTGCGCTTGTTGTCTGTGCGCTCTCTCTCACCATGTGCGAGGGCCGGATCTACCTTCTTGGAGCCCCTAGGCAGTGAAGTGGAGGAGCCCCTGCGAGTGAGTACACAAGGTTTGCACAGACCCATTTTTGCCTTTTCTGTACATGAAAACTTCATTTTCCTGTTGTAACTCTCTTATTCTAGGTAGTTACCCATTAGTAGCCAGTCTATGAAGTGCAACAGTTAATTTTTTTAAAGCCGGCTGCCTAGTTGGCCTAATGGATAATCCGGCCATGCCTGTGCAGACACTCTCGGTGTGCTCACTCTCTCTCTCCCGCCCCCACTATGACATCAACGTGACAGATTGGTAGTCCAGAGACTTAAATTAATAAATAATGCAGAATATAGTACCTTTAGAAAGCTTGTCTATAAAAAAGCATGGTAAATCCACTAAGTTGCAATAGATACATAGGGCCTCATTCTATTACCGACCGTAAATCGGCCGTAAGGCTGCGATTCCTTGCGGGGGTTCAGTTAACTCGCGATTCTATTATACGGCCCCGCAAGGATCTCCTCTTACGGCCGGCCGCATATCTTGCAACCGGCCGTAAGCTCTGAAATCTAAAAACGCAAAAATAAATTCAAGCCTGCACTGTACAGCTCTGTAAATGCTAGGGATCATATTGGGGGACATGAGGATTAAAAGTAACCCCCTCTCAAGCTTGCACATCAGCCCAAACCCGAGTTCAAATTAACTGTTTATTTTCCGGCTGCGGCGTGGGCGTGTCTGAGGTGCTCCAAGCCCTATGGACTTTTTACATGGATATTTTACGTATATTAAAAAAATATTATTTTACGGATTTGAGTATAGGGTAGTTATGTGCTATTTTTTCTAACACCAAATATCACTTTATAGACTCCGCAAAGTGCAGGATGGCTTTCTTTGAGCTATTTTATGTGCTTAATTGGTGCTAGCGGGACCTGTTTGCTGCAAGTAAGCTGCGGCTCGTTTTTAGCCTTGCAGACAGGGTTCCCGGAGCAATAGAATCGCAACCAGGCTTTTCTTACGTCCGATTTCCTTGCGGCCGTTTTAGATCAAAGGCTTTCCTCCGGCGCGATCGTCCGCAAGAGATAGCAAGGCGCCGGCCGCAAGCCTGCCGGAGTCCCCGGCCGGAGGGGAATAGAATAGCCGGAATGCTTGTGGCCGGTCCTTGCGGCCCCGCAGCGGCTGCGGCCGATAATAGAATGAGGCCCATACAGTGTAAGTGTATATATGTATGTTAACAACAACTTAACAAAGGAATTTGTAGAGATTGAATATTCTTTTTACTTAAACATATTTTTTTATGTATAAATAAGTTTCACTTTTACTTCTTAAAAATACCACTGCTATCCCATGTTTATATTCTGCTCTTTTCAAAAACTGCATTTGATATTGGGCAAAATGTTTTTTAAAAAGTTTGTTTTTAAAAAAGTAAAAATTTGCTGATCTGCTTCTACAAGTCTTAGCAAATTTTCAATTTACAGAAGCTATCAGATGCAACGGCTGAAATGTGAAATGCTAAAAGAAACTGCTAATAATGGTAATGCTCATTGTCCAGCTTAGATTTCTAGAAGATCATATAAGAAATACAACACTGCAGTGGTCATTTATGTGCCATATAACTTTTCTTTGATGTTGCCTCATTAGTGCAAAGTCTCAGCTCTATAGAATAAAGGGAAAAAAGGAATAGTATTTAAATGAACTGGTCATATAAAAATGTCCACAGATGAGTCAGCAACTACTTTCCGCACAACAGCTGGAAAATTAAACAAGGCCATGCACTAATAGTTCCAAACACATTTTATATAAAACTTCTGGCATCTGTTAATGTACTTTTTATGTACTAAAATGAGTAATGTTCTATTATTTCATTAGCAAAAAAAAACAAAATCAGTTGAAATGCGTTTTCCCACGCTTTATTGTGCATTGAGCAGAGTCTAATTTAGAGCTTTGTGTGACAAATGAATAAGATGAAAAATAAAAGTATTATTTCTCATAAATAAATTTTCTCTCATTCATAAGATGAATCACTCCAAGATAAACTGACTCCTACTCATTGAAAAACCAAACCAACATTTTTATATGAACTTAAATTATTAAATTTGCATTTCTATAATTGCATCACTAGATCATTATTATTCCTGTAAACTTAAACAGCTGCAGATTTGTTTTAAATTCTCTACCACTGAATGGGAAAAAAGCACATAACTTATTTTGCACTTAGCTACAAATATACAGAATTCAGCATTTGCTTTTTAAAGTAAGTAAAATCTTTATTTTGTAACATTTGCCATTTTATTTGCAGTTGTAAGTTTAGTGCATGCATGTGGTACCCAGGGGGGCTGTGGTGGGATGGGCTGGGATGGGCTGGGGTAAAGAACCCCTATGCAACAGAAAAAAACATTAAATACAAACATTTTTTTTTTAATTATACATTACACCCCAGAGGAGGGCCCTGGTGCACTACATCGCCTGCACCAGTGATAGATCCGCCCCTGCCTTTTTTACAACCTCAAATACAAAAGCATGCATTTCAATCATTCTTAGCTGTGAATCTGAGTCAGCGTCAACTTGTTTCTTCCATTGACAAAATTCAAAATATGCAAGATATGTAACGGTCTAAACTTTTCTAATACTACTATTACATTTAAGTGTAACAAAGATATGTAGAAAGTTATACACTTGCTCCTTTTTTAACCCTTGCTCTATGATTTGTCCTCAATTGTTTCCATAATTGTGAAAGTTTGAAGACCACTGCCCTACATTCACTAAGTATTGCAGGGGCTGTGAAGCAGATCACGGAGAGCTATCATCTCTATTTTCTACTGAGATAATTGTCAGTTCAGACATTTTAAGGCCCTGTTGTAGTTTACTAAATCTAACTACAGTGCTTCCTTACTATGAATCCCTTGCTTTAGGCTCTGGTAAGTAATAACAGGAAAGGTTAGAGTTGCTTACTTTTGTGTGCATCTTACTAGGCCAGAGCCCAGATTTGGAACGTCAAGAAAACCCATTTGGCAGACTTCTTAAAAGTCAACAGGACATGTGCCCAGGGTGGCGAGAAGAAATTGGATGCCCCCTCATTCTAGACTTTAACCACTGCATTTGCCGCAGTACTTTCATTCATTCTTGTTTCTATTTTTTGTCATTCCCCCTTTCCATTCATCTTTTCCGATTCTGTCTACTTATTTTAACAACTAATTAAGTCGATCTGGCACTATATATGTCTTTCAATAGTTTAACGTTGCCAAAGTTGGTAATAGTATGCTTCACTCTCCCAGGTCTAAATACCTTGGGTACCATATACCTTCACTACATACATACACTAATTATGAATGAATCGTTTAAAAGATAAGTTCCAAAAACTGGAAATTATCTTTTAAACATACTTTTTCGTAGATAAGTGTAAAATAGATAAAAAAAGATAGTTTCTGCACAGCAGTGTCAATTACACTGTGGTTCATTCTTTGTATGTTGGGTAAATAGGTCTTTCCTAGTAAACAGTCCCATTGGCCAAAATTCACTAAGCTCATGGCAGCCGCAGAGAACCACTTTGCAGCTCCTGTGAGGAATGGTGAATTTTTGCCATTGATAAGAAAATGTTAAGGTTAGGACAGCCAGGTAGTTGTTTGTCCCCCTAATATCTACTGTATCTATCTATCTATCTATCTATCTATCTATCTATCTATCTATCTATCTATCATGTATCTTTTTTATTGCCTTGTTTCTGATTACTCCATCCTTGAGTATTCTTTGCAATATAGAATTTGCATACTCATTTTGTGAACCACCATGGCTCTACATTATAGAAGTAAAAATAGACACAGGCTGTCTATTGCAGACATTAAATCATCATTGAAGTGCTGCATATGTACACATTTACATTTTAATTTCCTTTTAATTTCCTTAGACCTATTATGGGTTTATCAATGCATACCGAAGCTTTACATTAACAATGCAGCCAGCTCTGCATAATTAAGCATGCTCCAGATGTTTCTGTTCGTCTCCTGTTACTGATAGTCTTCACATTACCTGTCAAATGAAATATATAGTTTTATTTCATAACTAAAACTAATGTGTCAACTGAAGAGCAATAATAAAATGGATCTGACATATGCTTTGATAAAATGCCGCCTGGAAGCTCCTGATGGCTTATCATCCAAAGCATACACTTTACTTTTTACCCACACAAAAAGAACACTATTCATTGAGAACAAATTATGTTGGTAATTCTGCTTTCTCACACATGCCTGGATTCTCATTATTACTCCAGTTTTCACTGCGGCTATGGTGAATGTGTCAGAGTCTCCCATTTGCAAAATGGAAGCACATAATATAGCTCATTAATACATATTGGTTTGTTTTATTAAAGATCTACTGTAGTTTGGGAAAATTGAACATATGGAAGTCATAAAAGCATTTTAGAAACAATCTTAAATTTATTAGATGCTGCTTGTGTAATGGGCACTTACATTTTGGTTTCATTGCTGGCCTAGAGGCTGAGCGGAGGGTTGTACTCATGGGTGTAGGAGCCCAAAAACATCTGAGGGGGTAAAGTTCAGAGAGATAAAAAAACTGTGGCCCTGCGTGGTGCAATTCAACTGGTCTCCCAAGACAGGCCTCAGGGGTAGATTTACTCCCCGGGCCCCATGCCGGTGGGCCCCATCAACCAACCCACCCCTCAATACAATCAAAATTATTTATATATAGATATAATATATGCAAATGTTCCGACAAGGGCTTCACTCTTGCAATCCGTTTCCATCTTAAAATATATATCATAATATATATATACATATATATATATAAATATATATATGTATATATACACACATATACAGTATCTCAGAAAAGTGAGTACACGCCTCACATTTTTGTAAATATTTTATTATATCTTTTCATGTGACAACACTGAAGAGATAACACTTTTCTACAATGTAAAGTAGTAAGTGTACAGTCTGTATAACTCAGCACACAGCCATTAGTGTCTAACCCATTGGCAACAACAGTGAGTACACCCCTAAGTTGAAATGTCCAAACTGGTCCCAAAGTGTCAATATTTTGTATGCCCACCATTATTTTCCAGCACTGCCCTAGTGTTCATGGAGTTCACCAGAGCTTCACAGGTTGCCACAGGAGTCCTCTTCCACTCCTCCATGATGACATCATGGAGCCGGTGGATATTAGAGACCTTGCACTCCGCCACCTTCCATTTGACGATGCCCCACAGATGCTCAGTAGGGTTTAGGTCTGGTGACATGCTTGGCCAGTCCATCACCTTTACCTTCAGCTTCATTAGCAAGGCAGTGGTCGTCTTTGAGGTGTGTTTGGGGTCGTTATTATGTTGGAATACTGCCCTGCGACACAGTCTCCGAAGGGAGGGGATCATGCTCTGCTTCAGTATGTCACAGTACATGTTGACATTCATGGTTCCCTCAATGAACTGTAGCTCCCCAGTGCCGGCACTACTTATAAATAGTACATCTGCGTTCACATTTTAATGTCTAAAACAAGTAAAAAAACCTGCTTCCAGCTCGGAATTGAGAGAAAAACAGTTATTACACTGCATTCTGGGAAGCGGAGCTGGGACATGCAATTATGCCCACAAATGCCTCGCTCTTCAATCCATAACCTTAAAGGAAGCCAAACATGGCTTCCTTTAAGCTTATGCCTGTTGTAATACACTGCTTTAATGCAAAGCCAAGGCTGGATTTTACACAAGCTGAGAGTCCTATCCATGTACAGCTGTTTCAAGCTTACTGGCTATCATCGGCATGGAGCGGGATCTCAACTTGTGTTGTGGACCTTATGAGTAGGTAGTTCACCGCATTCACCATATTATGTATACATCTGTTAATGTATGATTAGGTTTAATTTTGCTGGTATTTTGTGTCCCCTATTCACATAATCTGTGGGGATTTGATTCCCCTCCACCCTTCAGTTCCAACACCCCTGGTTGTACTACTATGAGTTGTGCTCCTATTTATGTCTGTTATCGAATAGCTTTTCAAAGTGACAGTCTTTCAATAGAACTAAATAAAGATGGTAACTGTATCCACACTTTTTCCTGTTCCTGGCGTCCACTCATCGTGTTGTCACACTGCTTTTTGTTAACTTGTGCGATTACGGAGGAGAATTCTCCTAAAGCATGATGGACTGTATCCCCCACTAAAGGGTAAATTTGAAAGTGCATTGAAAGAAAAAAATAACCTTTACGTAACATACCAACTGTCCATCCAATGAAGTAAGAGCGCAGTGGCACATTGATCATACATACTAAAGGTGACCTCAGATGTATTTGTGTTCAAGCACAGAAAACAAGCTGAGACATTTCAATGCAACTTATCATGCCTGATAATTATGGTAAATAAACCTAATTTGTGCTAAAATCTCAGTTAGACATTACCACACAGGGAGTGCATTAGCTGCTAAAGTAACTAATGTAAATGTATATTAGTCTCAGTATAGTGTTCTACGTGCCTACTGAGAATAATGATACAGTAAATATATTTGTATTTAATTGCCTGACTTTTATAAGCCAGCGCTACGACTCCATGACGATCATAAACTGCAGAAATAATTACAATACAATAAAAAATAACAAAACAACAATAATAGGTAGAAGAAAACATAATCATAAATGTACACATAAAGTTTGCTTAGGCTGTATCAACCGTATAATCATCAGGATTAATCATGTTTTATGTAAGTGTAGGAAATGTGATATGTATTTGGAATTATATTAAAAAGTCCAGTTTCTGTAGAGCTAAAGTGTTTGTATTATTGCTGCATAGCTTCTCATTGCCCCTCTGTCAGGGTTTCCATTGGCATGTGTGAACATTGAGATACCACTGGTAAGTATGTTAATTTAGAGGGATTTTGCTCTAGAATTTAAAGGTATATCTAAGTTTCCCTGTTTTTACCTTTATCTAATCTAACAGATGCTGCTTATATCAGAAACACACATTACACTGGGTCATTTTATACACATACTTTTTTATTTTAAAAAAATGTGTTTCCACACCCCCAGAGTTGCTTACATAGATACAGCGTACCTACCAATAGAAACACTGCATTTGGGTACATTATTTTAACCTATACTAACCTTCAAGGCAAAAGCAGCACAGTGCAGAGATCCAGAAAGCAATGCCTATGCTCCTCCCTGCTTCCTTGTGCAGAAGACTATGCATTCTATGCTTTGCTGCTCAAACTTCCATCACAGATTGAAACAATGTATTAGCTGTCTGCGGTTAGCTAAAACGAATTATGAATGTTATGCTAATTTTAGAAGAGATTTCCAAAGATGTTAACTGCTTGCAAAGTCAAGAGATTTAGCAAACTTTAGGGTAAGTTTAATAATGTTTATTTTGGCATTTTTTGCATGCAAAAATGATTTCATACACTGTTAGTTCTCCTTTATCAGATGCATTCATAGTCCAGGAAACTTAAATATGCCTTTCATATAGATTGAATAGCCAAATGTAGGATGTTTTTTTCAGAGGCTCATTGGGCACTGCTCTTTTGCATTTCTCCTACAGTTTCCACAGCATGATGAAAACAGTATGCCATGGCTGAAGGTCGGGGGTCACTTGCGCCTTAGGTGATCTATTTGTGACAAAGGGGAAGGCAACAGAGCAGACACTGTAGAAAATATGGGGTATGCTAAGAAACAGGAAAAAGCTACCACTGTACACAAATGAGGAAATATATTTACCTCACTGGTGTAGATTTGCCTAGGCTAAACGAGATCCGGACCTAGGGCAGAACATTTTAAGGGGCAGCAGGCTACCTCAAGTTGCAGGGAATAGTTTGTATATATGCATGGAAATGTCATTATGTAGCGATAGGTCTTACACTTTCTTTCTTTTCGTATGTACATAAACTCACATACACGTATGATGTTATATACATGTGTGTAGGCTTGGGATTCAGCAAGGAAAGGGTTAACAGTAAATGGGGCTTGGGGGTGCACAAATCTAAATGAGTTTCTGAGTAATTAGTTTATTGCTACGTGTTGTCTGCATGTTAGTAAGGGAACCTCAAACTCACATGTTGGTCTAGCATGACTGTCTTTAAGCATTACCACGGATGGGTTTGCATTAAAGAGAGTGCTGCCAAGGTTTAAAAATCACACCACAACAGCAGCTTTGCAGCAGTATGCAGATCTTTCTCTGGCACAGAGTTCAAGTCTACAAAAAGATTAACAGCCTTATTAAATTGCAATTCAGTACATTTAAAAGGGTTCTATATAAGCACAGGGCATATTTTCTTTACAGTAGTTTTTAGTTAGTGAACTTCTATCCAAAAGCAAGGTGATCACTAACTAAAAACTTCTGTAAATAAAATATGCTATGTGCTTATATAGAGCCCTATTAAATTTACTGAATCGCATCGTGGTGGTGCTAGTGAATGGAGGGTTCCATTGCAAATCAATTTTAGGGTGCCCCTTGCAACTTCTCTATACAATAACAAAAAATAGAGGTACCCAATCAGAGAACAAACACACTTAATAGATTAGTTCTATGGATAGCCCACTCAGAGAGCAGCCTCTTTTAGCCACTTGTGTCCTTCACATGGAGAAATATCGTGTAGTATATTAATCGGGTCTCACTCAATAGATTGCTCCAGCCCAGAAAAAACAGGCAATTCTACCCTGAAAAGTAGAAACAGCAAACCCCAGACATAAGACCTCTCTTGGGCCTCGTCAGTAGGGTGTAGCTGAACTCACTAACGTTCTCTACACAATGCAGGTCTCTGTATGAGATAATAAAAAGCCAAAGACCTATGTAGATGGCCAGATCACCCTATATGGTAACCAGATCATCTTTCTGTAAAAAGTACTTTCTGATTCTCTCTACTAATAAATGAATAATCCCTATTCACAGAGGGCACATACCCTGTTGTTCGCCATGGTGCTTTGCACCTGCTGCACCAGCAGCAGCTCTGCCACTGTTGGAGAGCTAATTTGTCAGGCAAAAAAAATAATCTTTAAAACCTGCTTTTTAAATGTTTGCCATGTCTCTTTAAGACATCTCAGTAACGTGTGCACTACAAACTAAAATAATGATGTGCTTTACTGATAATAAGTGTTCTATAAACATTCACTTTTTAAAGGACCACAGTGGTCATTTTTGTCTATTGTCTTTGGAATAACTTGTAATTTGGCAAGATGTTTTTAGAAAGCAAAAATCTAAATAAATAAATTAACGCAACCTTTATATTTTGCAACTTTTACATTTAACCATTCTTTACTGCAGGCTTTGTTTTATTTATCTCCCTTGCTGCAATCTGTTACTTTCTAAGGAGGGTGTGTCCTTGTAAAAGAATGAGCTTCCCTTTAGTCCTGCTGAGAGAACTGACTGTTGTAGCTGCCACATTCCCATTGTGCATACAGAAACGTGTCTCTTCAAAGTCTCCTCCTTCCTCAGGAAATCGATCTGCAGAAACCAAAATGGCAGTTTACAAAGCAGCATAGTTGAAAAGTAATAAATTAAAACATGTTGTCAATTTTCAACTGCACTTCTTCAGAAAAGTACATTTTAAAAATGATGACCACAGTGGTACTTTAATAAGAGTATAAAGACTTGAGCAACTACAGACTGACCACAATATTTCTTCAGGTGCAGTCCAAGATTCCAGAAAATTAAACAAAAAATGTGTTACGCACATGGTCAGTTCTATCTACCAACAATGCATCTTATTCATACTGACAGTGGTAGGCTTTTAGAGACTTGAACTTTAAGATGCTGGAACATTCAATTCACAGTAGAGAGAACATTTGCAAGGAATTGCCTCACCCCCTGAAATTCCATTAAGTCCAATTCAGAGCAAAGATCTGTTATCAATGGCTTATAATTAGACAATCCTGCTCAGAAATTGTATTTTAAAAATATAATGTAAAATTCATACAGATCCCAAATAAATCCAAGTTATTAACCCTCACTGCTCTTTTAAGATTTTTTAGCTGTCATTTTAAAGTATGGCTATAATTTAATTTTCTTTATCCATGGGGATAATGCCTTTTTAATAATTTTCAATGCCACAGTGTGTGGATTCTTTAGTAAGAAGCTCATTGCATTAATATTAGCTCTCCCTGGGATAAGTTGACTCTTTGACTTTCTAACATTAGCCTATGTACAAATTAGCAGTGGTACAACTGTTCAACATTATTGTCGGGATAAAAGTAAAAGACGTAATCCGAGTGAAAACGGCTTAATACTCAATCTCTTTTTAAGTGGATAGGGTATTTCTATGCATTTTGCTTAAATATTAATAGCCATTTTGCCAGTGCTCGCTCGGTATTATAATGGTATTCTGCTACCAGATCATTATTTTCTTTTAGCATAAAGAACACAATTAAAAGCATTTTTCTATCACTTAGCTCAACAAATACAAAAATACATCGTTTTTTTTATTGAGCCATCCATTTACAGCTATAATTTCAAATCAGTATAAGTTTGCTTTTTTTTTACTAATATTTTAACTTGTTTCAGATAACAATAATTCATGTTACAAAGTCTAAACTTATTATTAAAAAATATCAGTTTATCAGACAATAAATTGTATATTTTCATTTATATATATATTTTTTCAAATGGTGTTTGCTTTCTACATTTGGTGTAGTTTGCCTCTTTAATAAAGGCTGTGTTAGTAGGATTCTTGAATGCAATATATGGTGAATATATTTATTGGAGTAGGCACAAGCCCAGTGTTTTGGTTGTCAGATACCACATCCAGGAGGTTGTGCATCTATGCTCTCCTATAAATATAGCTGGCATGCAAAAGGGTCAGCTGGACCAGGCAATGAAAATATCCCACTACATGGCGACTACATGTTTGGCTAGTATCATCCTACATGATCACAGCTGCAGGATATCAGCGGCTAGTCTGCTATTTAGTATCCTGGGAGTAGGTATAAGTGACAGTCCTGGACTTGGAGGAAGGTATAACCTTTATTATTTTCACCAATATATTCCTTTTGTCCACTTCAGATGACTCCAATATTGCCCCAAAACATTCAGGCTCTGGACAGAGGATTAAAGTCCAGCATAAACCACTCATGTTATAACACTATGATATACAAACATTCAGTCTTTGTGGAAGCCTTGATTAAGGAGCATGGACTTTTTGGTTAAAGAAGAGTAGACATAATATAATTTAAATATAAAATTGCCAGTCATAAATGACTGTATGATTGAATTTAATGTGGAATGTAGATATATGATGGTCAGTCCTGCTGCCCCTCCTCTGGTCTCCTGCCCTTTCTCGTTGTCCCTGTCTCCCCCTCTATGCCCCAGCCCCCCTCTGTTGGCCTGCCTCTCATCTGTGCCCCTACCCCCCCCTTCCAGTCCTCAATCGCCCTTATGTGCCCCTTTCCATCCTCATTCCCCCTAACCCTCTCTGAGCCCTCTCCTCATTCTTTGCCCCTGTCTGCCCTATGTGCCCCTGTCCCTCCTCTGTGCCACTGTCCCTCTTCTGTGTCTCCTAGTGAGTGTGAGAGTCTTCCTGGTCATGGCCCCACCAACTTGATGATGCCATGGCCCGTCCAGTGTTACAGACAAACTTCTCATTATATGATGAGAGACTTAAATGATACATCCAAGGTCTATACTCTTTTGTTTGGAACCCTCAACAGGACAGATGCTGATATGAAATAAAATATCTGTGTTTTTCACAGTAAAGTTATAGGTCATAATTTCATTGATAATTTAGTAAATTTAACTTGTTGGTCTCGTGATAGCTATTACTAGGCTAACTTTGTAATAATTATATTGGATATCTATTAATGTATTCTATTCTTATAGACTGGTAAAATAATTGTGTTAGAGCAATGCTGAATCTCTGCATGCAATATTCTTTACATTCAGCAATCACGTAAGTGCCATATGTGATGATTCTGTCAAAATAACATAAGTATTAGCAGAAAGTGATATTTTATATAGTATAACCTAATTGGATAGACTGAATGGTGATGATTGGGTACTGCAATTAAGAGTTGTTATGCATATCAAATATATAGTAATGAAACTTCTGGGCACTGTATAATTATTAGAGAAGGCAGCAGGTCAGGAGATTACACTCTACTTGTGGACTACTGAAGTGGGTGATAGAAAATTATGTTTTTCACAGTTTTCTGATACTACTTATTCAGAACTAACCTTTCCAACTGTGGTATACTCTAAAAATATTTTATCAATTAGATATTATTAAACTAACACTGACTTTTGCCATATTTAGCATGCCCAGTCTCTTTTTTGCACAAAGAAAACATACTAGAGATGCTCATTTTCAGGCAACTGCACTGAAGACAATGGACCCAGTGCCTCTAAAGATTATTTAAGCGCAGTATCTCTTATTAATGAGAGGGTTAATGACAAAATAATTTAAAACATCAATTGAAAAAGGTACTTGTTATTTCCCTTTAGTTTTCAGTTATACCGTACCTGCAACCTATGTTGTGTCATTTTAAATACTACTACTATATTACTTTACTTATACAGTATATTCATTGAATACATAGAATACATACTACTGTGTTTTAAAACCAAATACTTATCTAAGACACTCATTGGTTGTGTAAATTAGCTAGTAGTGTCGTTCTACATATCATAGAATATAATATTTAGTCTATCAATTTGTATATTACCTGTGTATTAAAAAGGAAACAAAAAAATCTATATTTTTAATACTACATACGGTATATATATTTCTATATCATCAATTATTGCTTACTGCAAAAATAAAAAATACACACTTTTTATGATCCTGCCAAGTGGTAAAATATATATACAATGTCTTTCTAAGAGTGCCAAGATGTATATTACTAGTAACTTGCTAACATGAACATTGAGCACTTTTGTTTTTCTCAATCCCCTGATTACAGCAGTCAAGATCTGTAGGCTTTCCTCTAAGGTGTAGTTTGCCATTTTAGCATCCACAATGATCAGGTAGATGCCAAGACAATGTGCAAGCTCTCCTTTAAACAGAAAACATACAAGAATAACTGAAGCGGCAGATTCAGCAACTTTAAAGGTGACTTGATAGCACAGACTGACAAATAGAGCAAGATCCCGCTGTCTAGGTCAGCACTGACATAAACTGCTCCCACAATTGTATTTCTCATCCTATGCCTTTGGGGAGTTGGGCTGGCCCAGATTGCTTTGATAAGTAATGTACACCTCGCAAGAAAGTGACACTGCAGACTTCCATCCAGAGCCATGAATTTTACATTTAGTATCTGGCATTGCTCCATTTCAGTTAGCTTTTTACTGCTCAGTTCTTTCTTTCTCCACTTTTTCTTTTTACCTCCTTTATTCTTTAAAGGGACATTGCATTTATCAAAGCTGCTCTACATCATCAAACAGACCACTGAATCCTAAGCTTCAACACTTCTTTTACAATGCAGATTCTTAAAGGACAAGAAAATCACAAGCTTCTGTCATGCACTTTTTCTGCTAGAACTAAACAATTTCAGCTTTTTTTGGTGCAGCAGAGTTTAATTTCTTTATACATTTTAAATAAAGCTGGCATTTATGAATACAGTAAAGTAAGTATATAAGCATTTACTTCTCAACTGCTGCTCCTACCTGTGTCAAACCTAACACTTATCATTAGCCACAGTTATTGATAGTTTATTAAGGAATGTATGAGTTGTTGAAATGTACTTTATTCAAAACAATATAAAATGTAGTGTACCATAAAAAGAATCAGGAGCGTTGGAACTTAACCAGGCGTACTGGATGATAACCATTCAGTTTCCAGGTCAAACATTTTGAGGACCACTGAGGGAGCATCACGTCTATTGTGCCTTCTGGACCTGAGACCTTGTCCACATAAGCTTAATACCGTATTGGTCCGAATATAAGCCGCACCCGCATATAAGCCGCACCCGTAAAGTTCAAGGGGAAAAAATAGAAAAAATAAAAAATATAAGCCTTACCTGTAAAATTGGAGAGAAAAAGACTCTCAAAGTTATCAGCCATTGCAAGAAACAGGCTTTCTAATTAGCACTGTAGCTTTTTTTTTGCAGGTTACAGGCTTTACAAGATGTTAGAATCACTAAAACCGTAAATCGCTATTCAATACCGCAGTCTAAAGCACGAAAATCAGCACCCTTAACTCGCAATCGCGCAAATTGGCAGTAATTTTGCATTCGCGAATAGAAGCCGCACACGTAACAAGCAAAGTTCGCAAATCGGCAATGATTTTTTTACGGTCGCGAATATAAGTCGCACGCGTAACTCGCAAGCTCAAAAATCGGAAAAAAGGTGCGGCTTATATTCGGACCAATACGGTATATACAGTAAATAGGTTTGTGCAGATGAACTGCAGATAAGTCTCAAGTAAACATTTAAAAACATTTACAAAACTGTGAAGAGGATGAAATAAAAAGTTTTATACTTACACCACTTGATTTTGACTGCTCTACATAGTGCAAAGCCATATGCATATCAGCAACCCTTTAATTTCTCCCTCTCACCTTCTATATCCCTATTTTCAGATTTACTGAAAGGGGGCTATTTCTTTAAATTAATCATATGCCCCTCTCCTCTAATAAATTAATATACCACTTTATTCCAGGTAGCAGCAGGTGCCTATGCTTTTGTGGGTCCTTGTGCTTTGCACCTGCTGCACTAGCAGTAAGGTTGCCACTGCTAATAACATAATTCTCTGTATCTAAAGTTTAGGTATGCTCTACAAAATAACCTAAAAAGTGATGTTATGGTCTCCTCAATAAAAAGACCTCTAGGTTTTTATGTTTATAATGTAAACAGTTTGAAGATTATTTCCCAAATGTACCTTTTTTCTTAAATTGTTCCATTTTAGTCCAGATAAAACATTAATAGAGGTCTCTCCCATAGATCCTACTGCACAAGTAAGTTACTTAAATATTTATGAATCCTTTTATGGTTGCAGAGCATGTACACAAAAACTTTCACTGTAATGCAGAGCATGCAGTTTGTAAGAGACATGGCAATTAATTTGTATAGTGCGTGCGTCTGAGGTAAAAGGCGAAGGGAGTACTTACTGGGTCCAAGCTGGACCCATTGAAGAAATAGAGCTGCAGAACTGCATACATGGCCATTTAATTCTCTACATAACCACAAAATATGCTTAAAGTGACACAGCAAAGGTCCTAATTATTGTCATATTTTATGCTGCATTCATGTTTATTCTTAGCTGCGTGGGCTCACTCAACAGGAGTATCATCAACTGCTCTCAGCACATTAAAAATGTCAGACCTAAACATCTCAAGATCCATGAGCTCACAAAGGACCAGTAATAGACTGTTCTTGAACTGTATATAAATGCTAAATAATTCTGGCTTCTTTTATAATAATGGTCCACTTGATGTACATGATTTGCAAACACCTGTTTTAATAATGGATAACAAATTAGAGTTTTCAATATAGAATGAATTAACAAGACGTGCTTTGTGACAAACTACTTAAATCACCACAATTGAAACGTTAAGTGTTTTTATTCTCACGTGATTCATACAAACACTTTTTACAGGCCTGACTTTCAGTGGAAAGTAAAAAATATGACTTTAATCATGACACATCCTGATAACACTGTCCTATTAATAGTGTTATTTTAGTTCTGGAAATACTGGGAGGTTTTGATGGCTTTTATATGGTTTTGTGCACATTGGGAATAATGAAATATATTGCCTGCAAAAAAAGATAATAAAAATACTACATATGTGTTACACAACCAGTTTTCAATTATGTTCTCAGTGAAAGTGTTATTCCTTGTCTGAAATTGGCAGCAACGTTCGTGTTTCTATAATTTACAATGTGCTTATGTTCTTTTAGATAGAATATCAACTTATGAAAAATGCTTTCATTATCTTATTTCTGGATAAAGCTTATACATATATATATATATATATATATATATATATATATATATATATATATTTGTATATATATATATATATATATATATATATATATATATAAATATATATATATATATATATATATATCAGTAATATAGTTGTCGTACTGTAAGTATGTGTATAATGCTCGCAAAGTTGCGAGTTGTGCATGCGCATAGCGCACGGTGAGGCTCACAAAAAGCACCAAAGGCGCTCATGTCTGACTCTTCCTGATCTTATCAACCGCAGTACTCCAGGCAAGCCTGTCAGACACTACCCCTCTGAGCTCCCTCAAGCTCATGTTCATTGCTCCAATGACCTCATCTATCCATCTCGTCTCTGCCTCCCCCTTCTTCAAGACCTTTCAATCTTTCCCAGCATCAGAGTGAGATTTATTGGATCTTTTTTCAGTCCAAGGTACTCTAAGTAGTTTTCGCCAAAACTACAATTCAACAATTCAAAGGCATCAATTCTACGGCGCTCAGAGTTCTTTATGATCCAGTTCTCACAACAGTATGTTACTACTGGGGATACCATAGTTCTAACTATTCTGACCTTTGTTGAAAAAACAAAACAAAAAAAAACCTCACACACAGAACGGGGGGGACAGCTAGGACGTCTGGGAGTGAGGTTGCACGCAAATTTAAGACGAATTTGCAGAATTTCGGCACTCGAAAATCAGCTAAGCGAGGAAAAAAAATGGTGGCCCAAAAAAAAAAAATCGAGGCTACACGTCCCGAACCGCGCAAAACACCGCCAGACACGTACCACTTTTAACCAGGAACGTCGGAGGTACAAAATACACTATTAGAAATGACGGACAATGCTTGCGAGCCTCGTAACACATAGACAACCGCTGCTCATTTTACAACACTAACTTGCAACTAATAACATTACAAATCTAAAATGGTGCTTTACACGACTAAACCAACGGTTTGGCCTCGCGCACGCAGCCTATTTACACTGAACAATTGGCACATTGCTCACACTTTCTCATCAGGTCAGCAACAGTCGAACTGTACATTGTCTGCGGCACGAAAATCAAAAGAGATTATTAGCTCTTCAGGATATTGATTGCTGGATATATTAATTAGAAATAGGTAAAGTATATTAATTTATTAAGTAATGAATTAATTAAATATTAGTAAAAAAAAAAATATATATATATATATATATAAAAAAAAAATACGCTAAATAGCATATTTTATACTTCCGTTACTTTATGAATACATTAATGCTTTGCACTTCCTAATACATTTGTTCATTCAGAATTAATTATCAACGTAAATTAATTTTATAAGTATTAATTAGTAATGGAAAATAAAAATGTATACTTTCCACTGCACTAAAATTTTTTACTTTTTACACTGCAGTTATATATATCTGGATTACTACTCATTGGCTGCCAGCTATAGCACTCTCAAAGCAGTTACATATTTAAATCACTTTATTATGCTCTGAGACCTGAAAACATTTTCTAATTTACACTGCACTCAAAATTGTATATTTAACACTGTACTTATATATCTGTCTTTGCGATGAGCGCCGAACATAAATGTTGCAATACACAAAACTTGAAGGACACGAGGGGAGAGGCTCGCAATGAGCGCCAAAGGTGCTCAGAGGAGCAAAAGTACACGAGAGGAGAGGCTCGCAATGAGCGCCGAAGACCCTCATAGTAGCAAAAGCTTTACTTGTGTGGCAAACAGCATTGCCATGGCTTCAAATTGTATTGCCCCGTCATTTTTGACGGGCAGGTCGCTAGTATAAACATAATTAATATTTGCTTCTCCATTCCTGCTGCTTTTTGCCATTGTCCTTCAGAGTGGAAGATTATTTTTACTACCAGACTTTAAAGAGACTGTGTAGCTAAGAGAATAAACATGACTACTTTACGATATCTTGCAATGGAGCAATATATCAAGTAAAATAATCTGATGCACGACAGCAGCCAGGATACCTTGCAAGAATATCATCCATTGCTTTATTCATCAAATGTTGTTAATATCTCACATAGGGTACAAAATATATATTGTTAATTTTTTCTATGCAGCTTATTCTTCAAAAAGTATTGCACTCAAAATACTTTCATTAATATGCTCCATAGAATAACATTGAACAATGTCTTATTTACCTGACAGGGGGAAAACTATTAACATGATGATTTCCCATACATATGATATACTTGATAAGTGGTAAAAAATGTTAGGATGTAAGAATAATCAGATCTCAATTATTAACTATTTTTATGCAATTATGCATTAGTCTGGGCAGGCATAGTGTTTTTCTTGTTCCTGATTTGTCACCGGGGTGGGGACTTTGGATGCATAAAAGATATCCATTTAGTACTACTGAACGAGATTCCACAATAATGTACAGATTAGAATATAATTAAATAGATCTGTATAGGAATGCGAGTTACAATAGCATTGCACGCTCAGCAAACAAAACATTTGATATATATATATTTTTTATTTTATTTAACTTTAGCCCATTATCAGGTCCAATTCTTCAGAAATATGTTCAGCCCTTCAAGCTATAATTTCAGTAGTAGAGGGTCACCAGAGGATTTAGTTACCCATTCAACACCTAACCATAAAATCACTGGTGAATCCTCTTCTAGGTTGAGTGAAAATGTTTAGTGCAGGAGAGGGTTACTGCAGTTACATTATGTTGCTATGGTGATGATTGTGATTCCTTCTCCATCAAACTGGACATTATAAGCCCCTGCCCTTACGGCAGCCATCTTTTTGTTCCCTTTAGTTATATTTTTTTTTAAATGTGACACATCCTATGCATTTGTATATCAATATCTACACTTAAAGCATTATAGGTATATATTTATAATAATAATACTATTTTTATTATACAATGGAACCTCTATATTGATCAAATCCAATATTAATCAAAAAATTTAGGCAAAAAAATTATCCTATATTCATCCAAAGTCCAATATTAGTCTCAAAATACATTAGAGCATTGGACAAGTTCTTTGCTAAATCGAGTGCTAGTGAATAGTCGGGGAAAGGGACAAAAAATACATTGATCACCAGAATTGGAGCTACCTGATGTTTAATGGAAGGTGACTCCCCTTCTAAACAATAACTCATTTTGCTGCTATTCAGCTTGTGCCATCATCTCTTCTCTCAAAGTTTGGGTTACATTTTTATTTATTAACGTATCATATTCGGGGCTGGGAATGGATTATTCCAATTTTAGCTAATTCCTATGGAAAAAAATATTTCTATATTCATTTGATTCAGTATCTGTCTGTCCCTCAGGAATGGATTAATGGTGAATATACAGTTTCCACTGTAGATACATGTAAATTAAAAACTTTCCATGTTACTAAAATATGCCTAATGTATAAACAACAAATGCAATTATTTTTGTTGTTAATAATTAAATAATTAATTGATAATATTTTGGAAAAATAAAGAATTCATTATTTTCATTCTTTACATCCTTTCCTGTTGTGCCAGTCTGTCGTTCTAACAATTCCTAACAATAGGTTTAAAAAATAATGCAGATTTGAAATAAGTAAGTCACAACCTATTCATGATTTAGAACATGTCCTGGGTCTAGCAGAACTGAACTCATGAATAATTCATATCAGAAGCACATTTTCCCCTGCAAGGGTGATGAATGAGGTGGGGAATGCTTTTGGAAGAGATCAGCCCCTGTTCTTTCAGTGTTGTTCAGAAATCTTCCTGAAATTGGAGGGTTAAGACAAGTTCAGGGGACCCCGGGCGCTGTCTAGTCGTTTGTGAGGAGCATTGCAGTGAGACCCAGCACATTCAGCTACAGTGAGGAGCTTGACAGCTGCTGCAAAGAGTTAAGCTTAAATGTTTCATGCCAAGTGAATTAAAGTCTATTTTTGAACTGAGCATTCAAGTCCGGGAGGAATGGTCTCGTAAGGGAAGGGAAAGCGATGAACAATACCCCAGACTGTTGGTGCAGATCACCATGCTTTTCATATGATGGGATCTGGCGATGATTGCAATTTTCCTGTAAAATGACTTGAAAGAGAAACGCGCAGAAGATGATTGTAAGTAGCAGCATGTTTCCTCAGATATGGTTAACAATGACATCAGACAGTCATCGCTCATTCTAGATCCTTACGACATTTAGTTTACATATGAAACCCTAATGCTTGATTAAAATGCAGATAATTTTATATGTAGTGTACGTGAACTGTGCATCTGAGCATAATAATAATTAGTTGACTGTCTGCTCATTTGGGATATGGACAACTGTTAAGGAAGGTTTTAGGTAGATGGTTGTGTATACTGTGTATAATGTGACAAGATACTGGGCAGCCAGAGAGACTGGCAGATATATTAGTATGTGTGAGCTACAGTACAGATATCCTCTCCCATCTATCAGCCTGGAAGCAGAGCAGGAATAACTCAGTAAAGGTCACAAGGAACTACTGAATTGTATTAATAGCATTAGTATATATTCTGCCTGCATATCGTGTTGGGTCTGTGAGGTGCATGCCTGATATATATGTAACTGCAAAGGAACTTGTACTTATATACTGTCATATACATTATACTTATATAAACCTCTTGTTCAACAAAGTATATATATATATATATATATATATATATATATATGCGTGTGTGTGTATTTGTATTTTTGTGTGTGTGTTTTATTTAGCTTGACAAGATTTGTAGAGGTGCATCTCTCAAAAGCTCATCACTATATATATTTATATGTACGTACAATATATATATATATATATATATATATATATATATATATATATATATATATATATGTGTATATATATGTGTACATAGATATATATATGTACATCTATATATATATATGCACACACACATATATATATATATATATTATTGTGCTGTGGAGGGGGTTAATATATATAACATATATGATAATATATAGGTATAATAACGTTTACAATTAGAGTTAAGGGTTCTGCTTAAGAGTGAAGAGAGAAATTGGTCTAAATGTTTCATTCCTGAGCTAAATCAGTAGTACAAATTGGGAACAGTGAGTATGGCTGAATTGTGGTATAATCATCACTTATTATTAAATATTTACAACAGCATAAATTTTCCAACATTTCCTGTTCTATTCACCTTTTTGATAGTAAGTAATCAGTAAAAGGGAAGTTGCATGGCAACTGATAAAATTACAAATTTAGCAAAAGGAAGAACATGACTCAATCAGTCATAACTTACAACACAATTGTTATAAATTATTTGGGATAATTTAATGAGCTGGATTTGAATAGTGGTTTTAAAATCTCTAGGTAATGTTACCATTTCCATACATGTGAATAACAAAGAGTTTGAATGGGTGAGTAACACATCAGAAGTAGCATAATACCTTAATGAGTACATGTGGATGTCCTATGTGCTGGGCTTACCCTCAATCGTTTTAAACTCAATAATGGTCTGAAAAGGCATAAATCTGAAATATTATAAATGACGACTAGCTCATATTCTTCTGGACATTTTAACATTTTATCCTAGTATTAGACCTCTGAGAGGTAGCTTGCTATATGCATAATGAAAATTGAGCTTTAAAACATATACCGTAGTTTCTGCATTTCAGATATTTGTTCCTATCTCAACATCGATCTGTTTGCCATTCAAAATCGGAGATGAATATGATTTAAACTATCAAAATGTTTGCATTTAGTTTGAAAGAAAAGACACTAGGAATTGTGTTTTCAATGCATGAGATATGATATAAAAATTATAATCCATTTGTCCTTTAAAGCCAAATGCTATCACATAAACATACCAAAAAAAACTGAGAAAGTTTAAGTTATAAAAATAGCTTCCAATGATTTGTTTCTCTTAATACTGTTAAAAAACAGGGGGTATGTGCATCACATGATCAGTTCACTTAATTAGTATAATTATCCCCAAGGGTGTAGGAAGAAGCTTTATCAAGCTTTTTACAAATAAATGTGAATATAATCCTATATATATATATATATATATATATATATATATATATATATATATATATATTATTATTATTATTATTTTTTTTTTTTTCAATCCTTAAAATTCAACTGTGGATAAAAAGGGATATTAACCAGGGATGTGTGTATATAAGTTTTTGTCTGTATTTATGCATGGAGCACATTTTATGTTTCTGTATGATCATATTGTAGCTTTTTCATTTGTCTTGGCCATTATGTACAGATAAAATTAGAAATAAAAATGGTAGACAATATATGTGCATTATGGTCCAGATATACTAAGGTGAGTGGTCTTCATAAACTCCTGGAGATATCACTTTTTGGCAAATCTGACCAAAAGGATAACATAGGAACTGGAGAGGTTATCAAAAAAGTTCTCCTTCCCTCCCAACTTAATATATCTAGCCCTATGTATTATATGGATTGGTGTGAATGAAAATGTACTTATCATCATATATTTATAGCAAAAATCTATAAGTTATTGGTTTTGTTTAAAAATGTCTTCTAAGACAGGCAGTCTATTCATTCCTCTTCCACTAAATTAAAACAGCTGATGGGCAGCTTCCCAAAATAGTTTGGCATATGAGAAACAGAATAATAGAAGTTCTCTCCGTAATATTTTCTCCAAAAAAATAGAGCCTAAAAGAATATTAGGTGATCGAGAGTGGAAACTGAGATGCTCATGGAGGGATTCTATTTCTGAGTACATTGTTAAGGCCTTATTCTATTAAGTGATTCCTAGCGGCCAGCTTATGGCCTGCATAGCGCGACGGCTACGCTGCTATTCAAATGGACGCGCCGCAAGGAGGGCCCCACTTACGGCCAGGCGCAAACTATGCAATCGTCCACAAGCATTTCCCGCTCGCCCATAAATCGTGTTTCAAGACCGCAAAGTCGGAAAATGGTAAATTCAAATATAAATTCAAGACAGCACTGTAAAGCACTGTAAATGATAGGCAACATAATAGGGAACATGAGTATTAATAGAAACACCCTCTCAAGCTTGCACATCACCCAATTCCAATATATAATTTCAGGTTTATTTTCCGTCCCAAGTCCCGCAGGCTTAAATGATCTCGAAGCCAGTAAATCATTTTTAAAACCCGTACGGGTTCGGAGGTTGAAGGCCGCAAACTCAAAAGCATTGTAAATGCAAATATATATTCAATCCAGCACTATAAAGCACTGTAAATGATGGGGAACACAATGGGGGATATGAGGAATAATAGCAAAACATTCTCAAGCTTGCACATTGTCTAAATTAAATTTTTTTATTTTAGGCTCGTTATTCAAGCCCGTATGGGCTTGGAGGTTGATTGACCTCCAAGCCCGTGGGACTTGCATGATAGATAGAACACCAGATTGAACATGAAATTAAATTTCTTTATTTGCAGATTTGAGAGTAGGGGAATGTTGAGCTATTAATTCTAAGACCAAACATCACTTTCACTTTTAATAAAAGTACAGGATGGCTTTTCTATTTGCTTAATTAGTGCTACGATTTGTAAGTAAGCCCTTTGCAACACCTCCGTGGCCCAAGTAACCTGTGGGTCTATTTTACCCATTTACAGACTTGATGCAGGCTAATTCCGCAGCCTTTCCGGGTCTGATATGCTCCAACCTTGTGGGACTCGGACACGGACATTGAACATGAATTACATAAAAAATGATTTGCAGATTTGAGTGTAGGGGAATGTTGTGCTATGAATTCTAACACCTACAATCACTTTCACGTCTCATCAAAGTACAGGATGGATTTTTTATGTGCTTAATTGGTGCTATGATTTGTAAGTAAGAGCCTTACGCGACCTTTTTGGTGTAAGTAAGCTGAGGCTCGGTTTTAGCGAATTACAGCCTTGATGGAAAAGTTTGCGTAGCATTTGAATAGGGACCTGGGCTTTCTTGCGGCTGCATAAGATCAAAGGCTTTCCCTGTGGCGGGGATGGCTGCAAGGGATAACAGGGCGCCGGCCGCAAGCCGGCCAGAGCCCTCGGCCACAAGGGAATAGAATAGGGAAGTAGCTTGCGGCCATCCCTTGTGGCCACGCATCTCCTACTGCCATTAATAGAATGAGGCCCTTATTTAGTTGCAATATTGTTTGAAAAAATTAATAGGACAGTATTATATGTGTATGTGTTAATGTGCGTCTTTATAGGTATAATGCAAAAGATCTAACAGTAAACTAGAATGTTCAATAGGGCTGTTAGAGGCATGGCTGGATTACCTATTAGGCAAACTAGGCAGTAGACATGCGGCACTCACCTGCGAGGGGCACCTATTTTTTATCTAAAAACCCCATAAAAATACTTTTAGGGGCTTACAAATGAAATAATGTAGAGTGCTTATTGTTCCTTCCCTCATTCATCCCATGCATTTCCTGCTGAGTGTATAGGGACATAATTAAGAAATATTGGTAGAAAGTAGCTGCTCAATTGTATTTATTCTGTCTGAATGGCTATTTATAAAATGACATGTATTCCTGGCTTAATATTTATTTATGTATCTATTTATATTACAATAATAGGAGACCCTGAATTTACATTTATATATTGTTATGTAAATTATAGTTGGCCCTTGCTGAATATGTATACATTTGTTTAATTATAGTTGATCCAGGTTAAATATTTATGTATTTGAATTATAATTATTGGTGACCCTAGCTGAATATGTTTACATTTGTATGCTTATAGGTGAAGTTATACATATAACTATATATGTGTTTATATATTTAATTATGGTTGACCCTGGGCAAATATATGTAAATGTATATGATTTTAGTGAGCCCTGGCTGAATATATATTCAGAAAATAATAATAGACCCTGGAGGAATTATGAATATAGATGACCTTGGATGCATATGTGTTTATAATTATAGGTGAACATGGCTGAAAACACATACATATATATTGTAATTGAGTCAACTAAATTTATTTTATCTAAATAAAAACTGTATCCCTTTTTTCTTACATTTTTATGCTCTTAGTTAGACTAAACAATTTCTGTTTTCATTGTGCAGGGGCCCTTTAACTCTCATAATGATACAATTTTATTTGTGATACAAGTGATGATGGTATGTGTTTGTGTCACATGGCCAACCATCAAATGCATTTAATAAGCAAGTAATAACTTGGCATGTGTTTGAGTAGCTCTGTTAAAATGTCTTTTATCATGAAATATCTGTGATTTGCTCATGTAGCAATAGAGTGATGTACATCACAAAAGGGTAAAATTGGTGCGTGCATACCTTGCACAAGCACTTGCAGAGGCTCCTCCATTTCACTGACTAGGGGCTCCAAAAAGGTAGATCCGGAACTGATTACAGGATAGTAGTTATGTCAGAACAAGCTGTAAAAGGCCAGTAGTGATATCAGAACTAGCTAGTAATACAGCTATTATAGACTAGAAGTGATATAAGAACTAGTTAGTAATATGGCTGTTACAAACTAGTAGTTATGCCATAACTAGCTAGTAATAAGGTTGTTACATGCCAGAAGTTATGTCAGAACTAGCTAATAATATTCCTGTTACAGGCAAAGAGTGATATCAGAACTAGAGGCTTTTAGAGGTCAGTAGGTATGTCAGAACTAGGTAATAATATGCCTGTTACAGGCTAGCAGTGATGGCAGAACAAGCTAGTAATAAGGCTGTTACCGGCCAGCACTGATGTCAGGACTAGCTAGTAATAAGGTAGTTGCAGGCCAGAATGTAGGTCCAATCTAGCTATGATTATGGCTGTTAGCTATTACAGGCCACTTGTGATGTCAGAACTAGCTAGTAATAAGCCTGTTATTGACCAGTATTTACTGTACATCAGTATTTACATCAGAACTAATTAATATGACTGTTACAGGCCACATGACTGGCCAGTAGTGATGTCAGATGTTGCTATTTTGCTAAGAATCCTTCTGTGCCTCTTTCCATGGACCATAAAAGTATTTATTAAAGACAACATATGCATGCATTTACATTTTTTTATACACAATTGGCTCTTTCTTGTATTAAAAAAATAATAATTTTGACATGCATATTAAATCAAAATAACCTTTAAAAATATTACTTTTATATGAAAGAAAGAAAAAAGGTGTTGTATCATATATATGATTGTGCCTATACATACAGTATGTCTGATCCGGGTCAATCAAGGAAGTTGATCACACTTTGTCTGAGGTTAATTAAATCTCCTTTTAATAAGTTAGAGATTTATATGTGTGTTGTGAAGGTTAACACTTATTTCTCACATCCCACATTTTCATGATTGTTTCCCATAAATCTCACTTTATGTGTTTCCACAATTAGATATTTAACCCACCGTGCTTCATCATATTTTCAATGAGAAATCAATTGGACAAGTGACTTCCCAAAAGGTGTCTGAATTGCTTCAAGCTGTATATTCTGTACATATTGTAGAGTCCGTTGTTAACAGAGCATCTTTCTTTCCTTAGCATTGACTTGAGAAGTAGAATATATGTTAATTCCTTGGGGAAATCTAGGTGCCATGTTTTATTTAGGTTACCAGCCAATGTAATGGATGAAAAAAGTAAGTACTGTAAAGAAAGCTGTGGATGGTTGCAGATGGATGACACCATTGGGTATATTTATCAATCATGGTAAAAAGTGTGGATAACGGGGGGGTTAAAATATTCTAAACCTTGTTTTAGAGGTTAAAATAAACATATCCTATGTGATGAACAGAAAACACATTAAGTGGAGACATTTTATTTTTGTACTCTGGTTATCATTTCTTAACTTCATTTATCCAGACTTAATAACCTGCAGCTGCCTCATAAATGCACACCTTTAATGGTAGAGTATGGAGGTATGTGCTGCACTTCTTGGCAAAGATGAAAAATCATGGGAGGAACTCCTGTGTAAAGATTAAGGTAAAATAAGGAGGACATTGCAGTGTAAGTTTTTTGACTAAAGATCATTTTTTTAAATCACTGAGCTTTACTACATAAAATTTGTCAAATCAGTGCAATTCAATTGGTCACAGCCAAAATGTTGGGTTACAGGTAATTACGGGCTTGCAATTGAATGAGGCTCCCAGTTCCTTTTTCTCTAATTACCGACTACCACTCGCCCCTGTCTCATGCTGCTCCTACTCTTTGGAACTCTTCAACTGGCTCTTTCAGACTCTCACAAACTTTCAGAGCTTTAAGCATTCTTTAACAATAACATTTTTCAATGGATCCTATCACCTCTAACCTAAACATCTATAATTACAAGACTTACAGACATCAGTTGTGTGGTTGACACTTCCTTCATCATGAAACAAGTCCATGTCCTCCAGGTTATTTGAATGGCTAACGCCAATTATACACCTTCCCAAACTCATTTTATTTCAAAATCCAACCATCTCCTTTACAATTTAAGTTCTCTGAAGCGTGGACCTCAACCTCTTCTGAATCAACATGATTAAATGTCTATTGTTATATCTTTATATGCAATGTATTTACTCTTTTCTCTATTGCATTCTCAAAACTGTTGGCTATTTCAGTAATTATAAAAAGACAAATTATAATATTTACCTAAAATGTACAAATATTAGCATGAAAGTCCTCTCAGTATTAAATGATAGTGATTAAACCCAATATTTTTCAGTAGGGAACTTAACAATAATGCAAAGACAAATTAAGAAGCACAATACTTTTAATGATAAGGGTTGCACATTTTAAGACATTCTAATTCACCTAAAGCTAAAGCTAATATGCTACAAAATAAATAGTAGAATATAAGAAAATTTATATCTCTTGCAAAAATCTTTGTATTGTTGTTGGCATACTTCATTTGTAATAGAACTGAAACATAATTATTTTTATCAGGATTATATAAAAGACATTTATTATGTACTATTTATACTCAGCTGAGACTATTTTACAGTCAAAAATAGCTCTTACTATTGTGTTCATTCTCCAGCCAGCACACAATGCATCAGGCCATTGGTATTCTGGAGACGTCTCACTGTTTCTCTTTTAGAGTTGGATTTGCCTACTAGTATAAAACTATATTTTGCAAAAGCTAATGCAATTTGCGCAAGCTAAAAAAAAACATAAATTGGTATGCATTCAATTACAATGTACAATAGTACTATTTTCTTTTCTCTCTGAACATATACTTTTTTCTGAGCATTTATATTTCTCAAAGCACAGAAGAAACAATGGCATTGGATAAAAATTAATACTGCCATTTTTTCATATATTTTTATTGGAAGAAAATAACATTATACAAAATAACTTGTATAAAATGAAAAACTTACATTATACAAACATATGTTATTCAAGGTTAATATTATATAAACTTAACATCTATATCCTTCACTTCCATTTTTATTTTTCTGTAAAAAGCAAAACAACTGAACACAAAATAAACTTGTAATCTGCAATTTATATACTAATATCCTCTTAATTTTTCCAAAGCTCTTATTTTTTGTTATTGTATGATTCTATTGATCCAAGCGGCACTTTACTTCCAATAATGCAATAACCTGTTTTCTAATTATTATGTTACTCTTTCCAACTAGACATCTTTATTTATTTTCTCTATGATAATGCTCCAGGAGAGATTTATTGTTTTTCCATCTAGTTGTAATATTTAACTTTAAAAAACTAAATATTGTTTCTGATAGTGTTTTACTTGTAAAAATGTAATTTTCTAGGGAACATTTCTATTAACCAACTTTGTGGTGCAAGTATTTTTTGTCTACTGTACATATCATTATGTATACTAACTATCGGGCAATTCCCTCAAATATGTAAATATGACCTTCTTGTCCACATCCTCTAAGACAAAGATCTGACTGATCTTATGAATATTTCATGTTACTTTGTTAGTACCATATAAACAGTGACCAAGCTAAAGAATGGAGGGCCCTGCCGCCAAAAAAAAACATTTTTGGGTCCCCCTCGAGGCGATCTAAAAAATATTTTGTGCTCAGCCCCCCAGAACCAAATCACTCATGCCTGTGCAAAGCTCCTCCTCCTGCAGCACAGCTCCAAGGCGAGCACGGTCCACTTTCCTGCAACATCCTCTACACATATATATGTACAGATATATATACACATATATACACATATATAATCGACTCCACACAGCAGCCACCCTTCTTAGCATCCATTCCTACATAGCACTCAGTTCTGGTCAGCACGCATCCCCTTTCAGGATCCATCGCCTCACAGCACCTTTCTGAGGGGTCACAAGTAGATGTTGCAGGCTACTTTGCTATTCAATTGCCTTCCATTTGTGGGCTCCAATCGAGTTACGGGCTCCAAGCTGCGATTTTTAGCGATTTGTCAAATTGCAAGTTACTTCCTTCAAAGCCTTTGATCTTTCACAGCCGTAAGAGTTGCGATTGCAAAAATCGCAAATCGCTATTCAATTGCTCCAATTTTCCAGTGGTAACCACTCCGTCAACCACGCAAATGGCTAAACTCAAAACACAGGTTACAGGGACCAAGGAGGTATCACAAAGGGCTTAATGACAAATCGTAGCACTTTAAAAGCAAATAAAAAAGCAATCCTGTACTTTTATTAAAAGTGAAAGTGATGTTAGGTCTTAGAATTAATAGCACAACAGTCTCAAGCTCGCAAATCGGCATAAATAAATACTTTATTTAATGTTCAAATTGCGTCCAAAGTCCTATGGGCTTTAACCTCCAAGCCCGTATTTCATTGAAGTCCTTCGGGCTTGAATAACGAGTTACGGGCTTGGAGGTCATTCAAGCCCGTAGGACTTTGGACGGAAATTAAACATTAAATAAAGTATTGCATATTGGCGATGTGCAAGCTTGAGAATGTTGTGCTTTTAATTCTAATGTCACCCATTGTTTTCCCCATAATTTACAGTGCTGTATTGATTTTATATTTGCATTTAACGTGCTCCGATTTTCGGGCTTGAACCACGCGTTACCGGCTTGCGTCCGCGTTCATGTTCAAGCCCACAAATGCTACTACCGATATCATGGTTTACGATTCTCACGAACAGTGCCTAACTTGCGGGCGCGGCCAATTGAATAGCAGAGTAACAGGAGCACGGAACTCAATCGCAGAAAATCCGCCGGCTGCGATGGAGTTACGACCCCGAATTGAATGAGGCTGTTTGTGTTTGGATGTTGGATGGGTAATCAGTCGGTAAACCTTGATCCAATTGTGGGCTTCTTTTGTTACTTTTTTATTTATAGCCACTGAAAGCTCTAAATCCTTAAATGACCACTGCTGTTCAAGAAAAAAAGATACTTGTTTGAAAACTTCCACCAATTGATCCCTCTACGGCCCTGCAGAGGCATCACAATATATATATATATATATATATATATTTCTAATTATGAACTAGCTTTATGACTTTTTTCCTGCTTAATTATAATCTTAGTCAAACTCAGACTTTTCAAACATATATCATTTT
The DNA here is from genome assembly GCA_027410445.1 of Discoglossus pictus. Lineage (NCBI taxonomy): Eukaryota > Metazoa > Chordata > Amphibia > Anura > Alytidae > Discoglossus > Discoglossus pictus. The sequence continues at coordinate 341,826,118 of CM050165.1, read as the reverse complement.
ATGTATACTCATTAAAATCAGCTGTGCTCTTTCAAAAGCCCCAACGATATAGATTTCAGACCATAACTTTATTTTCTCATATCTGGATTTTGGTGAATTCCATAAAAATAAATAGTTGATTACCTGTGGCTTAGAGAATCAACAATTGTTAATTAAATCTCCTGTGATGAACAGTCTTAGAGAAATCATTCATTGAGTGAGTGAGAACGATAATATACTTTATTGTTGCACATATTTGCATAGATACACATGAAATTAAACCATGACGTTGTTGCAAATATCCAATGCTTACAACAGTTTCCACTGTATATAGTCAATGTTTTTTTGGCCACTATCACAATTAAACATTTGAATTATGAAGATTGGATGAGGCCATTGTCCTGTGTGTATGCCATTTTGGAACTTCACAAACACGGACAGTTTTCTCTCCAGATCAAGGCACTTTGTTGTTGCATCCAACTTGAATTTGGAGAGCCTGTTCATTCTTACATAGTTACATAGTTACATAGGCCCTCATTCAATTGTGATTTAGCCAATTGAATAGGGCTCTAAATAAGCACATAGCATATTTTTTCAAGAAGTTTTATAGTTAGTGAAAACCTTGCTTTTGGATAGATGCTTACTAACTAAAATCTTCTTTAAAAAAAATATGCTATGTGCTTATTTAGACCCCTATTCAATTGGCCAAATCGCAATTGAATGAGGCCCATAGTATTTAAGGTTGAAAAAAGACTTTCAGTCCATCAAGTTCAATCTTTTAAGATCTCCTCTGATCTGCAATATGCGGATTAACTATAAATTTAGTCTTAATTACATGCTTGAGTGCAAATAATAAGTATTAAGAGTCATATCTGCTCATATCTGTCATATCTACTCCACAATAGCTGTTGTAACTGATATTGTTTGTGTTGAAATGACTCACAAATATTGTCTGATTCAGTTGAGTGAATTGCAAGAGAAATGTTGGATTCATTGTTATTAAGATCATAAATTAAGAATCACTTTTGTATTTCACAACTCTGCTTAATTAATTATTTGAAGCATATCCCATTCTCTGCCAAAGGAACAGCAGGAACATGGGCTAATAGGACACTAGTTTGGACTTGAAAAATACAGTTCAGCATGTGAATTGCCTTATTGACAAACCCTACCTACCTCTCAACCCAATGACTAAAGGGTGAACTATAGTTGTGGTGAACAGTTTTTTTTAGTAAACCTATGGTAAATCTGTATTCACTCAATCGTGTTCTTAACTGCATCTCTGGCCTCTCTGTGAATATTCATCTAATAGCAATTAACAGAAGATCTGTATATCATTATTAATATTATTACTGAATTATCACGCTTTAGTTTTAAAGCACCAACATTTTCCTTATATTGTATTATCAAGCAAATCGTTTGCTTAATTCCTAAGTGTATACACTGCTATATCTGTGATTTGCACAGAGAACACAAGTTAACTTATAGAATATTTTGTCTGAATTAGATTTGATTTGCATTAGGGAATGCTTGTGATGTAGTGGTAACAGCGGCAGAGATAGTGAAGGACTAGGCTTCCCCGGTGGCAACTCACTTAGTACCACCCTCCTTTTGCACTGTGTCTCCGGTGCCAACTAACTCAGTGCCTCTCCTAAAGACCCATTCTCATGGTTTAATTTCAAAGACCCGTTCTCATAACAGCACCCATCCCTAATACCCATTGTAGAATAGTTCCTCTGATATATATATGTGTGTGTTTGTGTGTCTGTGCATATATAATATATATGTGTCTGTGTGCATACCGCTGAACTTCTCCCCCGGATTTCCCACTCAGAAGCCCACATGATAGGGGTCCCACACCGAGCCATAAGAGCCTCCACTACACTACAGAAATATAAAAAAAATGCAATACAAAAAAAAAAAAATTGCACTTCCAAATAAAATGGAAAACACTTTTCCACATGATTTGTTATCCGCTATCTAATAGTGCAGAACACATATGGTGATTTCACTGCCCCTTTAAGTAATACATTTAGCAATAGTGAGGGCTTTTTTACAAAGCCTTACCGAGTGATCCAAATACATATTAATTTTTAGACAACTGAGAGTGGTTTAGATCATTACAAGCACACTGTACATATTACTGCGTGGCATTTAATAACTGTGCAGTCTTTCCTATGTAAGTTAATGGGGAGTTAGTTGTAGTTAGCATTTGCAAACCGTTATACAGTCAGGTCCATAAATATTGGGACATTTCAGCTTTAATTTGAGGGTATTTACATCCAAATCAGGTGAACGGTGTAGGAATTACAACAGTTTGTATATGTGCCTCCCACTTTTTAAGGGACCAAAAGTAATGGGACAATTGTCTGCTCAGCTGTTCCATGGCCAGGTGTGTGTTATTCCCTCATTATCCCATTTACAAAGAGCAGATACAAGCTCCAGTGTTCATTTCAAGTGTGCTATTTGCATTTGTTGCTGTTAACTCTCAATATGAGATCCAAAGAGCTGTCACTATCAGTGAAGCAAGCCATCATTAGGCTGAAAAAACAAAACAAACCCATCAGAGAGATAGCAAAAACATTAGGTGTGGCCAAATCAACTGCTTGGAACATACTTAAAAAGAAAGAACGCACCGGTGAGCTCAGCAACACCAAAAGGCCCGGAAGACCACGGAAAACAACTGTGATAGATGACCGAAGAATTATTTCCCTGGTGAAGAAAACACCCTTCACAACAGTTGATCAGATCAAGAACACTCTCCAGGAGGTAGGTATATGTGTGTCAAAGTCAACAATCAAGAGAAGACTTCACCAGAGTAAATACAGAGGGTTCACCACAAGATGTAAACCATTGGTGAGCCTCAAAAACAGGAAGGCCAGATTAGAGTTTTCCAAACAACACCTAAAAAAGCCTTCACAGTTCTGGAACAACATCCTATGGACAGATGAGACTAAGATCAACTTGTACCAGAGTGATGGGAAGAGAAGAGTATGGAGACGGAAAGGAACTGCTCATGATCCAAAGCATACCACCTCATCAGTGAAGCATGGTGGTGGTAGTGTCATGGCGTGGGCATGTATGGCTGCCAATGGAACTGGTTCTCTTGTATTTATTGATGACGTGACTGCTGACAAAAGCAGCAGGATGAATTCTGAAGTGTTTCGGGCAATATTATCTGCTCATATTCAGCCAAATGCTTCAGAACTCTTCGGACGGCGCTTCACAGTGCAGATGGACAATGACCCGAAGCATACTGCAAAAGCAACCAAAGAGTTTTTTAAGGGAAAGAAGTGGAATGTTATGCAATGGCCAAGTCAATCACCTGATCTGAATCCGATTGAGCATGCATTTCACTTGCTGAAGACAAAACTGAAGGGAAAATGCCCCAAGAACAAGCAGGAACTGAAGACAGTTTCAATAGAGGTCTGGCAGAGCATCACCAGGGATGAAACCCAGCGTCTGGTGATGTCTATGCGTTCCAGACTTCAGGCTGTAATTGACTGCAAAGAATTTGCAACCAAGTATTAAAAAGTGAAAGTTTGTTTTATGACTGTTAATCTGTCCCATTAATTTGTGAGCTGGTTTGGGGTCTGTTTACAAGTGGATTTACCTTAAAAAGTAAAGGCTAATAAACTGCAGAGTGCACTAATTGTGCCCAGGTGAGAGGGGTGTGGCTTGACTGTTAAACTTGTATAAAAGGTTTGTGAGCTGGTTTGGGGCCTGTTTACAAGTGGATTTACCTTAAAAAGTAAAGGCTAATAAACTGCAGAGTGCACTAATTGTGCCCAGGTGAGAGGGGTGTGGCTTGACTGTTAAACTTGTATAAAAGGTTTGTGAGCTGGTTTGGGGCCTGTTTACAAGTGGATTTACCTTACAAGTAAAGGCTGATAAATTGCAGAGTGCACTAATTGTGCCCAGGCGAGAAGGCAGAAGTTAATAGAAACCGGAGAAGGGGAACTTGTGAGCTTGCGAACATTTTCAGTATCAAGTGCAATTCTAGTAAAAGCCTAGGAGTTTAAATAAAAGGAGGGCCTTCAAAGAAAAGGGAGGGCAGATTTATAGTGCAAAGGAGGAAAACTTTATATAAATATATTATATTATATTCTTTATTTTTCCCACTGAAATTTCGTAGACAATAATAATAATTATGAGTCAGTCCAGTGGCAACCTTATTCAGTGTACATCCTGTCAAATGTATGCACTACTGGAACATATGATCCAGGGTCCATACCTCTGTGACAGGTGTGAGCATGTTGCCTCTTTGGAAGCTCAAATTGAAGATCTGGAGAGGAGAATTGCAGCACTTAGTGATATTGCTCCACTGGAAAGGGAATTGGTGCTCACGGAGCACAGTTTAGCTGGGCCTAGTATGGAGGGAGGAGCTGGGGCTAGGGAGGATGGCCAGGGAGGTAGCTGGGTTACAGTTACAAGGGGAAGCAGGGGGAACAGGAGGAGGCAGGCCAGTTCTGAGTTGTCAAACACCAACAGATTTGCCAGATTGAGTGAAACTGTTGGCGATGTCCATTCAGGAATGGCAATGCCAGATAGAGCTGTTCCCTCTAACAGCCGGGCGAACAGCTCTACTGGAGAAGAGGGAGGGCAGAATAGGCAGTGCAACAGACAGGTTTTGGTGGTAGGGGACTCTATTATTAGGAAGGTAGACAGGGTAATTTGTCACCCAGATCCCAGCAATCGAACAGTTTGCTGTCTCCCGGGTGCTCGGGTTCGGCATGTTGTGGATCGGGTGGATAAATTATTGGGAGGGGCTGGTAATGAACCGGCGGTCTTGGTACACATTGGTACCAATGACAAAGTTAGTGGAAGATGGAGCGTCCTAAAGAATGATTTTAGAGAATTAGGGAATAAGCTTAAAGCAAGGACCTCCAAGGTAGTATTTTCTGAGATACTACCAGTGCCACGTGCTAGCCCAGGGAGGCAGAAGGAGCTTAGGGAGGTTAATGCGTGGCTAAAAAAGTGGTGCAGTGCAGAGGGTTTTGGGTTTTTAGAGCACTGGGCTGACTTCTCACTTGGGTACAATCTCTATAGCAGGGATGGATTGCACCTTAATGATGAGGGCGCTTTTGTGCTAGGGAATAGGATGGTAGAACGGCTGGGGGAGTTTTTAAACTTGTAGGTGGGGGGGAGGGACTATATAGAAGTATTGGGGTAAATAGGGTAGAGAGGGAAAGGGATGAATTATTTACCCATGGGGGAGGAGAAGGGGGGAGGGTTACAATAGAAAGTAGGGAGATATTAATAGGGGCCTCAAATACAGTGGCAGGCACTTCACATCAGCAGAGCCATAGCAACATAAAGTGTATGATTGCAAACGCAAGAAGTTTGCCTGGGAAAATGGATGAGCTAGAAATATTAGCAGTACAAGAAAAATGGGGCTTAATAGGCATTACGGAAACATGGTGGGATGAATCTCATGACTGGACTGTTAATCTGGATGGTTATAACCTATTTAGGAAAGATAGGGGCAATGGTAAAAGAGGAGGAGGGATCTGTCTTTATGTTAAGCCTGAATTTAAGCCTATAGTTAGAGAAGATATTTATGCTGGCACTAACGGCATCATTGAATCCTTGTGGGTTTAGCTAAATAGTGGAGGAGCTAATTCTAAATGCATATTGGTGGGAGTATGCTATAAACCCCCAAATATAGCTGAAAGTGAGGAAATACAATTATTGTTACAGATTGGAAATGCAGCTAAGCACGGGCAAGTTCTAATAATGGGAGACTTTAATTACCCTGATATAAACTGGATAAACGAGACCAGCAGCTCAGCTAAGGGGAGCAGGTTCTTGAGTACACTCAGGGATCATTATCTAGCCCAGGTAATACAAGAACCTACTAGAAATGGGGCCATCTTGGATTTAGTCATCACAAGTAATATTGATATAATATCAAATGTAAAAATAGGGGAACCCTTGGGGAACAGTGATCACAACACAGTCTCATTTGAGATTGAATACAAAAAACAGAGTTGTAAGGGGCCAACAAAAACTCTAAATTTTAAAAGGGCTAACTTTAATGGGCTACGGGCAGCAATACAACATATAGACTGGGACAAAGAACTTACAGGGAAGAATACTGAAAATAAATGGACAACATTCAAATCCTTACTAAATAAACATACTCATCAGCATGTACCATGTGGAAATAAAATAAATAGGAGTAAATCACATCCCATGTGGCTTAACAATGACTTAAAGATCATGATGAGGAAAAAGAAGTATGCATTTAAATTATACAAGAAGGAGGGAACAGAGGCATCTTTATGTGACTATAAGGAAATCAACAAGGCTTGCAAAAGGGCTATTAGACTGGCTAAAATAGAAAATGAGAAGTCAGTTGCAATGGAAAGTAAGACTAACCCTAAAATATTTTATAAATATATTAATGGGAAGAAGGCCAGGAAGGAATCGATAGGACCATTACAATGTGACACAGGCCATCTGATAATTAGTGACCAGGAAAAGGCAGATGAGCTAAATAGGTTCTTTTCTTCGGTTTACACAAGGGAGGTACCAGTGGTTGGGACACTGCAACATAATGGGGCTACACTACCTTCACTAAATAATTGGTTAACGCAGGAAGAAATACAAAAGAGGTTGGAGAAAATAAATGTTAATAAAGCCCCAGGTCCTGATGGAATACATCCAAGGGTACTGAGGGAGCTGGGTTCTGTAATAGCCAAACCATTATATCTAATCTTTAAAGACTCGCTCACTACAGGGTCTCTACCAGATGACTGGAGAAAAGCAGAGGTGATACCTATATTTAAGAAGGGATCTAGAGCAAATCCGGGGAATTATAGACCAGTGAGCCTCACTTCTGTAGTTGGGAGGCTTTTAGAAGGGTTAATAAGGGACAGAATACAAGAATATGTCTATTTGAACAGGATCATAGGTAGCAGTCAACATGGATTTATGAAGGAAAGGTCGTGTCAGACCAATCTAATTAGTTTTTATGAGGAGGTTAGTAGGAACTTGGATCAGGGCAACTCAGTGGATGTAGTCTTTTTAGATTTTTCAAAGGCATTTGATACAGTGCCACATGGAAGACTAGTGAGCAAACTAAGGGATACAGGAATTGCAGTAAATATCTGCTCATGGATCGAGAGCTGGCTAAAAGACAGGAAGCAAAGGGTTGTTGTAAATGGAACATACTCCGATTGGTCTAATGTGATAAGTGGGGTTCCTCAGGGCTCAGTATTGGGTCCTCTCCTTTTTAACATATTTATTAATGACATTGAAGTCGGACTCGAATGTAGTGTCTCCATTTTTGCTGATGACACTAAGTTGTGCAAGGTAATAAAATCAGATAATGATGTACTTTCCCTACAAAAGGATTTGCATAAATTAGAGAAATGGGCGGCTAAATGGCAGATGAGATTTAATACAAATAAATGTAAGGTTATGCATTTGGGAAGGAAAAATAGCCAAGCAATCTATAATCTTAATGGAGCAAATCTAGGGGTATCAGATATTGAAAGGGATTTGGGAGTACTAGTGGACAACCACCTAGGTAACAGCGCTCAAAGCCAAGCAGCGGCTGCAAAGGCAAATAAAATATTAGCATGTATTAAGAAAGGTATAGAAGCCAGGGAAGCAAATATAATTCTGCCACTATACAAATCTCTAGTACGCCCTCATTTGGAATATGGAGTACAATTTTGGGCACCACTTCACAAAAAAGACATCTTAGAGCTGGAAAAAGTACAGAGAAGGGCTACAAAACTAATAAGGGGAATGGAGGGGCTAAGTTATGAAGAAAGACTAGCAAAATTAAACTTATTTTCGCTAGAAAAAAGGCGTCTAAGAGGAGATATGATTACGTTATTTAAATACATCCAGGGTCCATATAAGGCTTTGTCAAGTGAGCTTTTTGTAGCAAGAGATTTTCAACTGACAAGAGGACATCCGTTGAGGTTAGAGGAAAAAAGATTTCACCTTAAACAAAGAAAAGGGTTCTTCACAGTTAGGGTGGTTAAACTGTGGAATTCTCTACCAAAGGAGGTGGTGACAGCGAATTCGATAGACAACTTCAAAAAGGGGTTAGATATATTTCTGAATAAAGAGGGCATTCAAGGCTATCCTAGATAACTAGCGAAGGAATATTGATCCAGGGAGAAATTTGATCGCCAGTTTCTGGGGTCAGGAAGGAATTTTGCTTTTTCCCCCTTATGAGACAATTGGCAAAGTTTCAATGGGGTTTTTTTTATGTTTGCCTTCCTCTGGATCAATTAACAATAATTAACAATTAACAATAATAATAAATAGTCCAAATTAAAAAGATCAATAGAGATCTAAAAAGGTTGAACTTGATGGACTAACTCTTTATTCATTCTCCAATACTATACTATTAATAATTATTTAATCAATAATTTAATTAATAACTAATCCGCATATTGCAGATCAGAGGAGATCTTTAAAGGTTGAACTTGATGGACTGAAAGTCTTTTTTCAACCTTAATTACTATGTAACTATGTAACTATGTAACTTTTGGTCCCTTAAAAAGTGGGAGGCACATATACAAACTGTTGTAATTCCTACACCGTTCACCTGATTTGGATGTAAATACCCTCAATTTAAAGCTGAAAGTCTGCAGTTAAAGCACATCTTGTTCGTTTCATTTCAAATCCATTGCGGTGGTGTATAGAGCCAAAAAGATTAGAATTATGTCGATGTCCCAATATTTATGGACCTGACTGTATATTAGTTTTTTTAACAAACAGCATGTTATTCCTCAGTAATTTGTAACGGGGTTTTCACACATAAAAAAATTACAACTCTGGTATTATCCAGGCCCTAATGACATACTTTATGCTATATATTCTGGTTTAGAGAGTTATATCATAGAAGCTACTTGGACAACATAAAGGATTTACAGCCTTATTAAATTGCGATTTGGCCAATTGAATAGGGCTCTATATAAGCACACAGCATGTTTTTTTTTACAGAAGTTTTTAGTTAGTGAACTTCTATCCAAAAGCAAGGTCTTCACTAACTAAAGACTTCTATAAAAAAAATATGCTCTGTGCTTATATAGAGCCCTTTTCAATTGGCTGAACCGCAATTTAATAAGGCCGATAGTATAGATGTTGTTAGTAAAACTTGCATTGCTGATTAAAGAAACACTGAACTTTACAGAATAGTTTTATGAAGATGCGGAAGTACTGGAAACATTTTCAGAAAATAAAATAAACCAAATAAAGTTTTAATGTATTTTCTATTAGATGAACTGTATCTCTGTATTTGGCCCCTATTTAATTGTCCAGATCGCAATTACTGGAGCCTATAATGGACCCCGTAAGAGTTACAAATATTTAATTGGCTACATTTTGCAACTCACAATCCATTTGCGAGTTACAGGCTCAAAATCACTGCGGTGGTCAAAATTGTAACTCCGTACTATCTCCTCCTTTGATGTTTAAAGCCCATAAATGTTACCAGTGCTAAAGACACAAAATCCATATTTAATTGCAACAATTCAACAAGCCCACAATTGCCTTCTAACCCGTAAATGGGTTATAAAATAGGACTTGCAAGTGGGTTAAACATTAGAATTAATTGTACAACAGTCTCAAGCTTGCAAATCTGCAATAAAAAAGTTTAAATTTTATTTCCATGTTATATCGATCCTGGGAACCAAGGAGTTAATACATATTATAGAACCCGTATGGTTTATTGATTATTATTGATTTCTAAATGTCTAAATTGCAAGTCCAATCACAAATCAGACTTCTACACACTATTTAATTGTTTTTTAAACTCCATGGGCCTTATTCAATTGCGATGTGGCCAATTGAATAGGGCTCTAAATAAGCACATAGCATATTTTTTTTAAAGAAGCTTTTAGGTAGTGAAAACCTTGCTTTTGGATAGATGTTTCCTAACTAAAAACTTCTTTAAAATAATATGTTATATCATTCACATTATGTCCTTATTTAGAGCCCTATTCAATTGGCCAAATTGCAATTGAATGAGGGCCCTTGTTTTACTGATATCATGATGACAGTCTCATTTACTATTGGCTCTGTCTAAACTGTAACTTACAGGCTTGCTTACTTGATCAGGATTATGCTGTGAGCCTGTAATTGCGGGCTTGAGCAATTAAATACATCTGTAACTGTAGCAAATTTGAATGTATGAATGTAATTATGGACTTGGAATTAAATGGGGGGCTTTGTTCTGTAGCTATTTTGATGTCAGTTTTGTTCATCTTTTGGGGGTTATTTACAAAGCTATTGCAAAGGCAGTGATGATGAGGGATATTTACTAAGCTGTGTGAAGCCTAAAGGGCAATTTCCCCCATAGGAAATGGAGTATAATTAATACATGAATACACTGTGATGATTAGTAAATTGTTGTCCTCATCACAGCCCTGCAATGACTTTGTAATATGGCTCATCATGCGAGTTGGGAGGGAGCATTGGGAAGTGTTACTTAAACTAATTAGCTGTATTTTATTTCTCAGGATGGTAATAATAAAGTAGTTATGGTTTTATGTTCACCTTCCATTGTTTCCTACAACTTCACAAGACAGATATATTGGGACAACTTCACAGATAGTGAAATTGGGACAACAAAGAGACAGTAATGCAGATGCCAGAACGTGCGTATAATAAACAATATTTTAAGGGTGGTTTTAATTATTTTACATTTCTATAAAAGATTTTGTCCATTATGCTGTGGTGAATTGCAGATGGATGTTTAATATTATAATGACAAGCCCCTGTCTGTGATTGTGCTAACTCAGCAGAACAAACTCATAATGATAGATGTGTGTTGGGGTCCAGCTGGTTATTTTAGGGATGGCAGATTGTAAAGCTACAGCTTTAGACTGCCTCCAGAAACAGCTAAATATATACATCAGGTCTGGGAAAAACTACTGCTCTAATTGCAATGTAGGCAGAGAACTAAGGCTAACTATTACATGCTGGAGGGGAGTATAATGAAAAGCACATTATGCAGCGCAATACATATTTAACCTTTCTATAGGCACTGCAAATACAATAGTAACCATATAGTACCAATATGTAGTTATGGTGAAGACATCTAACAGCTCCGGTTACAAAACAAAATATTGTTGGACACTTACCTAATTTTATATCTAACACTCAATTCTGTAAACATATTCTAAGTTAACTTCTTCTAGTGTAATATGAATCATGCATTTTCGTAGTGTATTAACTTAGGAAATAAGCAATAGACCAATTGTTTGTCATATAATGCAATGATACATTTTATCTGCCATTTTATTCTGCCAAAAAGTTTGGCTTAATTAAGTCTGAGGGTTGCAATATGCTTATCCCCAGCATCCTTAATGGACCACTGTAACTCATCACATATAATAGTTGTCAAACTGTGAGACGTTGTCACGCTTTGCAAGGTGCGTACGACTTAGGCAATGAGCGCCGCAAAGCGAACAGTTAACACGTAGGATTGAGCCGATGAGCCCCAATGGCGCTCATCACTGCAAGCCTCACTAAGCGAGGCGAGCCATTAAACCGTAGCACTTAGCCCTACCCAAAAGCAAGGTCTTCACTAACTAAAAACTTTTGTAAAAAAAAATATGCTCTGTGCTTACATAGAGCCCTATTCAATTGACCAAATCGCAATTGAATGAGGCCCAAAGTGACAGTACATTAAACATCATAACATCATTTCCTGCTCAGTCTGTAGCAAAATGTTGGCTGGTCAGAATTTTTTTTTAGCCAGTCTAAAAAAAAGACTCTGTATAATGAACCTTTTAATGTAGAGGCAATTCCCACATGTATACACACAACCCTTTAAAACATAGGTGAATTGTAAGTAATTTAAAATATATTGGTAACTATCTTAGCTTACCTGTGACGCTGCACTGCGGCTCAGTGCGGCTCAATATGCAAATTCAGGGCTTGTGGGCGGTATATACATACAGCTCAGCCCGTCCTGTAACTTTCCGCCAGTCTGAAGTGAAGGAGCCTTTGACTGGCATAAACATATAATAAATACTATAGATCTATGATAAAATTATTTCATAAAAAAATGAATTAGAGACAAATGTCATTCTCTTAGATACACTACGTTTCACTTGTGCCTGAATTGCTTCTCGGAGGTTGTAATAGTAGTTTCCCTATATAAAAGAAAAATTATACTTTTCCTTGAAAATGCAAATATAAAAAAAGAGTCTGATATTATAGATTATGTTTCAAAACTGATGAGGGTCTTTCTGTCAGTCTGTGTGTTTATCTGACTACAACAACGTGGACTCTACATGTACTACATGTACGTAGTAAGATATTCTGGTCTACTTTGGTTTACTACAATTGGATTTTCTGTGTGACTTTCTATCTGACTTTCCCCTGTTAAATAGGAACTTTTAATTGGGACTGAGTTTTGGTATTAGTGACAAGAAAATGTTCATCCATATTGCAGTGAAAATAAAAGTTAAAGGTATACCTAAGTTTGCTGGATTATGAGTGCATCTGATAAAGGAGAATCAGTAGTGTACGCAAAAAAAAAATTGCATGAAAAAATACAAAAATAAACATTTAAACACTTACCTCGAAGTTAGCAAAATGTTTTGTAATTTCTGACAGCTGAAAATCAGGGTCAACATCTTCTCCAAACCCAGGCTAAATTAGCATTTATTTCAAAAATAGTTTTGGCCAATCAGGAGGAAGCAGAGGCTGAAATATGTGTATAATCTTGGGTTGCTGTCTATGCTGCAAAGCAGCCTGGGATATGTAGTCATATTCTTATATGAAAATACATAGTACTTTCTAACATGTGCCAACCTGCAGGTTGTCTGTTCCCTGCATCACTGCTGCTGGTGTTTATTTCTCTCTGCCTGTCTCCTAGTGGAAAATTTCAGCTGTGACCCTACCAACCATGTGACTAGAAGCACTTCCTTTGGAGGTCACAACCTGTACGTAGCTGCTCTGCAGCTGGGTATACTGTTATGTAAGCATCCTAGGGGTGTGAAATCCAGATAGCAGTATCCAGCATATAAATATGCAAGTACATTTAACTCATTCAACTTTTCAATATAATACACATTTTTCTACTAATCAGTGGCTGTTTTTTAGGAAACATTTGAAACCCAGGAAACTTCTGCATCCCTTTAATTCTATATTTCTTGATACATGGATGGAAAATGCACATATCCTGGGGGGTGTAATGCACTTATAGGAAAGGAAAATGAAAGTGTGACATATCATTTTGTGACACAGATAAATTGAGTCACCTAGCTTTCATATACCTGACAAACAAGGGTCTTTTGTCATGCTATTTCACCTGCTGCTTCCTTTTACTCATTCCTGCATCTGTCTGGAACAGCACATAATGTAAAAGAGCTATGGCTGCTCTACAGGACTCACCCTTGGCTTCTCTGGCAGAATCAATCTATCTGAAGCTCTTTACAATTATTTTGGTTCTTGAATTTAGAAGTGAATCATTGCTCATTGCTGGGTACATTAAAAAAGCTTTATAAGAGAAGACACCACAACTTGTGTGAAGTTTAACGAATGTAGTCTTGTGTTCAGTTTGCCAAATTGATGTATACATCATTAGGTTCCTATTTAAATAATCTAAAATAGTGCATAGATTAAAAGACACAATTAGTTCATGACCTTGTAGGACCACTGTGGTCCTTTTTATGTTCTCTTTATAATCTTTTGTTTTACTGAATCAAATAAAAAAATACTGATCTTTCCTGTTGGCTGCCTGCATGCAATGTCAGCCATTGACCACTATTAACTGAAATGTCGGCTGCACCACCTAGCCATAAGGAAACGTCCAAAAACAATGGACACAACCTTTCAGGTTTGCAACTTTTTGTGCAATTTTTCTTTGCTTAGTGACTAATTTTGTGTTATGCCTGCTACTTTCTGAGGTGAGTGTGTTCTAATAAACTAGTCAAATTGTTCTCTTTCCCCTTATTCACCCTTCTCTTGCCTTATCTCCCCAGTATCCTCTATTACCTTCCCCTCTCTCCCTTCTGTCCCCTTCTTTCACCAACCCCCCTCCTTGTCTTCCACTAAAACCCCTTTCATCTGTCTAGATTGTAAGTTTGCCAGTTAAAATCTGGAAAGCACTATGTACACTAGATTCTAAGATCAAAGATTGGCCCCCCACTATTTTGCAATGTGTTAAAAATGTTATGGCTTTGTACTTAAAGGTATATCCAAGTTTCATGAATTAATAGATTTCTACAATCTTTAGGCAAAAAGCAGCTTATACAGTATGTATGCAGCACATATCATAAAAATTAAATATTAATTTCTAAAAATCCCTCTAATGTTTATGTTGACACCTGCAGATGGTGTCTACACAGGCATCTGACCCCCCCCCCCCCCCCCCCCGCCAATCAGCATGCCGCATCATTGGAGCAATATTAACCCACTATGTACCTGCTGTTGCTTGCTCAGCCAATCTCATTGTAGCTTCCTGTTTATATGTCAGTAGCAACACATAGCACATATCAGTGATACACTACACATCTCAGGCTGCTTTGCACCACAAACAGGAACCCAGAGTTAATTCAAAAGTTTCAGCTAACCTGATTGGCCAAAACAAATCATTTTAAATTGTATGCTAATTTAGCCTGGGTTTGGAGGGTGTTAACCCTAATTTGCAACTGAGATTTTGCTGACTTCAATGTGAGTGTTTAAATGTTTATTTGGGGATTTTTTCATGTAATTTTTTTTGCATACACTATTAATTCTACTCTATTAGATGCATTCAAAATTAAGCTCACTTAGATATGCCTTTAACCTCTGTATAATGCTATGGAATATGTTGGAGCATTACAGATAAAGGATAATAATAATGAATTATTTAACTACCATCAACCCTGCTCTCTCACCCTTTATCTGCCCTTTTTCTACCAATAACCCCTCTCCCCTTATCTCCCTCCCTCAGTTTCCTCTTCTCTAGAACTCTCCTGCACACAACCCTAATATCCCCTTCTCTCCCCAAAATCCTCTTTACCCCTCTACCCCCTTATCCTCCCTCTCTGCCAACCCTCTCTTCCATTTTATTCCCCTTGTACCCCTACACTCTCCCCTTCTCTCCATTCGATCCCCTCCTCCTCACTCCCCTCTTCTTTATCTCCCTACCTCAGTTTCCCCTTATCTCCCACTCTTCTATACACAAGTTCTATCTCCCCCTCTCCTGCCAATTCTCTTCTCCACCCTTATCTCCCCCTCTATGCCAACCCTCTCTTTTCGATTATATCCACCTCATCTCCATCCTCTCTCCTTGATCCCCTCATCCTCTCTCCTCTTCTCCCATTTATCTACCCTTGCACCGTTTTCAAAACAGAGCTCATATGCACTTCTTAATAAAATAAAGCACATAAAAGTAAACAGATACACAGGCATATTATCTACCAAGTAAATTTCAGAAACCTTTCATATGCCTTTAAAGATCAGTGCCTAAGTAAAGTATCCAACTGTTGTTGTTAGTACAGTGGTCCTCTAAGACATGCATAGAATGTGTCAGTTTTAAATAATATAAATAATCTTTATTCACCACTTAAAATGTTCTAAGATTTGCATATTTCCAGTGGTAAGAGGTTTGACCTCTCACTATAAAATGGATAAAGGAGCACGGTACAGTACTGAGGGATGTGTTTGTACTGCTACGTAATAGTAATAATGTTACAGAGATGTGCAGTTCTATGGGGAATGTGTCCATGAGCATCCCATCACTCCCTCACTGTCCGTGACTGCAGAGCTTTGTTCACACCTGATTATTACTTATGACATGCTCACTTCCCACACATCTCTGCTACTATTTTTCTCATCTCTTAAAAAGGGCCACAGCAGAGGTTCCAGTTAAAACCGTAAAATACCAATAATATATCTCTAGTTGCATTTGAAAGTTATTTAAAAAAAATTAGTTTAGTATTAGAAGAAAGAGCTTTGTACTTACTACTTTGTAGGAGGCACTCAGCTCCCACCAGTTTGGTCTTATTAGTACCTAATTATCCTAATGATTGATACATGGCCCCTTGGATTAATGGCTTAATTTTTCATTTTGCTTCCAAAGTTTCAGTATGTGAACAGCCAAACTCTACTGATACCTTAGAAGCCATAGGGAAACGGAAGCTATTAATCACATTGGGCCTCATTCTATTATCGTCCGCAGCCGTTGCAGGGCCGCAAGGACCGGCCGCAAGCTTTCCGGCTATTCTATTCCCCTCCGGCCAGGGATTCCGGCAGGCTTGCGGTCGGCGCCTTGCTATCTCTTGCGGCCGCTCGCGCCGGAGGAAATCCTTTGATCTAAAACGTCCGAAAGGAAATCGGCCGTAAGAAAATCCTATTTGCAATTCAATTGCTCCGGGAAACCTCTCTGCAAGGCTAAAATCGAGCCACAGCTTACTTGCAGGAAAGAGGTCCCGCTAGCACCAATTAAGCACGAAATATAGCCCAAATAAAGCCATCCTGCACTCTGAGGAGACTATAAAGTGATTTTCGGTGTTAGAAAAAATAGCACAAAATTCCCCTACACTCAAATCCGTAAAATATATATTTTTTAATATAAGTCAAATATCAATGTAAAAAGTCCATAGGGCTTGGAGCACCTCAGACACGCCCGCGTCGCAGCCGGAAAATAAACAGTTAATTTAAACTCGGGTTTGGGCTGATGTGCAAGCTTGAGAGTGGGTTACTTTTAATCCTCATGTCCCCCAATATGATCCCTAGCATTTACAGAGCTTTACAGTGCAGGCTTGAATTTATTTTTGACTTTTTAGATTTCAGAGCTTACGGCCGGTTGCAAGATTTACGGCCGGCCGTAAGAGGAGATCCCTGCAAGGAATCGCAGCCTTATGGCCGGTTTACGGCCGATAATAGAATGTGGCCCATTGTGTTTTAAGGTTATTCTAAAAGAGCATGAATAACTGGCTATAGGTTGCGTTATCCATTTTTTTCTAAAGTGAATGAATCCTGGGAAATTCCATATTGCTGTTTGTTCATGTATATGCAAATGAGGGACTCACCTATATTCATTAATTGCTATGATGTGCTAGCGATATTACAGTCTGATTGGCTGTCTCTGTAGTGGATAAAATAAAGACCTGGAGTGTTACCTGGCAGTTAGATACCTCTCCCACTCTTATCAAGTACTCTGGTGCATGCATGAGCATACTGAGCCGCATATAGGCATACAGGAAAATAAATTCTGAATACTTCAAAAATGATTTTGTAAAAACTGATAGTACAATGTATAGACAGTTTTTAATGTTCTTTAAAATGTAATCAACTTCCTGTTTGGGTGACAGAGTCCTTTAAGCACTTATAAGAAGACCAGACATCTTGAGCTGAGTGACAGCCAAAATGTAGTAAAGCTGTTGTTCTATTACTGCTTTTTATCACTTTACTATCCTCCACAGTAACCCTTTAAAGGGATAATGTAATCCCAACAAGACATTGGTTTCATTTTAAAGAGTATTAAAAACTGTTTATACATTGTATTGGCCATTTTTCTCTACAATAAATCAATAGTCAGATAATTATCATTGACTGTGCCACTCTGTTATGTAACTTTGCAGCTCAGACTGCTTGTTACGGGTGGGGGAAAGGATCTAACTGCATCCCAAGCTTAGGGAGGCAATGTTTTGCAACTACAGAGACTGGCAATCAAATTGTAGTTCTAATTAGCACATTAAAGCAGCTAATTAGTATCTATGAGCTACTCATTTGCATGAGAAAAGAGCAGTTAAAAAAGTTGATTATCTCAGAAAGTATTCACTTTGGAATCAAATGGCTGATACAACCTATAGCTAGTTTTTAATTTTCTTTAAGATTAACTTAACAAAACAATTTAATTTTGGGTTCAGAGTCCCTTTAAGGTACTTCTTCTTCTCTGTGCCGTAAAAGGCATGCCTTTGTTATCCTCTCTATTGATAGCAATTGGAATTACGCTGTGTAGAATATGCCATAAAACCTAGACTGCTGACCACATGCTTCTGGAGCCATGAGATCCGGTTTATCTGTTGCCAGGTGCTCTTGTCTGCTTTACAGAAGTGGCAGGAGATTAAATAACTTTAATATTACTGAGAACCTACTGAGGCAGAACAATTTTGCTTAACGATTGTACAAAATTGCAGAGTATTTTAAGAAAATTGCATGTGACTAGCACCTGGTGTATAGCTCTGTAAGTATATTTATGGGGATATCATCAGGCTATTCATCTGACTGCTAAAATGTGCAGTCTGGAATATCCTATAAAAAACACAGATTATTTTCATATTGCCCACAGTGATTTTATACGCAAAATTAATTTATTACGTCGGTGTGTATTAGGTAGTTAAAGGGACACTTTGTGCTAGATTTTCTATCATGCAGTTAAAAGACTTTGTTTTATATGTTACAAAATAGTTGTTTGTTTAATCAATGTTTATTGAATTTTCAAATTAAAGACACGAAAATCATATATGATACATAACTAAATATAACAACATAATAACAACATTTTATAAATAAACAACCAAACAAACAAAATAATAATAATTATACCCAACAATAGGACAGTTTTGAAAAATAAAAAAGTCTCATATTAATTCTAAATGTTAATAAAAAAAATGTTTGTTTTGTATGGGACCTTTCCTGTTATCTTCCCATCAGCAGTGGCAGTCAGTGACCACTAGGTGGCGCGACGATTGTTTGCAGAGATTTTGTTCAATTTCTTCTTAGTGTAATTGTTAGATTTCACCATAACCCTAAACTCTAATCCTAATCCCCAACTCCTAAACCTAAAGCCTAACCGTAAACTCTAACCCTAATCCCTAACCCCTAAACTTTAACCCTAATTCCTAACCCTAACCCTAAACTCTAATCCTAATCCCTAACTCCTAAACCTAAAGCCTAACCCTAAACTCTAACCCTAATCCCTAACCCCTAAACTCTAACCCTAATTCCTAACCCTAAACCCTAACCCTAAACTCTAACCCTAACCTTAAACCTAACCCTAAATTTAAACCCTAACCTTAAACACTAAACCCTAACCTGAACCCCTAAACCTATGAACAAATGAAAGAAAGTCTCAATGAGCAGTGCTTGCACCACCTAGTGGATGCTAGCTGCCACTGCTGATGCAAATATAACAGGATAAGTCCAATATAATGTTATTAAGAATGTTATTATTAGCACAACACTAATATGAAATGCATGTTTGATCTACCTTAATCTGAAAGGGAATTGAAACAACAAAAAGCTCTGTTTGTACGCTTAAAATAATGATAATAAATGACAACCTTATGAGCATACAATAGATTTAATTGCTCCCTGCAACTAATAGTTCAGTACAAGGGGAGGCCAACACATCCATCCCATATTCCCATATGCTTCTGCCCACTGCAGTGTATACCAACACAGACTCTCTAGGGCTTGATGTGCAATTTAGTGTCTTAGCTTATCGGGGACCAGTGTCATCTAGTCCTACAAAGTCTGAGGCTGCATACACTGCTGTTGGACTATTTGTTTGATTTTAGGCAATAAAAACAGAGATCGTATCCAATTATCCACTGACCTATGTAGTTCCCTCCTTTCCCACAAAATCCTCCACTGTTAGATACAGAAAAACACCCTTATGATCCAGCTCCCAGGAAGTGATGTAACAAACAGAAAATTGATTTCTGCACTTATAAACAGTATATTCAAAAAGTCTGGATTTCTCTAACAAATGTTGTTATGTTCATAGCTTGTTGTGCGTTTGCATCACTCAGTCGTGTCCGACTCTCTGTGATCTCATGGACTGCAACACATGCTGATCCACTTGGCAGAGATACTGGAGTTGCCAGTTCCTTCTCCAGTGGGCCACAGCATACAGCAGCTATTATTCGTATCTCCCATCCAAGTACTGACCAGGCCCAATTGGTGGTGTGACCTCTTGGTTCCCTGACTGGAATCGAACCCAGGTCACAGCAGTGAACGTCCCAAATCCTAACCACTGGACCACCAGGGAACACACGTCCATGACACTGCTGCTAATCTTGCTAACCCTTTGTCCTGAACAACAGTGTTCCTTTAAAATACGATACAGAAAAAAAAAATTGTCCACAGTACTGTATATCAAGGATCAGCTGACATCTTTGCTTTCCAAAGATGGTAGAACCAACTATTCAGATGGGCCAGCTTGTTATAACAAAGCAACTCCCACAATATCCTTTCTTTCACGTTTACCTTTTAATTTGTAAGCATTTACAAGCATGATCATCAGTAAAAATCCGGCATATGAGTGGGTATGGTGCATATGGTAATAGTTACATGCATAACTATAACAGTCACTCCACTGGCTACCCAGAGCATCCAAACTAAAATGTAAAATCATGACCCTAACACAGGGATCATCCACCTTTTAATACCTACAACCACCCACCGGTGCAGAAGTAACTCACTTTACCCTGTATAAATTCTGGTTACATAAATCACCCTAGCTATGGCTCACCCTATACTTACTAGATAGTGATCCGGTCCTGACTGCTGTCCCTAGGCTCTCTCACCAGCTCTCCAACCAGCCTAGCGTGGTGCTGCGGGTCTTCGATGTGTAACATCATTCGTTTGCGATGCCACCTAGCGATTACCATAAAAAGCTTGGATCGCCCACTAGTAGGTGGTAGGGACTAGGTTGACTACCTCTGCCCTAACATATAAAGCCATTAACAACGTGTACCCCCTTATATCTCTGTCCTCATCTCAAAATACTCCCCCAACCGCCCTCTTCTATTAATTACCGTCTTCATTCTTCCGCTCTTTGTAAATAGTGTTATATAAAATGTTGGTGCTTTATAAAAAAAAGAGTAATAATAATAATAATGGATTATTATAAAGTAATTACCTATGCATTCTTGCTTTGTAACAGCGAAATATCTCTTGTTATTAGCGTCTGTTTACAAACAGAAAGGATTTCTCATTTTCTGTCCAATTCCAGTAGATTACATTCATGGTGGATTAGCCAGCTGCTCTGTAGGAGAGTGCATTGCATGTTGTGCTCACATTCCGCACATTCCCTGATTTATTTCTCCTATCTTCCTCCCTCTTGTGTATGGACATGTTAAGGTCGTACCTCCCAACACTCATGCGATGAAAGAGGGTCATTTACGTTCTTTTAAACAGACTCACCAATTGCTAGTGTGTTACCTCATGTCACTAAAGTGGTAGCCAACATGCCATATTTTGAGGAAGTTTCATATTTATAATAAGTTTTTATGAAGAACTTGATAATGTGCAAAGATTTTATAAAGATTAAAATAAATATTTACATTTAATTGTACTTTAATGGCAGCAGACATTTTGCTTTTAGTCCTAACAGGATTATAGACCTGTGTGTATTCAGATAAGCTCTCTATGTGGCTCTGTTGAAAGACTGCCACTTCACAATACAACTAAAAATAGTAAGCACTAGTAGCATAACTCACCCCCGCAATAGGCAGACTAGCAATCCAAGATGGTATCCCCATGACACTACCAGAGTCAATGGTTTTAAGCTCTTTAATGTTGTTCGTTACATACTTTACAAATATGTGAAAGGTTTCACAATAATAAGTAATATAATGGAGGTTCCAAATATGGAATCCTTTTAAACTTTTTTATATGGTTAATAACAAATACTTTATCCATTGGATGTTAAAACAATTTCATTTTCCAACAGTAAACAAGCATTGCGGTTTCCATTTTGATCTGTCAGTTAGAATTTCTGATCCACCCACAAAAAGATGAAAAGGTTTGTTAATGAGAGTTCATAACATTTAATTACTGATAAGCCCCTGAGATGTTAAGTTAATTGTTTGTTGATGCAGTTGGCTGCATAAAAAGAAGGCACGCCGACCTTTGCGCGCTGCAGAACAGCGCGCCGTCATCAGGTTGCAGAGAACTGCGCCCTGATGACGTTCTGCGCTCCAGCCTGCATCCCATCTGCCCCATCTCATATTTACTGGACCTGCTTGCTGGAGGTGGCCAAGGCTAAGGTAAGGGGCTGACAGTGTGCCATGTGGGACACATCATCAGAGCACAGTTCTCTGCGCCCTGATGACGGCGCTCTGTTCACCAGCGCGCGGAAGACGTGCCACCCAAAAATAGATTAGCGATGCTCAAGCCCTGGCAACAGCATGGAAAACAATGAAGGGACTTGTCAATAATTAAATGCCATGATCTCTCACTAAAAAAAAATTTCAGTCTCTTTGTGGGTAGATCAGAAAGGCTGACTGACAGCTCAAAATAGCAAATTTAACTGTTTGTTTACTGTAGGGAATATAATTTTCTAAATAGCATTCCAATGCTTGTTGACACATATAGTTTTACATTTTTCCATATTTGGGATCTCAGCAGCATCAGTTTATGTGCAGGGTTCTTAATAAGAACCACAAAATAGGAAAATACTCTAATTCTGGCCTGTTGTGGTCTCTGAAGACATGTCTAGGAACACTACCCTGGATGATCGTCTATTCTAAACCGTTTTATAAAGTTCTAAAAAATGTGTAACTGCCAGCTCTAACTGTGATGAGTCATACTGCTCTGTAAGTAAATAATGTCTCATTGTGGGAGCCTGCATTTCTGTAGTGATATCATGAATACCGAGGCAGATCAAGATAAGTCCAAAGCCCAAGGAATGTGTAAGATAAGAGGCGCTTTGTTAGAATACTCTCACGTTTTTGATAGTGAACATGTTCTGGTCGGCCTTTATTACTGTGCTATATTCCTCATAACTGAGGTTATAAAAGGTGAGAGTTGAACATTATCAAAAGGGTTTTGGGATTGTTGTATCTTGGTTATCTGCACTAGGACTGGTGTGCTATCTCTCCCCCACCCTTCTTCATTCATAAAATTATATTTTATCTTTTCTCATCTGTCACTTTCCCAAAGAAAAGCAAAATAAAGATGAGTTGATAGATTACGTAAAAAAAATATTGGATATATTTTTAAGGGCTATCCTGGATAAATAGAGAGGGAGTATTGATCCAGGGATGAATCCGATCGCCAGTATCCGGGGTCAGGAAGGAATTTTATATTTTTTGCCCTGTTGAGACAATTGGCAAAGTTTCACTGTTTTTTTTTTTTCTGTTTGCCTTCCTTTGGATCAATTAACAATAAATCTGCGTATTGCAGATCAGAGGAGATGTAAAAAGGTTGAACTTGATGGACTAAAGTCTTTTATTCAACCTGAATTACTATGTAACTATGAGAATTGACCACTACAGTGATTTAAACAGGAGCTAGGTATTTTGATTAGCCACTGGACATTTATAAAATATTAAATATTTTGCAAAAACTTGATTTCAAATTTAAACTGATTGTTTCCACCCCTATAAGGTCACCATCTGAGAGAGTTTGAAAGGGTGGGCCCTTTTTGCTGCAGCCGCGTGATATTCTGCACCTAGACCCAGTCTTGTTTTGCGTTTTTTTTTCACCAATATTTTATTTTAGGCAGTCTGGTAGGTCTAACAATGGAATCTCTTTGCTATTTAATTTACAGAATTCATGTATATTTTGCTTTTCTATTTTCTATTTTCCATTGCAAAACCACAGTTAATGCTAGGCAGCTTTGCAAGTCCCTGTAAATGGCTGGGACCATGATCCTTAACTCAACGTAACTGCTTGGTCAATATGGAGTCCTCTCAATGAATAATAATGTAGAACACAGTGCTCAGCTTCTTCCTACTATCACATAACTCATAAGAGTAGCAAATATATGCGAATGTCTGCAATAAAAGCACTTGCATTTCAACACTGTCTTTAACCTAAAAAATATTTGATGAAGTGCTCTAACAAAATATGGTAACATTTATTGATGAATGGCCAGTTTGAATTCAGATTATTATATTCAAACCAATTACATAAGGGTCAAAATGTCTTTTTTGTGGAAACGTTGACATAGCTGCCTGTGCTTTAGAAGTCAGATAATGATTTATGTCTGCATTGTAGTTTTCAATGTATGTAATATAATGCAAAAAATATCTGACTTTATTTTTTATTGCCTAATAACATTGTTTTTTGTGAACTGTGAACAATAAAATAACACTTTGTATTGAATAATGGCCTTAGAGCAAAAGTGTATGATACAAATACATATTTGAATATTTCAGACTTTAATTAGGCAGGAAAATGACATTAAGCTAATTTATAATTAATCAATAATTATCTATACCGTTCTGATCCCTGGAGGTATCCCTTATACTTTGGTATGGGTTGCATATATGAGAGAAGCATTTATATATCTACAAGAATATGTTTTATGGTTTGTAGTTATCCTTGTGACTTTTGAGTATGTGCAAGGGGGAGAGGGCAGGTGTCAAACACCAATCCATCCAATGATTTAACAATCTCCAGACCCACCCCTACCTCTACTTCTTGATATGTTGTGCCCTCAGGCTCCAAGCTATGTGAAAGTGCTGTAGTGGCACATTAAATAATATGTAAAGAAAGACTATCTCTAAAAATGGTTTTATGTTCAAGGCTTACACATCTGCTTATGTTGGTAGTTTGTTACAAGCTCGAAAACATTTGAGTCTTTACCTGGACTATAGGGATCTTTAATCATTAGCCCTTAAGGAAATATAAACAGTTAAAGTAAAATCATGCTATGTGCATGTGACAGTTATTTAGGAGAGTGGGCTGCATCTTTCCCTCTTGGTCTGTGGCTGTTCTAATTGAGATAAAGCAAATTATTATATACAATGAGATAAACTACATGCAGAATGCTTAAGAAATGACTGTAGTTTCAATCAAATGGCCAGTAGGGTATCATTTGTTATTATAAATGTCACTGTAAAGAGGTATTCATTAAATTACCCCAACACTACATGTGTCTTACATGCAGTTAAATTAAATAAATGTGGCTAAACGATCTTATGATATTTCTTTCTGCTAAGTAGAATAAAGGAGCTGAATACATATGAGATGCGATCTACTTTGGAATGAGGACAACAATAAATAAGCTGCAAAAGATAAACAAGTTCATGCTTCATTAAGCTGTAATTTAGACTGTCAGTGCTTCATTCTTACAATAAGTAAGGCTAAAATGACAAAATGATTACGTTGTAAGATTGGACAGAGCACAAGAAGATAGAGACTTATGTTTGCCCAACGTTTCAGCAAACCTCATGAGAAATAGGTTGTTTTTTTATGGGGGTCAAGCCAGGCTAACATACCTGGTTATTCCATGTTGTTAACAGAGACTGTACAGGCTTATTATTATTATTATTATTATTATTATTAATATAGTTTATTTATAACGCGCCAACATTCCATAGCGCTGTACATAAATTAGGTTCAGACACTGATAAATACAGAATAACATATAGCAAAGGAAGGAGGGCCCTGTCTTTGAGCTAGGAATCCAATGTCCGTGGTGAATTCCCAAAGGACTTAGGATAGAAACTCACAGACTTAGCCAATGCCTTTTACAGGGGAATATGATGTTATGGTCAAGTACTCAGTTGGTCATCCGTATATCTTCTAGATGATCTCCAAAACAAGTGATATAACTTCTCCCTTGTCTAAACATATACAAGTTAAAGTATACTAATCTTCCATTATTTTCTTAACATCACTTTATTTCTTAATATTGATAACATGATGCAGTTGGTACTTGCAGGAGATGGTCAGGAACCATGTGAAGCATCTTTCCTCCATGTATGCATATTTTAGAGTATCATGCACCTCATGATACCTCTCTTCAATTTTTATTCACAGAAACTAGACAAGGAACAGGACTCTGTAACCCCTTAACTGATGCAGTCATGTTTTAACCTCATCATGGCTTGTTACATCATCTTTAAATTACAATATCCCTAGATATCAGTCAAGATTTGTTTATTTTTTTACTTTTTTTTCTTACATTTTGCTGCTGATTTGGGAATGCACAATTTGTCTCATTGAGTCTTCCATTAGATATAGGACAGAGTTTACCTGTTCTACTGTCATCTGCTGGTTGGTTTCCACAAGTGAAACATTAACTATGAAAACAAAAGAAAAATATCAAAAATAAATTCTACTCTGCTATAATGGTCTAATATGGCATATTGCCCATGTGAACAATGGAAAGCCATTGTTTTCGGAGTTGTGAATGGTGACATTTGCTTTCCACACTTTTAGAGAACAAAGAAAGCAATACAAGTGTTCTGGCAAAAATACCTACTTCAATACAGGGTGCCAGTAACACTGGTGGGAGGCAACATTTCAAAAAGCTTTATAATATGAATTCTTCTTTTTGGAAGAACGTTCGGGGGTGGGTTTAAATGGTTGACAGTTTTGTTTTCATGTGTACATTAAAGCTGGTATTAATCATAGTACCTCTACTAGATGACATCATGTAGGCCATTGCTACTTCAGAACACTGCATAAATAGACTATAGACATCTCATAATTACAGTATATGCTTTTGACGACCTTGATAATGGGCAAAATGGTTATAGAATATAAAAATAAATAAACATCTTTAATAATTGTTTATCTGCTGTGGCAGTTGGGAGGGGAGTAACCTCACATATTAATTAAGCACTTACCGTTGAACTGTTATGACATACAAGGTAAAAGTAACAAATTAAGTTAAAAAAAGAAAACAATGGCTTCCACATTTTGCTCATTATGAAGAAATTATTACAGGGACACATCTTCCACAGGTTTATACAGTGGCATTACATATAATGGATAGTGGTTATTTCTGTACGCTGAATCCACTGTAGGAGGTAGCTCGGTGTCATTGGATATCAGACAGCTATTCTCGGCAGGTTATGTAGGTGATAGTGTTTCCTGAAAATACCCATTTATAGGTAGTGATATTCTGATAGAGGCAAGACATTCCACATGGTAAGAAAATAATAAGTACATATGGTTTGGGATGCACTGTTAATTAGGACCTTTTATGTTATGTTCAAGAATTAATATATGGGAAACAAGAGGACGTGCTGATATTTCGAGATGTAGCAGATTGGCTAATATTGATGAGAAATTGGACTTTTTTGAAGTGCTGCAATGTTTATTAAAATCACATAAACAGACACACTCATAAATACATAGACAAAGATGTGGACACAAATACACAAATACAGGCACATAAAAATACTTATAGATGGATGCAAAATTTGTATATATCGCCATCATTATATGCAGAATTTCACTACTTAGAGAATATAATAAATTCAATATATAGACACAGCCAGAGGGCACTATCATATTCACAAGGTGATGGCGAATGAGAAGGAGGGAGATGTTGGAGGGGCGCACAGCAGATATGCACCTGGAAATTACCAAACATCCCCACAGGCAAATTCAGTCCTTTCCAGGGGCCTCATTCTATTATCGGCCGCAGCCGCTGCGGGGCCGCAAGGACCGGCCGCAAGCTATTCTGCTATTCTATTCCCTTACGGCCGTAGGCTCCGGCAGGCTTGCGGCCGGTGCCTTGCTATCTCTTGCGGCCGATCGCGCCGGAGGAAAGCCTTTGATCTAAAACGGCCGCAAGAGATTTGCAATTCAATTGCTCCGGGAAACCTCTCTGCAAGGCTAAAAACGAGCCGCAGTTACTTGCAGGAAAAAGGTCTCGCTAGCACCAATTAAGCACATAAAATAGCTCAAATAAAGCCATCCTGCACTTTGAGAAGACTATAAAGGGATTTTAGGTGTTAGAAAAAATAGCACATAATTATCCTGTACTCAAATCCGTAAAATATTTCATTTTTAATATCCGTAAAATATACATGTAAAAAGTCCAGAGTGCTTGGAGCACCTCAGACACGCCCACGCCGCAGCCGGAAAATAAACAGTTAATTTGAACTCGGGTTTGGGCAGATGTGCAAGCTTGAGAGTGGGTTCCTTTTATTCCTCATGTCCCCCAATATGATCCCTAGCATTTACAGAGCTGTACAGTGCAGGCTTGAATTTATTTTTGAGTTTTTATATTTCACAGATTACGGCCGGTTCCAAGATATGCGGCCGGCCGTAAAAGGAGATCCTTGCGGGGCCGTATAATAGAATCGCGAGTTAACTGAACCCTCGCAAGGAATCGCAGCCTTACGGCCGATTTACGGCCGATAATAGAATGAGGCCCCATGTATTTATTTTTATGCAGCATCTAAATTAAATGAAATGTAGATACGTACATATCTCTAAATTACTGTTCATGCCTTTCCAATGCATTTTGCACTAGTAGCCGTCTAAGGTTAATAAGAATATGCTCAGTGCAGTACATAGTGATAAAAATAGGTTGTGCAGCAGCCATCCCTTTGTACATTATAAAACTGTACATGGGGATTTAATGCTGTACGCTTGTGTTTAATGCTGTACACTTGTGTTTAATGCTGTACACTTGTGTAAATCTGTACATAGTTACAATTCAGATTCATCTCTATAAAATAATATGTGAAACTGTACTAATCTCCTTGTGAATATTATCTATTGGTATTTACTAAATTAAATGAAAAATAATAGAAAAAATAGGACTGTTAAGCGTGACATACTATTTTATAGTTCTGACAATAACTACCTTAATAGTCATACCTAATGTAAGGAAACTTGGTTGTTCCATTCAGGTTAAGGTAAACTTGAGTTTAAAATGATCATTTATTATTATTTATTACCCCCCTCAGGCTCATCTTTGTATCAGACATCTTGCGTATTTGTCATAAAGAGGGGGGAAGTCTTGATACCAACATGTTGCTGTTTCAGACATACACTGTAGACTCTCGGGCAACTTTAGTTGACAGTATCAGCGACTAAAGTGTTGGCCAATCACACAAAACTGCCTAATTTGTAGCATTCACAAAGCATGGTGCACCACATTGGATGGAGCTTACCTTATACTTAATGTAATGTTATGAGGGTGATAGATGGGGTCACCCTACAATTATTTTCCTTTCAATCCATTTGGTCTAGAACCACCTTAATGCCTGCACAATATGTTATAGATCATTAATGTAGCAATGGGACTTTCCTTTAAGATTTAATCTGAATTAATTTCAAGATAGTGGCAGGAGGTACCTGAAATAAAAGATGTTGTATAGGCGTGGTTCAATACTAATAAAGGCATGTGAACACTCAAACACACTGTGGCTTCAAAGTGAAGTCAATGTTGGTGTATTAATATCAGAACCGGTCTCTTTGGGAGTCCTCTGTGTACTCTCAGCAAACAACCGACTCCCTGACAAGCATCATTGTTGAGCAAGGCAGATCAGAATTTCCCATAGAGGAACACTGGGAGATGTGATCATCACACATGTTTACTATCAGCTTTCTTTTAACTTTTATGATTAAAATTAAAACTAAGCTAGAACTAATGCAGTTTTGAGAAAAAAAGTGTAATTCTAAAATTCACAAACGATTTTAAATATATATATTTATTTATATATATATATATATATATATATATATATATATAATCATAACATGTTATAGCACTTGGGAAATATTAATAATTATGCTCAAAGTAGCTCCCGTTCACTGTAGAAGTTAAATAGAGGAATAATGTTAAAAGCCAAACCAATGATTTTAAAAATGTTATAAACTCATCCAAATGCTATCCATGCATGGATGTTTCCTTCCCTCTGTTGGTTCTTTACCCTTAGAATATCATGTTGGCTTGTCAGCAAATCACAGGGCACATCACAGGATGTATTTTCTGCATGATTCCTTATGATTGGCTAAGAAGCTCTGTCTCACTGTGAAGGAGAACTAATAAAGGACAGCTTTGGGCATGGCATCCTTGTGTGGCAGCTTTTTGGTTAATTTGCATAATCTTAAAAGTGTTGTTGTTTGTTTTAATACACAGAATCCTTTTATTTTATAAGATTTTAGCTGATTCCATAGAGAAAAAAACATCATGGCAGAGACACTTTAGCTCAAACTAGCAATGATTCCAAGAGCAGTCTCCATGACATAATAAACATTATTATTTATGTTATGTTATTTTATTTTGTCTCTTCTTCAAGTTAGAGAGATCTATTCACCCGTTTCGTAAAAACGTCTCTATAGAATAACATAGGACCTGGGGGAATATTAATAAATTCAGACATATTATGTTGTCTCTGTTATTGCTTCCGGTATTTTTATGGATATATATTACAATGCTAATATTTCCAATATTCATTTCTATGACCCATATGCTCTACGGATTTTGAGTGAGAAGGGATAATGAAGACAATTAAATTAAGTTTATAGACATGAACGCAAAGGAAGTGACAGGCTATAAAATACACAAAATACATTTTAAAGGGTCGCTTAAATCGTCCAGTACAAAACAAAGGGATAAACAACTTTACATTCACTTTAGTTAAATATATTAACTGAGAAAACTACAATATAGATCCTTGTCCTGTTATTTTGAATAGTCTGTTTATCCCATCTTCTACTAATGAAAAAAAATAAAAAATATACAACATAATTGTGTTTTTTTTAAACTAAACTATCATGCAGAGTTGATTTTTTTACTGAGTCTTCTACTCATAAAAAAATATAAAATACAACATAATTGTGTTTTTTGTAATAAACCGTAACGCAGAGTTGATTATTTTCCTGAGTGTTGGAAACCCTTTAAGAAGCGCCACATATTATGCATTGGTTATAATGCAGTATGTGTATTATTTGGTAAATCCCTGCCTTCCCAGTATCCCTGGGGTATATTCTCCTATAAATGAATAGTGCTTTGTGTGGAGGGCGTCACTTGTTGTTCCTCACTTTATCCATGAGAGGTCGCCTCATGCAGTATCCCAGGCCCAGCACTTACATAGCCTGTGGGATTCCTAATCCTCTGACAGACTCAGTATCCCAGCAGATCCTGTATCACTCTCTCATGCACCAGCACCAGGCTCCAGCCCCTTCCCTGCCTACAGCTGCCTCTTGTTCGCTCACTTAAGATGGATTACAAAAGTTGCTGTTTCATAGTAAATGAATAAACTAAAGCATAAAGAGGGATTAAAATAATAGACCACCTTCTGGATCGCTACCTTGTCGTAGTGAAGGGGCTTGTGTGCTTCAATGAAGCTGTGAGCTATACCATGTAGGATCACCCAAGATTGGCAGGTCATAGCAGAAAGGTCAGACAAATTGAGGTACACTGGAGAAGGAACAGGCAACCCACTCCAGTATTTCTGCCATGAAAACCTTATGGATGAGCACAACCAGATGCAAGATGTGCCTGGTGTGGTGCGGTCCATAGGTGCACGGAGACTCGGACACAACCGAACAACAATAAATAGACCTAGGGCCCTATTAAATTCTAATCCTGCAGTGGCTGTTGTACAGCCCGTAAGTCTGCAAGCTGGAAATTTGCTGGAGTTACAGAGCGATTAAATTCCAAATCAGAGCGATTCAAATCCAAATCCGTAAACCATGCTTCGGCACGTTGCATTTCCAGGCGTGAACATGATAAATTATTCAAGCCCGTAGTTATGGGTTTAGAGACAGCCAATAGGAAATGAGATCATCATCATTACGTCACTAAAACATGGAAGTAAAATTTCAATCACGGTTTTGATGCCGTAGTTGCGATCGGACCCCTATTCCAGAAATAATGCAATATGAATTAATCAATATATATAATATTCTAGTCCATGGAACTTCTATTATATGTATTAACACCTTGATCGCCGGGATCGATATAACACGGAAATTAAACATAATAAAATTATTTTATATTGCAGATTTGCAAGCTTGAGAATGCTGTGCTTTTAATTATAATACCTTTGATTGCCTGTATTTTAAAATACAGTATTGTGTTTATATTTTACAGAGTCCTCTCTAGTACCCGTAGGCTTTTAGGCTACATTTGCCATTTACGGGTGTGACAACAATTGCGGGCTTGAGGAACTATAGCAATAGAATATCGATTTGCGATTGTAACATGTACGGGATGGAAAGCTCAAAGGCTTAGATGGGTTGGAGTTATGATTTTGACAACCGCAGGGATTTTCCGCCTGTAACTGAAGATTGTGTGCAGGTAGCGAAAAGAGGCCAATTTAATAGCCTTAACCTTTGCGGGCTCCTTTACGGGCTTCAACAACTACAATTTGGTGAATTTATTAGGGCCCCTGGACTTCACATTCTGCTCATCATAGCCCCAGTGATCAGAATAGCAATCTAATCCTATACACAAGTTCATATAGTATTTATGTACATATATAAATATAGCAAAATAATTATAAAGCAGTGCCTGTCAGCAGCAAAGGGTATACTGTCCATTACTTATACCATGGGATTTCAAAGAGCTACACGCAGAACGTTTTAGTCACAGGCATTAATGCACCTTTTAATATTATTATTATCCTTTATTTGTAACGTGCCAATATATTACTTAGCAATATACAGGGGTTAAATACACCACAAAAACAATATGAATACAATGCAAACGAACTGAGGGCCCTGTCTCATTTGGAGGGCCCTGTGTCATTTGGAGGGCCCTGTCTCATTTGGAGGGCCCTGTGTCATTTGGTGGGCCCTGTCTAATTTGGAGGGCCCTGGCTCATTTGGTGGGCCCTGGTTCATTTTAGCATCTCCATTGTATCACAGTAATGTGACTGTAGGTGCGGTTCCACCTTAAGTGAATGAGGTGAGGCAGTGGAGGGGTCATGAGGAGGGATACAGGATCTGATAAGGGTACAGGATCTGATACTACATCAGTGACGTGCTTGGAGAGGGGAGTTTCCGGAGCCTGTGAGTGAGTGTGCCGGGCGGCGCCGGTGTGAGGCTGAGGATCTCCCCCTGTTTGTACAGTAAGGAGGGGCGGCGGGCTCAGGGATGAGAGCTCACTATCAGGGGCTCTGTGCATCAGGTATGGGGGGCAGGCTGCTAGGGATCACATAGGACAGGGTCTGGCTTTAGACATGTCTAAGTGGCTGTCTGACATGGGCTGCATGAGATATTAGAAGCTGGACATGTCTCTCTCTCTCTCTCTCTCTCTCTCTCCACACACACATACTGATCTGGAATGGTATGCACTTGGCTATGTGTTCTCTATATTGAGCCTTCCTAATGATCTGTATGCAATAGCGGTGCCAGATTTAATTACAAATGTATATACATGTAAATGTGATTAATATCCTTTCAGTGATTTAATCTCCTTTATTTTGCAGCCGGGACACATTTAGCATTTTGCAAGTTCATATTCTGCCTCACCATCCATTGCAGAGCTGCCAATGGACCACCTCACACATCCCTCAGGGCACTGCTAGAATAGGTGCCATGCTGAGGTGCTTTTATATCACACAGAGAGGGTGCAAATGAATCTCACAAAGTGCATGTAAAGATTATATCTATCTCCACAAGCATTGCTGACAAAAGTTACACTACATGAATTGCCTATTCATACTTTTTCAGTATGTTATGAAATGGAAGGATTCATTCACTTTGGTGTAAAGTCATGTTGTATATTTTAGGCATTGATTCATTATGTTACTCCTGATTTAGCATGTATATGGCAAGCTGTACTCATATTTGGCTTCATGCATATACATTGTAAACAAAAAATATACTGTATATATGTAGAACTGTGCAAATAAATACATATATTATTAATGTGATTCAAAAATGCAAATCATACTCATTATAAACAATTTGCCACTAATATTTCATAAGGGAAAGGGTTTCCTTTGGTGCTGTCTATCTATCTATCTATCTATATATATATATATATATATATATATATATATATATATATATATAATCATACATTCCACCTCTACATATGTAAAGTGAGAGCACTATGTAATCATTCTGGCTGCAGTTCCAGTGCAGCTCAGGGAGTGGGAGGACAGGAATGTCTGCCTTTTTGTGCCGCCTCAGGGTATGCTTATTCTCCCTGGCAGTTTCCAGTTGCTTCATGTTTTTTTCCCCACAGAGCGAGCGTAGACTGGGTGGTGTTTGGGTTTGATGCAAAATTCCACTAATCTCCCTTTTTTTTTCTCTTCTTTCCTGTCTGTCATTGGACATGTCTGTGTGTCACCTTCACACACAGGATTACAGAGAGGATGGCATGGATTTAGGAAGTGATGCCTGCAGTCGCTCAAGTTCTGAGTCCAGCTCCAACAAAGTGACCCCTTGCTCAGATTGCAAGTCTTCCCCTAGCCTGGAACTGGCTGCTCTGGAGGACTATGAGGAGGAGGACTTTCTGGTGGACAAGGTAAGCGATGACTGGGAGGATGAGGAAGAAGAGCTTGGTGGTGATAATGACTTTCCAAAGGACAACTGCTTTACCAGGACAGCACCTGGCAGGAGTTTAGCAGAAGAGTTTGAGGACATTAAAGGTGGACATCTTACTACCACTAATGGGAACCCAACACATCGATATAAACTAAATGGGAATTTAGTTATTGGGAAACCCCCGAGTAAAGGAAAGCACAGCCCCCCAAAACCGCTGCATAACACTTCTGCCCGAGTACCTCCACCAAACTCATTTGGGAGTTCAGGGGTCGTCATGAAGGAAGAACCACAACTACCCACCATGGACTGGGAGGCTTTAGAGAAGCATCTAGCTGGCCTACAGTTCCAGGAGCAAGAGTCAAGGAACCAGAGACAGACCAGGTCAAACTACACATCGGTAAGTGCTTGTTCCAAGTCTTTTCATAAGAGGTGAACCCGCTTTTCTATTGGATGTAATTTTACATGCAACCAGGAGGTACCGTATATAACAACATGAGAAGTCACATTGCTGATGTTACCTTTATATTTTGCGATCTTATTTTTTAGATTTCTAGACATTATGAAAGTATTAGTTCATTGCCCATACTTTTGAAAATCTGATTTGTTTCTGTGCAATTATAGTGTGTCAGTAATATTCTACTAGGGCATCTAACCACACAACACAGAGTTAATGATCTGCTGGATTAGTTACGTCAGTGGTTTACAAAGTGGGAATCCTCATGGATTAACTTTGAGTTGGTGGTTCAGGTATTATCAGTTTAACCATAGATGTACATAACAATATAACCCAAACATTTACTATTACAGTAAATATAACAATCCAAATTAATCAAATACAACAATGCCAAAAGAAAAGACATAATAGCTTGCTAAAAAGTAACTTAAAACACTTTTTTAAGACACTTTCCCAAAGGTTCACTAGGTTTAAGTGGGTCTGTGAATGCTTTCCTGATGGTGGCAATGATTTTCTTCTATGTGAAAATTGCCATTTCAGCCTTAGAGAAGCACTTCATAGACACTATACAATTTTGTGAATCTAGGGATGTGTATGTAAAAAGATCTGCATTTTATTAGAATTATCCAATGGGTTCACTATTATAGCCTCCATTTCTGTTGTCTGTGCTATTTCCACTTTGTTTTCCATGATTACAGATCTTTAACATTGAGGATCTATAAAATGTAGGCAAATCATGTGAGCCTTTTCTTTTACCACTAATCAAAGCAGTCTTTTGCGTAAAAATATTTTTTGGTCGAAACCAAGATTTATTCTATTTAAAAGAACCTGAAAGGCTTCAATATTTGCAATGACATTTTGTTCTTTACAACTTATATGTTAATGGACTTTATGGAACATCTTTAAAATAATATAGACTGTTTCAAAATACTTCTACATAATGATTTTCCTAGGAGTCCAAATTTCAACATTTGAAAATGTCTTGTGAATGATAAGACAAACTTAGCTTTCCCAGCTCCATGTACAAAAATATGTATTACTAAATGAGACAAAATCTCAGAAAAAGGTGGGTCCATTAGTGTATAGTGATTAAAAGCTTCAGTAAAACACCAGTAATTGTGCGTCTTAGAGCGCCTTAAGGATTTTAGGTAATGTCAATGCCCCTTTAAAGTCTTTAGGTGATGACAGCATCTTTTTAAAACCTGTTGAGTTGGAAATGTCTGTTAATGAGGAGTCTTCTCTACTCTTATCACCACCATGTTCTTAACAGTTAAATAGAAAAGGTAAAGAGAGGAATGTAGGAGGAGTTTGGCTTGAAAATAATTTGCTGGAATATCAATAGGTTTAGACAGGAGCAATTGGAGGAAACCAGACCCTCCCAAGGAACTGACTCATGTAATAAAACAGACATTACTCAGTAAGATAAAATGCTGAAACATACCACTCAGAAATGGAATTCACAAATGCAAACACATTGTACAAGAAAGCAATATTTGAGTAGTGTTGGAAAGAATATATGATATATAAGAATAAGCTGTATCATAAGTATATGATAACAAACTGATTGGAAATCAAGTAACTATAGATAGACTAAGGGGCCCTGTAGTCATAGGAACATACGTTAAATGGCCAATAAGAAACAAAAATGTTCATCTAA
This sequence comes from Discoglossus pictus, assembly GCA_027410445.1. Lineage (NCBI taxonomy): Eukaryota > Metazoa > Chordata > Amphibia > Anura > Alytidae > Discoglossus > Discoglossus pictus. The sequence goes on along the minus strand of CM050165.1, from coordinate 341,789,903 downwards.
TCGGCCCATTGTAGCTACCTAAATAACTTCACCTAGGTAAGCCTCTAGATGACCTTATATTAATCCCATACGGGAATATAGAGGAACAATCTCAGGGTCGTGCTGTAAGGTGACTCATCTTTGAGATGGTACTAATGTACGCCTCGGAATGATAGTTCCAGTATAATTAATGTAATGTTGCTATGTGACAATTGTTTTTATATGTAAATATGTTTTATTGTGTGACTAAAATGATGCAGATAACCAATGCTTTAAAGGTAAATAACGGTATGACTGTAAATGGGTATATACAAATGAGATTTGATTTACACCCATGATGGCCCTAAACACATCTTCAGTCTCCGCTCCATGGAAATGAACATGCTGTCTTACCTCTCTTTCTAAATGGCAGTACAGGAAGATTAGGGACATTTTCTTAATAAATAGTGTGATATGGATTTGATATTCACTTCTACCACATTGAGCTTTGTTTCATTTTAATAATTAATTTGAATGGCTACTGTATGCTGGAAGAACTAGACTTAATAATGGATTAAATGTTTGTATAAAGTAACATTAATACTATACAATTATATTGTGGTGTGTTTTTGTCGAGGGAGGGGACCTTGGATGGTGATAAAGTTCCATCTGTTGTAAGTTTGCATTCCTTAGTGTGAGCTCTTTTCATAGAGATAAACCTAGTGGTCTCAGTTTTACTTTTCACTGTTCTTCTTTCATAGAAACATATTTGTATTGGAAATATGAATCATTAGGCCAGTCTAACTTCCTACATGGTAAAGAGCTCAAGCTTAATAAATGGACAACTCAAAGTATTGCTATTGCATATAGTAAAATGTATTTTTTAAGATTTTATTTTTATTTATAAAAAAAAAAAAAAAAGTATTTTTATTCTCAAATATAAAGTTAAAAAGCAGATTTGATGAATTTGTCTTGCTCCACCCATTATCTCTTCAGTTGCACAGTGGGATGTGCGCTGTGTACCAGCCCAAATATGTCAAGATCAAAATATTTTACTAGCCCTGGCAAGCTGATAAGAGCAGTTTATTTTGTTCATTGGATAGCAGTTCTACTATAGCAGCTATATTCTAGCAGCTCTTGATTGTATAGCAGCTCTTCATTGTATAGCAGATCTATTATAGCAGCTCTTCATTGTATGGCAGCTCTTCATTGGATAGCAGCTCTACTATAGCAGCTCTTCATTGTATAGCAGCTCTACTATAGCAGCTCTTCATTGTATAGCAGCTCTACTATTGCAGCTCTTCATTCTATAGCAGCTCTATTATAGCAGCTCTTCATTGTATAGCAGCTCTACTATAGCAGCTCTACTATAGCAGCTCTACTATAGCAGCTCTATTATAGCAGCTCTTCATTGTAGAGCAGCTCTTCATTGTATAGCTGCTCTACTAAAGCAGCTCTTCATTGTAAAGCAGCTCTACCATAGCAGCTCTTCATTGTATAGCAGCTCTACATTGTATAGCAGCTCTATTATAGCAGCTCTTCATTGTATAGCAGCTCTTCATTGTATAGCAGCTCTACTAAAGCAGCTCTTCATTGTAAAGCAGCTCTACCATAGCAGCTCTTCATTGTATAGCAGCTCTTCATTGTATAGCAGCTCTACATTGTATAGCAGCTCTATTATAGCAGCTCTTCATTGTATATCAGCTCTTCATTGTATAGCAGCTCTACTATAGCAGCTCTTCATTGTATAGAAGCTCTACTATAGCAGCTCTTCATTGTATAGCAGCTCTACTATAGCAGCTCTTCATTGTATAGAAGCTCTACTATAGCAGCTCTTCATTGTATAGCAGCTCTTCATTGTATAGCAGCTCTTCATTGTATAGCAGCTCTTCATTGTATAGCAGCTCTTCATTGTATAGCAGCTCTACATTGTATAGCAGCTCTTCGTTGTATAGCAGCTCTACTATAGAAGCTATATTATAGCAGCTCTTCATTGTATAGCAGCTCTACTATAGCAGCTATTCATTGTATAGCAGGTCTACTATAGCAGCTCTTCATTGTATAGCAGCTCTTTATTGTATAGCAGCTCTTTATTGTATAGCAGCTCTACTATAGCAGCTCTTCATTGTATAGCAGCTCTATTATAGCAGCTCTACTATAGCAGCTCTTCATTGTATAGCAGCTCTTTATTGTATAGCAGCTCTTATTGTATAGCAGCTTTACTATAGCAGCTCTTCATTGTATAGCAGCTCTATTATAGCAGCTCTACTATAGGAGCTCTTCATTGTATAGCAGCTCTACTATAGCAGCTCTTCATTGTATAGCAGCTCTTCATTGTATAGCAGCTCTACTATAGCAGCTCTTCATTGTATAGCAGCTCTACTATAGCAGCTCTTCATTGTATAGCAGCTCTTCATTGTATAGCAGCTCTACTATAGCAGCTCTTCATTGTATAGCAGCTCTTAATTGTACAGCAGCTCTTAATTGTACAGCAGCTCTATTATAGCATATCTTCATTGTATAGCAGCTCTATTATAGCATCTCTTCATTGTATAGCAGCTCTATTACAGCAGCTCTTCATTGTATACCAGCTCTATTATAGCATCTCTTCGTTAGATAGCAGCTCTACATTGTATATCGGCTCTTCATTGGTTAGCAGCTCTATTATAGCAGCTCTTCATTGTATAGCAGCTCTTCATTGTATAGCAGCTCTTTATTGGTTAGCAGCTCTACTATTGCAGCTCTTCATTGTATAGCAGCTCTACATTGTATTGCAGCTCTATTATAGCAGCTATTTATTGTATAACAGCTCTATTATAGCAGCTCTTCATTGGATAGCAGCTCTACTATAGCAGCTCTTCATTGTATCTGCATCTGCAGCACTGCTTTTCTCCAGAACTTTGTAAATAATAGATAATGAGCTTTTGAATGCAATCTTATCTACTATTTGCATTGTGCTGTAATAAAGTAGTGCTGCCCATTATCAGAAGGAAATTATTTTGCTACACTAGGAGGGATGAAAATGAAACAGGCAGATACACTAGAGGTGAGCAAATAAACAATAAAAAGGGAGTAAAGCTATTTAAATAATTAGTGAGGGCCAGTATAGCTTTAATTTCTCACTATCATTACTCTCCCCTGCTGGATCGCTACCTTGTTGTGGTGAAGGGGATTGCGTACTTCAATGAAGCTGTGAGCTAAACCATGTAGGGTCACCCAAGATCAACAGATCAGAGCAGTGTGGCCAGATAAATTGTGGTCCACTGGAGAAAGAACTGGCAACCCACTCCAGTATCTTTGCCATGATTAGCACAAGCAATACAAGATGTTCCTAGTGTAATGGGGTTCATAGGGTCACACAGGGCTTCCTGGTTACTGTGTTGGGACCCTGGATCATATACTTGTCAGTCAATTGGCCAGTAAAATAGAGAGAGTTAGTGGATAAGAGTGGATTTTATTGTGTGGGAGAAATCTGCCAGTGCATGTCTGCCAGACATTATTGCTGAAAGTGAGATGTGGGGGGCCTCAGACAAGCTGAACATTTACAGTATGGAGCAATTACTAAGTTGCCAGAGGCAGGTATCATACTAGTGCCAACATATTTGTTAGAAAATACATACTATTGTCCTGGCACAGCTCTAAAATAGTGTACTAAACAGGCCCAAAATAAGATATTATACGCAGTTGTTCTGCAGCTTGGGAACAACTTCATATGCTTGTGAAGTATCTGGAAACTAACAACATTATATAAGCCATGAGCGGAGAAGCATTTTTTTAAAGAAAATCTTTATTTTAACATATTGTGTTAGTTAATAAGGGATTGCAAATTTGTATCTTCGATACTTCCTGTTAGCTTGGAGCTTGAGGAATGTGTTCTGCTTATCTGTATTATCTATTAAGGATTGAGGAGAATTTGTTTACTCATAGGTTGATGCAGATCAACCTTAAAGGCATATCTAGGTTTCCTGGGTTATTACATTTTTGCAATATTTATGCAAAAAGCTCATTTATATATGCATCACATTTAATAAAACATATTATTTTTATTAATATCTAAAAATCCCTCTAATTATTATGCTGACACCACATGGGTGTCTACACAGGCCCCTGATCCCTACCCAATCATCATGCAGCATTAGGGAAGCAATTTTAACCCATTATTTACCAATTATATCAGCCCCCAAGTCACTATCACCCTCTTTACTGCTTCTTGTCTGTGATGTGTGCAATTTTTTTTGTTTTGTTGTAGTTGTTTAATATCTATATTGAAGATTTTTTTGCAAGCAATTAGTTATTAGAGACAGAGCAACATTGTATGGAGCCTCGGTTTGGCATGAGATTGTGTTATATAGTTGTCTGTGTTGTACTGGGAAATATCCAGTCTCCATCAGCCACTCTGTAACTAATGTAACTACTGGATGGGTGTGGCAGATCTTGGCCTCAGATGGTTGTACAGTCAGGAAGGCTCCTTATTCTTTTTATGGCTGGCAATTCCCAAGTCTTGGAGAATAGTCTCATTCTAGGGCCTCATTCAATTGCGATTCGGCCAATTGAATAGGGCTCTATATAAGCACAGAGCATATATTTTTTTTACAGAAGTTTTTAGTTAGTTAGACATTGCTTTTGGATAGAACTTCACTAACTTAAAACTTCTGTAAAAATAATATTCTCTGTGCTTAAATAGATCCCTATTCAATTGGAAGAATCTCAATTGAATGAGGCCCCTAGTGTATTAGCAGAAGAACACTTAGGTAAAAAACTACTGATATCAAACACTTATTATAGTGGATCAGTATAACTTCCATGGATTATAATAACAACTATAATGGGACATGGAACACACTTGTTTTTTTTAAACATGTTTTAAACATTAAAAAATGTTTTTTGGCATGAAAAAAAAATATTAAAGTGACTCTATCACTCCAAAATCAAATAGCTTTTTTTGGTTATTCTTAAGGAGCATGAAAATGATCTATCTATCTATCTATCTATCTATCTATCTATCTAGGATTACAGTTTATTTGTATGTCTCTGCAGTGGCCAAAATAAAGACCCTCAATGCTGGGAGACAGACCCCTCTTACACCCTTATCAGGGCATTCTGAGACACACATTAGCATACAGTAGCAGTAAAATAAATTCTAAATATTTCATAAATTATTTGCTGTAGAGAAAACCTGCTAGTACAATGTATAGCCAGTTTTTAATGCTCTTTAAAATTAAATGCTTATTTTTGTGGGGGGGAGTCTCTTTAAGTAAATCCTGGTCAAACTTTATCGAAATGAACATGAAATGCAGAGAGAATAGTCTCATTGAATAGCAAATGACAAGCTCCCAGGAGCGGATAAACTTCTGAATATATATTTGCGCTTTGAGACCTTTATCTGAAAAAAGAAAACACACTGTGACACATCAAATACCCTCTTTTCTTGTGCAGCAAAGAAAAAAATATGTCCATGTCTCTTTACATGTCATTGTGATTTTTATTATACTAGAAGCAGAGAGGCTTCTCCCTTTGTACCATGTTGTACGGTTTATACTGTTTATTTTATATGCAGATTCAGATATTTTTGTACCAGTTGCAAAGATTTTACTATAAAATAATGTCCAGCGGGTTTATGGGTCAGGTTTATGTATGGGACACACATTTATTAGATACTAGCGACTTGTCCGACGGTCTATAAAATTGTAAGGCTGAGAATTCTGTTTGGCACACAATATAAAGTTTTTGGTCATCTAAGCACCTTCGGCGCTTATTGCAAGCCTCTCCCCTTGTGTACTTTTGCTCCTCTAAGCACCCTCTGTGCTCATTGTGAGCCCCGCGCTGAACGCCTTTGTGGCTTATTGCGATCCTCTCCCCTGGCCTTGTTTTTTTATATATATATATATTTTTTTAACACTGATTAATTAATTAATGGAATAATAAATTAATATACTTTATCTATTTCTAATTAATATATCCATCAATCAATATCCTGAAGAGCTAACAATCTATTTGCCTGCAGCATACAATGTACATTTGGACTGTTGCTGACCTGAGTGTAAGTGTCAGCAATGTGTGAAGTGTGCAGTGTAAATAGGCTGCGTGCGCGAGGGTAAACTGTTTGTTTAGCTGTGTAATTGGGCATTTTGTAATGTTAATGTTATTAGTTGTAAGTTAGTGTTGTAAAATGGCGGCGATTTTCTATGTGTTACGCGGGTGTGGAGCATTTTCCGTTGTCCCTAATAGTGTATTTTATACCTCCTTACGAGCCTGTCTTATGTGCTTGGTGGTGTTATGTGTGTTTAGGGATCGTGTAGCTTCGTTTTAGTTTTTTCAGACGCCATTTTGTTTCTCGCTTAGGCTATTTTCGTGTTGGGAAATGCCAAATTGTGGTTAAATTGACGTGCAACCTGACTCCCAGACTTCGTGCCTGTCACCCCGTGCTGTAAGTGGTGTTTTTTTTAATGGTATTTTTGTTTTTTTTGGTGGTGTTATTGTTGTTTTTGTATGTGCGCGGTTCGGCCGTTAACTTGTGTGCCGCTGGTCGTATTTTTTTGGGTAAGTGCCGCTTACCTTTTTGCAAGTGTTACGAGACGTAATTTTTCCACAACATTTTTTTCAAACCTCTACGGGTCTCTCGTTGTGAATGGTGTAATTGAGATTTCTGTTGATGTGTAGTTCCGCGGGTCGTAGGGATGAGCGCCTATGGCGCTCAAATCCACCAGCGCAGTGAGCGCCTTCGGTGCTCACAGCCTAAGTTGTGCGTGGTTGTAAAGATGAGCGTTAGCAACAACCTGTATTGCTCACAACTATATATGTGATTTGTGCATACAAGCCGGAATGATCAAACATACATGTACACACACAGTAGTATTTATCTGTAAGGGGCACGGAGGGGATGCATACGTTTTTTTATGATTAGAGGTAATGTTCATTTGGGCAAAATAAATGTTGTTTTTTTCATAGGTTATATAAAAGCCAGTGTAGGCAAGATGCAGCACATTTGGGAATATGTGAATACAGGTGATAATTACAATTGCAGTAGAATTGTCTGCAGGTGCTGCACTCACAGCTTGGGTATAATGATCTATTGAGTCAGACTCATCGGGGAATCTGTGATTGGGCCTCACATACAATCTGCTGCATTCAAGCTCTATGTAACTACACAATGTAATCTTATATTAATTATTGTATGTGTTGATTTGTAAGTATTGTGATTGCAGTAAGTATAGTAAGTATTATTGAGTGCTAGTAGGTTTATACCATGCACCATGTTTGGTGTGATGACGAACAGTCCTGGAAATTTGAACGTAAAGTAAAAAAAACACATATTATAATATGTCACCAAAGATATGAGTTCAAACTTCCTCTCCTAATTTTTGCTATTCTTACATTTTTACATGGATTTAATTTCTTTAAAGGAGGCCCATTTAATGAGATGGCATTCCTGGTTGTGCATCATTGCCTTCCTGTTTATGTGTAAGGGTATACTCCTGGTCAGTCACATGTTACTGGTCTATGAAGTCAGTAATGAATGCTGCTACTAGTCTGGTCTGTGATGTGGCTTCATGTTCTCTTGGACTATGTAATTGTTAGCATAATTGGCTGTTGCTATTTTTACATGAAGGAGTTCTGCAGAACCACAGATTTCATGGTTGGTTTCAGTGGTTTTACTGATATTACATGATGTAGTCATTATGGACATTTATCCCATGCAACATGTGCGCACACAGTACTTAAACGTGGTCGGTAAACACATAGCTATCTCAATATAGCAACGGGGTAGTCAGCCAGGCTGTGATAGAGCGCTAAATATATCTATGTACATGAGCAAAAAGACATATTCCAATGTATTAATTTAAAGGACCACTACAGTTCAAGAAAAAATACACAAATATGTACAAAACTAACAATATTAGCAGTTGTGTAAACCGTGGGCATAAAACATTTATGTTAAAATCAGATTTTTTTAAAACTGATTATCAGTACATGAATCCGTTTTGTGTTTGTTACATCACTTCCTCAGAGCTGAATCATGAAATTGTGTGTTTTGGCTATCAGTGAATAGTAGGGTAGGGAGGAGGGAATAGAGAGTTCTAGTCTACTTTGTAGCCGCATGCCGTCAGAACAGTGAGTTTGAGCGTTGCGCCACAGCAAAAGTTGTACTGCGGGCAGAGAACTATTTCCACCTCCGACGTGGCGCAACTCAAACGGTACTGAGTCAACAGCGAGGCTATCGATATGCACCTCATAGCTCAAGGCCTCTTCTGTCGGCACGCCCTATGAGCCACATCGGAGGTGGAAATAGTTCTCTGCCTGAAATACATTTTTGGCACCACCAGGTGCAGCACTCAACCCCACTGTTCTGACGGGATGCGGCTACGAAATAGAAAAGGACCGAATAGAGAGCCATGTAAAGATAATTAGATAAGATTGAGAGACACCACACCCCTTCCCTCTCACTGGCCCAGAAGCGGACCTTTGCATCATTCACTGTAACAATAGTTCTCCAGAAATGTAAACACCCCTCTCACACACACACAACTTCCACCAATGTATCATGGATTTCTCCAGGTCCTGCAGACGCATCACATTTTTTTTCTATTTAAACTGGATGTATGACTTTTCCTTGACTAATTATACTCTGATTCACACTTAACATTTTCAAAAAACATCTTTTTTTCATTGTGTAGTGGCCCTTTCTATAGTACTACGCTCATGTGGAGGATATAATTCTAGTTTCTTATAAACTGTTTAGATGCATATTCTGAAGTCTGTTAACATGAATGACACTGATGGGTACCTACTGTCACTGACATGTAGTATGACATAGACACATAGCAGGCTGGGCAAATGCCTATGAGGCACTGTTCCTAAAAATATCTGTGCTGGCTTCTAATAACTTTTATAAATGTAACTGAAAAATATCTGTATGCAAACACTGCCATCTTGCTACTTAGCTGCACCTAGCTAGCTTTGTGCATCCATATATGCAGACATTTGTAAAAACACAAACATTGGTGCAAACATGCAGACCACACACTTTGCCCAAGTCAGACACAATGGAAATATTTTAGATGCAAACAGAAAAAATAATTCTTTAAAAATATGTTTATGCAGAGACAGACAAGTAGACTGTAATCCTAGATAGATAAATAGAAGCTGCTAATATTGATAGTTTAAGTCTTTACAAATGTGAAGTGTTACATTGTAGATTGTGCGTGTGAGCAGTTTTATGCTGCAGAGTGTGCAGTTGGACATGGTAAGGTTGAAGGTGATGAGCTTCTTTGAACAGATGAGTTTTTAGAGAGTGTTTGAAGCTTTTGAGGCAGGAAGATAGGATGGTGGAGCGAGGCAAGGAGTTCTACAGAGTAGGAGCAGCATGAGAAAAGTCCTGAAGCCGAAGTGAGAGGAGGTGATAGGAAAGGAGGATAGAAGAAGGTAATTAGTAGAGCGAGGAGGGGAGAATTTTGAGACTATAGCAAAGATGTAAAAGGGTGCACTGTTGTATTCTGGAGGCTATGGGAAGCCAGTGGAGTGACTGACAGGGGTGCTGCAAACACTGAGCCTTGAGTCTAGCGAAGGTGTTCATTATGGATTAGAGTGAAGACGGGTCATGGGGAGGCTGGCAAGGAGAGAGTTGAAGTGGTCGAGAGGACACAGATACTCACTATAGACAGATGACTATACCAGTCAGAAACTGGAATACACAGTAGGAAGTCTGCTACAGCTGGTTCAACCCTAATTATGGAAAAAGGGTGGAGCTAGTCAGCCGTGTGTGACAGGCAGAAACCTATGAAGGTAAGAGCATGAAATTATAACTTCTAGTATTACAATTTTTAAACATTATAAATCAAGTATAGATGTACCTTCAATTTAACATTGTTTATTTGGTCCTGGTGGGCTGCACACGGGCCTGGATTTGAGGATATTCCTGGTGCACCCGGGTGAGACTATTGCTTCTTCAGTCATGCTGATTGACTCACCTGTGCACATAATGGAAATCACCAAATCCAGGCATGTGTGCGGTCCACCTGGACCGAACTTGGACACCCCTGTCCAATCACTTCAGTAAGTAAGAAACTACATTCAGCTTCCAAGATATCAGGACCTGCTTAAATCAGACAAGATGGAAATTTTGTTAACATAATTATCAAAGAATTATGAGTTTCTCTAAAATAGATTTTTTTTTTGTTATTTTGTTATTTTGTCCCATTACAAAGCTGTGAGTTTTTCCTAAAATATAGTTTACCTCTAAATCTCTGTCATTAATGTCAGTAATTGTGGTAAGCAAGATTGTGCCATTAGATGCATCGCTGCGCTGCACCTCCTCTGGGCTATAATTCCACAGCTCTGCTGACAGTCCTTCCTGCTAGGGGATATAATAAAGTGTAAATCTGTGTGATAAGCTTCTGATAAGGAAACTGGAATAAATCACGTCTTTACCATTTGTGTCTCACCCTCATCCCTTTGTTTTCTGCTGTTTAAGATCAAAAAAAGGAAAATACAATTTTAGATCTTGAAGGAAGGAACTACACTGTAATTTCCTCTGTACAGCTGGTAATACAATGTCTGCTTTGTCATTCAAAGACACTAGTGAGTGAAGGATTTATTTAGGAAAGTATTGCATTTTATCACAAATAGAAAATACAAAATGAATGTGTAAGGGGGCATGTCAAAAAGAACAGTTGTTCAGTTGTTACAAAACAAGATGTTACAAAACAAGAAAGGAAAAACGTCTTAAAAGTAGTCCGTTTTAATTTATCTAGCTTGTCAAGAAGCCACCCCTTACCTACATATCTCTTTATAGTCTCAAGTGGCTTTATATTGATTGCATGGTTTTCCCTACACTTCTGTAGATATGAATGAGACTCTCACAACTGTAAACAATGATGATTAAATCCCATGAAATTAGGATGTGATGTCATCATGCCCAACAATAGTACCATATTGTTTTGCTTGAGTTTGGAAACTTAAAGGATCATGTGCGAAGGGTTGCCTTTTGGCCATCATAATGTTCTTCCATGTTGTACTTTTATTTTGGGGTAATTATCAAAAAAATGTTATAGCCACATTAACTACAATGGGATAAACCTATATAAAGCTTGTAATTTTTGAGACTTTGCCTGACGTATATTAGTTAATTTTATTGGTATAAACATCAGTTCCTGACAATTGAAAGCCACAGATCCTAAAACAGAAAACTGTACTTATTATTATTATTATTATTATTATTATCGTTTATTTGTAACGCGCCAACATATTCCGTAGCGCTATACATAAATTAAGTTACAGGCAATGACAAGTTAAAAATTCACACATTGCAAAGAGTGGATGGCCCTGTCTTTGAGCTTGGAATCCAGTGTCCATAGCGCTTTCCCTAAAGCACTGCGCAGGATTGAAACTCGCAGACTTACAATCTAAAGGTTAAAGTGTGTATGTGGTACAGTAGGGAGAGAGTAGTGCTGAGCAGTTTAGGGAGGAAGGTTATAGTCTTCTTTAAAGAGGTGCGTTTTTATTGATGTTTTAAAGGATTTAAGGCAGGAGGATAGTCTGGTGAAGCGAGGCAGGGAGTTCCAGAGAATAGGGGCAGCGCGAGAAAAGTCCTGGAGGCGGGAGTGAGATGAGGTGACTTATATTTTTTCATTCTCTTAAATATATTGCATTTTAGCATACAGTATTAATACTCAATGGCTAACAGATTTGCCTGAAGTGCTGTGGTCCATAAGGTCACAGAGAGTCAGGCACAACTGAACAACTAAACCACCACAAAATAAAGGGCCATTTACCTCACTATAAGTGCCCTTCATGGTGTGAAAGAGCAAAATATTCTATGTTAAAAGGATATAAATATATATATTTTTTTTTATTACACTAATAACAGCTAAAAATCTGCAGTCTTGGGTCTGTTTACAAATACACAGCTGACTGTTCCATGATTAACATGATCTGAAGACACCAAACAGAGTGAGCACGAGAGTTATGCTTTTTCTCTGCATTCAGAAATGTAATCAGCCATCAGTTAATCCACAAGTAACATGTTTAGGAGTTTCCAGCTGTCATCTCCCTGCACAGATTAATTTTGGAAGGGTTAATCCTATTTCTGTTTCTGCTCTCTGCACAGAGCTCTTGCTGTCAGTCTGCCTGTAGGACTTGCAAGAGTCTCATGTAAACAAACACTTTATTTAGGATTTTTGTCTGTGTAAAAGGTACCTATTTCAAAAATTAAAAAGTATATCAACATGTTTTTAGGAGTACTTTACAGTGGTGTGCTCCAAGTTGTGCTTGATTAACTGACCATTTAATACTGATTTGCCTCTAGAAGTGTAGCTGATACAAACTAACATACAAGGGTGCCTATTGTGTGGTGGGAAAGAATATACAGGGACAATAAATCTTTTAATGTCAGAGTCTGAAACAACAACATTCCAGTAGTTTAACACATAATATTTACACATTTAATCTAAAAAGGATGTTATGTTGTGCTCAAGTACTTATTTTATGTCAGGTGGAACACATGGTGCTTTCCTATATTATTCTGCACTGTTGTACGCTTTGTCTTCTATGTTATCCAATGTGCCATGTGTTCTGTTGTTCTACGGTTCCTGCACGGTGCTGTGTTACCTGGCAGGTTGGTATCCTATCCTATTCTTGAATGCCTTTTCCACCCCGTGGCTTGCTGTCTTCTTCTGTTCTGTCTCATTATTTTCTGCCTGTTTTTCTGAACAGTGATTTGCTGCTTTTCCTTTCCTGCTATTCTGTACATGTCTTCTCAATATTCTTTCCTGTTATATGCTATTTGTTTTACTGCTCTGTCCAATCTTGCTATGTGATCTGTTTTATATATAATGCTACAGAATATATTGGCGCTTTTCAAATAAAGGATGATAATAATGTTTAATTTCTATGTCCCCTTTTTGAGTCACTGTTCATGTGCACACATTCCTTTATATTGATGCTGTGTTTTATCTCTTAGTCCATGTGGCTTATTGTTGTGCACTTTGGCCAGGGTGGGGAGTGAACAAAGGTTATAAGACATGGTAAAGATGCTGTGTTAGGATCATTGGAGGTGAATTTGAATTTGAACTTAGTAAAAGTATTGTGGTTGTGCTTTTAGACCAAGGTAAATGAAATCAGAGATGGCCAACATGAATACCAGGAAATGTAATGAATTTCTTCATGTTCGATGGGTAAGTAAGTAGTGATTGATGCCAAGGGGAGTGGGATTCATATCCCAAATGAGCCTTATAAAATCATATTGATGTTTGTGACTTTTATTGAGAAAAAAATGCCTTTCTAGCAAGAGGATAAACATGGGATTTATGTTTGTGTGCCCAGGAAGGGTGAAATGCACTATTAGCAGATTTTTTTAAATTATAAAGCTGCTTAACTATATATTATCTAGGCATAGGGACCTCTGCTGATACCAAAACTAACCCAATACATTAAATTGATATTTTTTAAGTTCCCACATCTAATGGAAATAATCAAATGTACATAGAAGGCTATTTATTTAATGTTAGGTATGTACTTAAATATGTTACATGGTTTGCACTGTTTTAAATTAATATTTTAACAGGGCTTCAATTAATATTATATATACTCTGATTTCTTTTTCTGCATTGAAAGTAGAACTAATAAGTACAATACTTATATCTTATTGAAACTCCATATATATTTTATAAAATTAGGTGATGTTCAGTTGGCCTATCCACTATTTGCTTCCTAAATAAGGTGCCTATGCACCTGGCAATACATGTGCTGCATTGTGCTTATTAATACATTACACATCTGGCAGTCTTAAACACATTCATTCTCATTTATGTGTAAACACGTTACAATGCATCTAAACAAGCATTTTCCAGTGTTCGTCCTTGGGACCAACCCAGGCCATGTTTTCCGGATATCCCTGTGTCAGAACAGGTAGGTAAGTCAATAATTGAGCCACAGAATCAAGATGTGCTGAAAATGTTACAGGATTGCCCCAGAGGATAAACGTTTGGCATGGATTATCTAAACTAGTATATCCAAAGCAATGTCTCACTAATTCAAAAAATGAAGCCTTTTTGGGGGGGTTTCAAAAATATTGACTGAAACTCAGGAGCTTATTGATAGACCACTAGGGACCAAAAATGACTCCCTTGGAACCCGCAATCAACCTTTTCCAACCCACCCACCAAGGAGAGAGTGATATCTCTTTAATGGGCCAGTAATTACCAATTACCCACAGGGCCTATGGATGTATTGTATGTAGTCTAAAGCAGTATGAAAATATTGATATTGCTCAGACTCTTTGGAGTAATTATCCTTACCAGCCTAGATACTCCCTGAAATCGTGGCATGCTTAGCCTTTTTATTTGCTTATGACTTATACTGAACTCATTCAGAGAGTTTTAAATAATCCCTTATGTGGACCTTGTATTGTGTCCCTTTGATGTGCACCTTTATGCTGTAGATGATCACTAGCTACATGGATGGATAATGTGTCATTTGGTGTTCCGTTTCACATAAATTATTGTTATATATATTTTATATTATACTTTTGCATATATTTTATTTTAAAGTTCCATACAGGAGAGGGATTTAGTAAGATAAGGAACTGGTATGGGGTTATCATGAAATAATGTCTGATCACACTCCTGATATCGCAGAGAGTTTTTTTTACTATTTCTTCAGCAGGTTCACACAGGTTCATAATGAAATAAGTAGGTATTGCTATGGTAACCACTGCTTGCCATGTCTTTGTACAGTATAATTATCTGAGAAGTGTGGCCTGTATATTAGTGGTGAGTATTGCTGTATTACTGCTCAGTGTTTGTCAGCAGACCGGCCAGTAGAGGGCAGCACGGTTTTGTATACTTTCTCCAGCTGTTATCTTCCTTGTACTTATATTTGGCTTAGACAGCACAGCATATTATTGATAGCCCTCATACAGAAGCCTTAGAGCCTTAAATACATAGTTTTATTATGGAAGCTTATACAATATCCTTTAGAGATATGAGTCTCAGGATGGATTTCAATTAAATATAGGAGGCTTAAGGGAACCTGCCAAGAAGTTATCCTACATATAGTATAGGTAGCCCGCATCTATGTAGAGCATTTTAACCTAAAATAAAACTGGCCAGAGGGTGTGTTTATTTTAGCCTCTTATGCCTAAATATTCATGTAGGACATAGGTGTTCATATCAACACAATATGTTCTAATATGATTCAGTTAAATTACATACGAGAGACACTGTAGTGCTCAGGTTTAATTTATTTGTTTAAAACACCCAATTAGGTTAATTTATAATGAGCTTTATTCTTCATCAGGATGTATGCTTCTTCCCACTCTATAAAATATCCATTTCTTCATTTAAATGTACTTGGAACACAATTCTTTTTTCATGCATGTCCCTGTAGTAATTGCAATAAAAATCAGTATTTGAAGAAAAGAAATTCAATGTAATTTTGAGAGCTTACTTTAGTGTTTGACAGGCTGCTTCATTCCATCAGCAATTATTGGACCAGATATGGCAGAGGATCTGCCCTGGAGGTTATCGTGGTAGTATTTTATATTTTTTCTTGATAAGAGTCTTAATTGTATATCCCTTCTTCCCTCCAGTGACCACTACAGGCAAGCCTAGACTAGTCAGATGTTTTTAGGACAGCATCCTCGAAAAATCCAATCCCATTACACCTAATTGCAGATATAGTGAGGCATCTCTGCTAGTCCTCAAAGCATTAAAGTACGCTTTAAAGGTATCATTGCATTTCTTTATTCAAATAATCAATTACTAAACAAACATACTGCACAACATTTACAGTGGTCCTTTAATGATGTACTTATACATATATAGATGAGAGGAGTTTCTTGCACTACCCATTACTCAGGTATCCTGACACAACATAACCTGGTAATTGCAAACCGTTGCATCATAACCAATATGCGAACAAGGGCCTGTCCGGCAGCAAACAGAAGGGAGAGAAATGTAAAGGCCCTAAATGTGGGCTGATGCTATCATCTCAAAGCACATAATTAAAGAAGCTAAACCATATGATTAAAATTAGCCAAATAATGTAACAAAATGCTATTGTCACACACTTTACTGATATATATATAATTATTATTTTATTTCTGTCTATTCATTCAAGAACTGCCCACTAACCATATAGAGCAGTAACGGACAACCTTTTTCACTTGAGTCCTTAAAGCTTTTTATTTTACCAAAATCAAAATTGTAAATTTGCTATAGGAAAGAAAGTAATTAGTAACAATGGTAGATAATGAGGAGAAGTATTTTAGTACAACATGGTATTATTTACTAGTTTTAGAGAGAGAGAATAGACTGTGTATTGGTGAAGATGGGCATGCCCTACTACTCCAGGCAACCTTAGAGGACTTGGAGACTGTATGAGGGTCACATGTTCTGTTGCCCACCACTGATAAAGATGCTGTTGCATATCTTCATCATTCCTCATCTCAGACACTTGACTTGTTTATTTCTCCCAACTGTGTTTGGGTCATTGGCCTGGTACTTTAACCTATTTGAGTGCCATTTGCATAGAGACTTTCTAGAACCTCATAGACCAGACATATTTTTTAGCATTTTCCAATACATTCAGATAAAGGACCATTGTAGGCATTCTGTTCATTCCTTTATCTGATATAGGGCAGTAGATAATGTTTAACTATGTGTTTCTTTTTTGTAAATGAAGCCCTGATAGCAGAATATACTGCTTTTAATGTATAACTGTATTTGGGGGTTTGTCCCTGTCAACCAATGTGCAGCAATACAGCTGTATGAGCCATACGTGTCAATGAGATGTAGAGTTGTACATTCTCTGCACAGAAGTATTTTATGTGGCCTGTTTTTTTTTTTAACTTCCAGTAAGTTTAAACACATTTTACTAAATAGATTTTCATAAAGTAATAAACTTTTATAATGTTTAAAACATGTTCTTTTAGATGCATGATAGAAAAAATTGCATTCCAGACCCTTTAAGCGTCCTGTGAAAATTTCTCAGTAATACATATGACAACTATACATTGTTTTTTTCAACATTGATCAGTATAATGGTTTTTAGGATTGTGAGTAAATGTAAAAAAAAATAATGAAATCTGATATTTTTTCTATTTGTACTTTGTATCTTTTGCAAAATGAATCATATCATTGAAAGTTAAACTTATCAGTTTTGCTGTGGGTATTTCTGATTATAGTGGTATCACTTTATACATGGTTCTGCATTTATTTATAACCAACACAGGCAAGTAACTAACAAGAATGTACAATTATTTTCTAGACTTGCCAGATCCAGTATAGATATTCCATGTCTTACACTATCACATAATCGAAAATAACTCTAAAAGTATACATTTGTCTAAAAGAGCAAACCCTTCAGAATCCACAAATGACAGATATGTTTAACTTCATAAAAAGATTAGGATTCGTGCAGCTATGTTTTTTTGTTTTTTTTAGTTGATCCAAAAATGTTCTTTGTGGTTTCCAAGAAACAAATACCCTAGAGGAGCGGTGTCCAAGTACAGTCCTGGTGGGCCACACACAGGCCTGGATTTGAGGATATCTCTGCTCCACCCAGACTATTGCTTCTTCAGTCATGCTGATTGACTCACCTGTGTACAGAAAGGAAATCCTCATATCCGGGCCTGTGTGCGGCCCACCAGGACTGAACAAAGAAAACCCCTGCTCCAGGGTATTTGTTCCTTGTAAACTACAAAGAACTTTTGTTTGGATCATCTCTAAAAAAAACATAGCTGCAAAAATCCTATGATCTCTTAAAATGTGGGGGCCTTTGTTTGGCACAGCAGTACAGTAACACCTTCATACTGTATATAGCATATGTGTAGTCATTAAATATTGGCTTTTCAGATGTAAAGTTATATATGTGTTCCTTGCAACAAGTGAGATCTTCTACTAGAAAATTTTATATTCATACTTTTTGGGCAAAATATAAGAGACAATAATTTTAGAAAAAGATTAGTGAATACATATTTTTGTTAACGCCCCTGCCCTGGTGCATTACATAACTGTATATTATTACTTAGCATGCTTAGTTGTCTTAAGTGGTGGTTCATTGGTTCTTTAAAGAGCCAATGTTAATCTAATTTTGGTTCACCATTAAAAAGACCTTTGCAAACAGCAGTAAAGTAAATCTTTAGCCATAAATATAATTTAAAAACAGTTTACCTCATTGATGGCCACTGCTGTACCCCTCCCAACCTCTCTTAATGGTGAACTAAAAAAAAGTTACTCTGAAAATCGCTTTCACTGGCCCTTTAATTCAATGGTTTGGTGATTTACAACTTAAAACAATGTGATGGCCCACAAGTGGCACAAGTGTCTTGAAGCCATCGCTGTTATCTCCCATGGCTTGCTTTGGTGTGAAAACAATAGATCATTTGTATTTATTAATGAATAAGTGGTATTTACTCTCAAATTGTTTGCTTCAAGTCATGCCCAGAAATCTCAGTGATGTCACATTAACACTTATCAGTAATACATAACACTCAGAGGCTGGGGGATGATTGATATATCTTGTGTATGCACATAGAATAGCAAGTTCTAAAGTTATCCTACTAAATTAATTTAAATAACCTTCAGTAACAGAAGTGCCTACTTTAAATGTAGTTTTCGGTTATATCAAACATTATAGCGGCTCCTGACCTAATAAAAATGTATTCTAAGGGCCCTTGAAAGCTAACATAGACTAACACCTATAGGTGGAGACACAAGAAAAGTATCTGGAAAACCTGATCAGTCCATACTGCCAGTCACTCACAGGTTTCAATAGAGAGAATATATTAACTTAAATGACCACTGCACAGTGAAAACAATAACAGTGTATTTCACTAATCCGGAAACAACTTTTGCAATTAATTAGAAAAAAAATAAAACATTTTGATACCTTTGCAGGACCCTGGAGAGATCTGTGATACACTGGTGGAAGTTGTTTGTGTGTGAGAGTGGCATTTACATTTCTAGAGAGCTGTGGTACCCTCCTTTGATGCAAGATGTCTGCTTCTGGGGTAATGGGGTGGGGCGGGGGCAAATGTAATCTTATCCAGTGGTTAAATAAGAGCTCTGGATTTCTGCCTGTTCCCTCCTTCTCCACCCCTGCCTCGACTGCTAACCACAAACACACACTAATCATCCAGTTCTCAGGACGTGATGTAACAAACACAAAATTGATTCATGTACTCGAAAACAAAATCTTCATTTTTTTTTCGAAAATCTGTTTTTTTTAATGTAGTTTATACAGTTGCTACCACTGTTAACGTGGTACATACTTGACAAAAAAGTGTATTTCCTTGAACTGCGGTGGTCCTTTTATTTAAATGAAAAAATAGTGTTGTTTATTTTTTTATTTTTTTACTAAAAGCTGATCGGTTTTCTATGTTGTTGAACATGACATATGCATTATGGTTGTGACTGCTGCACTTTATGATAGTATTAGTCACCTTTTCTCTCTGTCCAGATGTTAGAAGTCAATGTTAGAATTAAAAGATTTATTGCTGAAGACAGGACTGTGTGATCTGATTAGTTATTCCGATTGCACGATTTAATGTCTTAATTAAACACTGAAACATAATAGACCAAGTATTTATGGTTGGCTGGTCCTAACCACTCAAGCAGTACATTAGCTTTAAATAATTCAAGGCGTATGTGTCTGCCTGCCTCCATGAAAAGCAAATAAAAAAGTAAAACAGAGATAACTGTCATTACTGTAATTTGCTTAATTAGACTGATTTATTATGCATTACATTCTTTAAGTAGAGGGACAAATGCATGCTCAAAAGAAATCAAAAGATGTATAGTAAATTGTAGCTGAAAGATTTAATGGAAATCACATATTTAGGTGCTGATGTACAATAATAAAGGTTTAGGAATGGTATAAGATACTTTCCTTGTTACTATCCCCTGTACAGTGCTACGGAATATGTGGGCGCGTTACAAATAAAAGATAATAATATTAAGATATTATCTTGATCACAAATCCTTCTTTACTGATGGATATATTGACTTATTCTTTAAGTGATGCTAATGCTGTTGGACAGCATTATTATACTGGTTGTCCAATCTGATCACTGGTTGTCCAATCTGATCATTGGTTGTCCAATCTGATCATTGATGTCACTCCTTTTTGTTTTGTAGTTCTGTCTGCAAGTTGGTTGTACTTGATAACATAGCATAGCTTTCTTTAAAGTAGATGAGTATGAAGAAATTATTAAGAAATGGCATCAAGTACATTGTAACATTTTCTAATGAAAGTTGTGTTTAATTTTTTTATTCTATTTCGTTTTGCAAGTGTAAACATAGACCATTCACCCAACTTAAAGGACCACTGTAGTTTGGGAAAAACATCACGTTTGTGAGGTTTGTAGCATTAGCAGCTGTGTAAGTCTTGAGCATACATTCATTTTTAGAGGAAATCATCAGAACCTGAGCATTGTGTTTTTGTCTGAGCATTGGGATGGAGGAAGAGGGGAGAAGTGTATTAATATAACTTTTAGTATTTGACACCTACCTTTACATATGCACACCTCAAACCTTGCTCATGCAGAGATGTAAACATCCCTAACATACATTAACATTCACGAAAGTATCATGGATGCCTCTAGGGACAAGCAACACCACCAATATGTATTTTGTTCTATTTAAAAGGTAGTGTGGTCCTTTAAAGGGGCCCTGTCACTTTAAAATCATGTTGTTGTTGTTTTTATGGTTGTAAAGAGCATGTAAAACTGGCTATATGTTGTGTTATTAATTTTGTATGTTGTGTTATTAACTAATTTCTAAAGTGAATCAATCCAGAGAAATTCCATGTTGTTGTTGCCGTATTTATATGGAAATGAACATCTCTCAAATATTACTTAGTTGCTTTGATGAGCTAATTGGGATTGCAGTCTGCTTGTCTGTCTCTGTAGTGGCTAAAATAAAGACCTGCAATGTTATCTGGAAGTTAGACCCCTTTTCAACCGTGATCAAGTACTCTGAGCCGAGTTGGCATACAGGAGATGCAAAAACAATTCTGCATATTTCACAAAAGATTTACAGTAGAGAAAAGCTGCTAGTACAATGTATGTGTTTGCATCATTCATTTGTGTCCGACTCTGGACTTCAACACACCATACTGATCCAGTTGGTATTTATGGCAGAGATACTGGAGTGGGTTGCAAGTTCCTTCGCCAGTGGCCACAGCATACAGCTCCTGGTATTTCTAGGTGGTATCCTATCCAAGTACTGACCAGGCCCAACCCTCCATAGCTTCAGGATGGTGTGGTTGCAGCGGTGAAAGCACTGAATCCTAACCACTGGACCACCAGGGAACCCATAGTACAATGTATAGTCAGTGTTTAATGCTCTTTAAAATTAAATCAACTTCCTGTTGGGTTGACAGAGTCCCTTTAAACAATGCCAAGGCCATATAAAATACCTTACATGCCATGTTCTAGCACTAGAAGTGGAGTGCAGAGAGGTACTTACAGGTATAATGGATGAAGTCATAGCAGGGCTCAACAAAGTAATGGGGTCAAGGAGCAATGACATTTCTATTCTCAATGCTAAGATGTTGTTTTGAATAGATCCATCTGCCATAAGTGTCTCAAAAATTATGGCTATCCTTTGAAGAAGGTGAGATGCTTTTTGATCTGCACATACCCAAATGCTGAACACAAGTGTGAATGGGCCCACTCTTTCATTATTGTTTATTTATTAAGTGTCACTTTCAAAGTGGGGATACAGAACAAAAAGCCTTAGAAAAAAAGTATTGTGTCAGACAGATACAAAAGGTGGGAAGGGTCCAATTCTCAAGAGCTTTCGTGGGGGCAGACATATTAATCTTTAGCCTTTGTCCCAGATGGTTAAGATTCCAGAAGACCAGTGGTGTGATTCTTCAAATATCCATCCTGGCTGCTAGATCATTTGTTCAGTTTTAAAGGACCACTGTAGTTTTGAGAAAAAATTGACATCTATGAAGTATGTAACAGATTAGCAACATTAGTAGCTGTAAAAAACATGAACATACAAGCAGGTTTTACAATAAAGCTTTAGTTTGTGTCACTGGGATCTTCCATCTAAGATAGTCTAATTGCAGTCTAATGGGGAGGGTTATCCTACTGCAGATTGATTTCTACGCCGTTCTAGCACCGGCACCATTGTAGTGACACTCTCTCAACAGAACTGAAAAGAGATTTTGCCTGAATACACTGTTCCTCCAAGGTAGCTATTCCTGTTAGGAACAATTCCAAAATTTACACCATTAACATAAAACTAGGTATTATATCAAAAAGTGAAGACTTTATTTTATACTTTCTATAAACACTGCCTATTGTCAATTCAAGTTCCTCATAAGAGCATATTCTAAGTAAGACACTCAACTTGCCTTTTACTCTAAACTAGCATTTCTCAGCAGCCAGTTCTTGTAGCCATCCCTGAGACCTTATCTACTGCCTTTTGGGAACAAAGACATGAGGGCACCCAAACACTTTAAACATATATACTTATTTCATTGTACAGTGGCCCTTTAAACACCTTTAGCCTTATTCAATTAGCTACTTGCAAATGCATTGAACCCCATAAATTTGCCTTTGGGCGTTTTTTTTTAAAATAAATATTTATATGCATTCTATTGACTTAAGAGTTCATTAATGCCAATAAGTAATATTTGCCGAAATATGTAGCAATATTAAGAGTGATTTTAAGTGTGTATAAATTTACGAATTGGGCAATTGAATTGGGCCACTTGACTCTACAAGTATAAAAAGAAGAAGGTCATAAAGCTAGTATTAATTACATACAATAAAATGTTCTTCCTCTGCAGGATACTGGAGTCATTCATAATACTTGCTGGATGTTGTATGTTTGAGAGAGGACCTGCTTTTGAATTTGTGAGGGGGGAAAGGGTTTGGTGGCTATTTTATTTTTGTTTGATGTAGTTATCAAATAAAGCCTCATGATCTCTCAATTGTCCCTCCTCCTCCCACTTCTCTCCAATGATAATTCAAAAGTAACACATCTTCATGATCTTCCAAAATGTCAGATTTTCTCTAAAACACAATTTTATGTCCATGACTTTCTATGCTGCTAATGTAGTTAATCACATTCTTCACAAATAAGTGCCATTTTTTTTTCTTGGACTACAGTGCATCTTCAAACATACCTCTTCATCTACTGATGTACTGATGAAATCAGTTTTAGACTAGATGGAAACATATTGTTACATGTAGTATGACCTTGTTCAAGATGTTCAGTATGTCAAAGGCAGGTATGATGAGCACTGTATGGGAACCAACTGGTCCTGATCTAAAGCATCCATGGCTAACACAATCTGGCTCCCAAATAACATTCGAGCTGGCTCACTCCTGCTTTATCAATCAGTCATCAATAGCTTCCCTGCATTGTATCACCACCACAACTGCTTTTCCTACTTTAGATGCAATAGAATTATTCATGTAGCGTCTTTAAAGTGATTTATCTCACATTCAGATAATGGGGCTGAGGATTTGTATGACTAACCATGTTCAGGTGTGCGGATGTCATTAGTCACCAATGTGATAGGATTGTGTAACTATATAATGAGCAGAGGATGACTCATTGCACCTTCCTGAACCGATTGCCAGAATGTCTGTAATTCTGCTATTTTTTGTTAGCATTTGTGCTATCAGTAGAAAGTATTGAACATTAAAGGGCCAGGGTAAGCAGCTTTTATGTTAAACCTATCTTTTAGTTCACCATTAATTAACATAAAAAATACATGTACAACAAATCAAGGTTTACCTAGAAAATATATTTTAAAAACACAGTTTACCTCATTAATGGCCATTGTATCCATCCTCATCTCTCTCATTGACATGAACACTAATGAAAGGAAGTGAACTATTTTAACTAACATTATCCAAGCCGGGGTGGAAAAAGATATGCCCCAGAATGCTGCACTAAAAATGTTTTCTGACCGGTGTATGTTTGCCTGCAATACGCCCTGCAGGAGAGAAGGCAGATAAAGACTGTTATCCGGACAACAGATAAAGATACTTATCAGGACAGCTTCCTGGGACGATTCTCTCTTTGCTCTGGATACCTGATAGGGGTGGGGAGCATAGCCGCTGAAATCTAAAACACTGAACTTCATGTTTAACTTTTAAAAGCAATGTTGTTTTTTGTCTTCAAATACTGATTTTTATTGATATTTAAGGTCTAATATATATATATATATATATATATATATATATATATATATATATATATACACATCTATATAATATATCTACATCTATATAATATATATAAATATACACATATACATCTATAATATATACCGGTGTATATATATGTATACTTTTCTTTTTGCACATGGAATACATGCTTTTTCATGCATTTAAAAAAGCATGTTTTCATTCTGAATACATTTTTGTTTTCTGAGACCTTTATTTGGAAAAATAAGAAAAAATGGACACATTATGAAACATCCTTTATGTGATTCATCAAAGAAAAAAAATCATTCCATGTCTCAATAATAATGCATTGGAGGTCCAGAAGAAAACAGCAGGAGATCCACCCATTGACTACCCCTGCTCTATTGTATGAGTGGTCATTTATAGTGGCCAACAAAGTAATTTTATAAATGTGTGTGTATGTATGTGTAGATATATATATATATATATATATATATATATATATATATATATATATATATATAAATATTCTGAGTATTGCAGTATATAATGATACCTTTTTTTATTGGAAAAACATATTCCTAGGTTTCATGACAAGCTTTCGAGAGCGTTCCTCTCTTTGTGAATCTATAATCAGTATTGACTCTGACTCGACAAATACAGCAAAAAATTCCAGGATTAACAAATAATGTTCTGTTCAGCCAGCTGTGCAAGTGTGTGGGGGTGCAGACCAGAGTAAGTAAATTTGGGTCCTAAATAGTTTTACATCTAAGGAACCATAGAGCTGTAACCAAACTCAGGAGGAAGGCAGAGAACTAAAAAAAATAAACACATATATATATTTGCAATCATGAATGTTAGAGGTTACAAGAAAATTTGGTAATAAGATAAAAATTCCATGTCTACATTAAGGCCTGAGTTATTACTGTTAAAGAGCATAATCATTTTAATTTCAAATGTCTTTCTTTCCTTAGTGTTTTTAAAAAAAACTTTGAGTATTTTGATTTTGAGATTTTTCATGGAGTGGTTATCTGGGTGAAATGGTGTCCAACTGGATAACAGTAAGTCTCCTCATTGTGCTTATTGATGGAATGTCTGTGTAGATTCATCCTCATATATAATTTCTGGCTGGTTTCTCCAATGTAGCAGCCTCTCGCATATACAGTACATTGTATCATGTACGCTACATTGGTTTATATACAAGACTACGACTCTCTGATGTTATAGGTCTTGTTGTTATGCGTGGCTGTGTCCTCTTTGCAGATGTGTTGACACAATTTACACCGATTTTTATTGCAAGGTTTTGTGCCATTTTCTTTGTTAAGCTCTTCATTGGCCAATCTACTGTTCACCAATGTTTGTCGGAGATTTGGTGGCTGCCTAAATGTAAGAATGGGGGGATTGGGGAATATATATTAGCAGTAATTGTGGATCCTTAAATATTTTGTGGTTGCCTTCTAGATCGGGATGGTGTGTGGTTACCAGAGGTGTACGTGAGGTCATATCTTTAGTTTCGTATTGCAGCAGGTGTTCCCGGTGTGTTTTAATGGCAGAGGTTACTTTCTGTGTTATGACATTAGATTTGTAGCCCTTTCTTCTGAAGGAGTCAGACAGTGTTTTTAAATGTTTATCATAGTCCTCGTTGTTAGAACATATGCGGTGGTATCGGATGGTTTGACTATAGATAATCGCTTTTTTTATATGTGAGGGATGAAAGCTAGAGCTGTGGAGATAAATGTAGGTTTTATATATACAGATGAGTTAAGTATACCATTGGTAATGGACATTATATATATACTAGAATATTGCCCGTCAAAAAATGACGGCAATGAAATTGTAAGTGAGCTAAGAGTGTTTGGTGTATATAATGTGGCTGATGTAGCGTCGTTCGTTTTCTATGTCGTGCAAGTTTTTCGTAATATTAGTTTTCTATGTCGTGCAAGTTTTTTGGTATATCCGTAGCTGTTTGGTGGGCTTTTTCGGAATATCCGTAGGTGTTTGTTTGGTGGTGCTTTGCGTGTTTAGGGACCTTTAGCCTCATTTTCGTTTTGTTCGGCGGCCATTTTTTCTCTCGCTTAGGTGATTTTCGGGTCTCTAAACTTCGAAATTTGTGCTTAAATGGAGGTGTAACTTCACTTGCAGAGGTCCTCGGTGCCCCCCCCTTGCTGTGAGTAACCTTTTTATGTGTTTGTTGTTTGTATTTGTTGTGTTTGTAATGTTTTTGGGGTTGCGCGGGTTGCGTCCTTGTTTTCTAATCTCGTAGGTGTTTTTCGGCAAATACGTAGGTGTTTGGTGGTGTTTTGCGTCTTTAGACTGCTGTAGCCTCGTTTTCGTTTTTTTCGGCGGCCATTTTTTCTCTCGCTTAAAGAATTTTTTAGTGTCTAAACTGCTTTAATTTCAGTTAAATTGAGGTGTAACTTTAGTTTTTGAGGTCCTGGATGCTCCCTTTTTTATTTTGTTTGCGTTACAACGTAAAGTTTGCGATGGTCGCAGTTGCTGGCAAGGAGCGCCTTTGGCCCTTTGCGAGGGCCGCGGGCTCTCGTTAGCAACAACTAGTATGCTCACAACTATTATAGTGATATATATATATATATATATATATATATCTAATGTGAAACTTTTTTTTTTAGGAACAAGAAAACTAATATTAAAAATATATTTACAATATCTAAAAACTTAGAAGCCAACAGTATTGCATTAATGTGTTATTTTTTTGTTGATAAAATATGCTAATAACCTTGAATTTCTAATACAGTGTTTAGATAAAATATAACTGTTTGTAATGAGGAGCTCCTCTCTCATCACTGAATCTCCTTTGTATACAGGTGGAGGACGGTGTAGGCTGTGAATCAGGGAAATGTGCATAAGGATTAATATTATTAAGGAGATGACATGAGCACGCTAGTTGGGCATTTGGTTCACGACTGACAAGCCAGTAGCCCAACATGAGTTTTTCCATCCCATACAGCCATGTTTTAAATAAATGTTGAACTTTTACATGCATTATTAACATTAAATAATACATTTCATTTATACAGATCTGCACTTTTTAAAACAATGTCTTTGTTCCTTTATGTTTGAGTTGTAATTCTCTAAGTACTGCAAAAGTAATATCACATATATAGTTGTGAGCATGCGAGTTGTTGCTAACGCTTGCGGGCTCGGGCAGGCTGCGGGCGAGGGCCTCAGTTGCTGGCATGGAGAGCAACTGCGACTCTCGCAAACTTTACGTCGCAACGCAAACAACACGACACACCAACTACGACCTTCGCAAACTTTACGTCGCAACGCAAACAGCACAACACACCAACTACGACCCTCGCAAACTTTACCTCGCAACGCAAACAACATACGAGACACGTTAACACACATTACGACCTTGCAACACTCGGACGCAACTCGCGAACATTACAAAATTCAAAACACAATAAATGCACACAGCACATACATAAAAAGCTTACCTACAGCAAGAGGGACCATCCAGGACCTCAAAAAAAGCAACTTACACCTTCATTTAAATCAAAATAAAAGAGTTTAGACACTAAAAAATTCGCTAAGCGAGAGAAAAAATGGCCGCCGAACAAAACGAAAACGAGGCTACAGCACTCTAAACACGCAAAACACCACAAGAAACTCGGAAAACACTACAAAAGACCTACGGATATTCCGCTAAGAAGCATACCACACATTACCTGCCATTTTACGTCAATGCGGAAGGACACAGCTACGCTAACGGTTTGGTCTCGCGCACGCACACTATTACACTGCACACATTCAGCACGCTTACACAGCAGCTCCACACCACTAATGCTGCAGCAACATCAAAACAGATTGCAGCTCTTCAACACAATGCTTCAAAATAGGTAAAGTATATTCATTTATTAATGTATTACATATTTCAATATTACACACCAAACAGCATTAGCTCACTTACAATTTCATTGCCGTCATTTTTTGACGGGCAATTTGCTAGTTTAATATATATTCCATTTTGAATTACAAGCTTTACCAGCCTGATTTAAAATCTATGAGATCAGGGTCTGTGAAAAATATGCTATTACAGTGCACTATATTTCCAATAATTTATTCAAATTAACACCAATTAATATTATATAATTGGAACAAAATGTGAAGAACAGATTTGTAGTCCGCATTGGATGCTGACATTCACTTTTTGTACAGAATGCAGAGGCCACATTTTCAGGCCAACATAATTAAGACAAGATCAAAAAGAGTACAGCTAATGCATTTAGAGACATTTTAAAAAACTGCAAGCCACTGCAGGTAACTTTTATAGTATTTTCAAAATAGGATTTGAAGTATGGATACTTATAAATGTAGCAAAGCTATAACTAATAGATCCTGGGCTTCAAGTACCACATATTGGTTTGAAAAATGTGAGGCTGACTAGGAGCATCATTAAGCAGGGAAGATTTTATAAAGCAAGTTTTTAATTTAAAAATAATTGTAATGTCTCTATTGGTTCCTGGAGGTGTTCGTAATACTTTGGTGAAAGATGTGTGTATTAGTGTAGTGTATACATTTGTACAGGAGCAAGGTATGTAGTTGGTATGTACATTGTGACACTTTGTCTGCTACTGAGCATGTGCAGTGAAAGGGGTAGGTCTCAATTATGAAAAGCTCCAATGACATAACACATTACTCTCCTTCCCTCTCACCCCATCCGGCACTCTATCGATAGATAAGCAGATCTGTCAGGTTATAGCTAGAGGACACGGAGCTTTCTATACACAGAGAATTATTCTTAATATAGATTATCTGTGCAAAGGTTTTTTATGCTTATGAATTATACAACGGTTAATGTTGATAGCCTGTTGCATACTACACAAACATGGAGATTTTCTAAACTTTAATTGTTATTAAAGTCAGTTGCACAGGACCATACAGCAACATGCATTAGACACAATCCACTTGGATGCTCAGACAAGAACGGTCCATTATCAGACTGATCTAGCTATGTCATGTGGAATCAGCATAACCTCCTCACGTCTATAAATGAGCCTCTGAAAGCATAGTCCTAAATAGATACCCATGTTAGTGGGTCTGAGGCAAAAAAGGTGGTAATTTTGGTCCTCATTTGCATGTCACTACCCAGAATGCTTAGCTACAGTGTAAATACTGTACTGAGAACTTGTGTGAGAAAAACAAGTCTTTCGGCTTGTGAGAGACATGTGAGTGTATTCAGAATGATATTTTATTTCCTTCATATAGTGGACGGTTTAGCAGTTGCCTTCTACCCACCTTAACATATTTAGCATCTGGTCAGGACTGAAATAGAAAAGCCTTATACCAACAAACTCCTGAAATCACCTGTGCTTGGCCGAAATATGTCAGAACCTTGGTCTCTACAAATGAATTATCAAACAGCCTTTGTATTTTTTTTTTTTCAGTATAGGCATTTCCGAAATCTTAAACCTTTAGCAAACCCCAATTTTTCAGAAACGCATTCTGTCACTAATGTGACATTTGTCCAACCTAAAAAGCCTGAAACATCATAATCTGTGCCCTGCTAAGGCAATAGACCAGGGCCACCTAAAAGATAGATCTGGAACTTTCGCGAAGTAGAAATAATTGTATCTTGAAGGCACAGCCTGAACATCATGTTCACCCAAGAGTTGAAGATTTGAATCTCACTGTGCTGGGAGAACAGTAAACAGCATTACTATTGGTTGTAAAGCTCTTAGGAAAGGTGTAGGGGAGAAGGGGGAAGTATACATGAGTTGTAGATATTGAGAGGATGACAATGAAAAATATAGATCCCATGACACCAATGTATGTGCACACCTGGACTAGACTCTTAGGGCCATTTTCAACTACAAGCCTGCAACTCGATCGCAGACAGACGAATGTCTGCGAGTAAGTTGCGGGCTCCCGTTTGTCTCCGATTGCGATGCTATTCAATAGCTTACCACTGCAAGTTACGGGCCCCAAGCCAAAACCATAAACGATGCACTGGTTCTGAGCACTCCAGGGCGGGAACATGATCAATTAAGCAAGTCTGTAATCTCCCATTTCGAATCAGCCAATAGGAAAGAGACAGTCAGTATGATGGCAATAAAACATTGAGGTTACATATCAATCAATTAGGTTCGGGGGGCGTGATATGCGATCAGATTCGCAAACCCTCAAAATAAAGAAGTCTGAAAATGAATGCCAATACTGTTCTAGTCCATATGGGTGGCCTGATATGTATTAACTCATTGATACCCAAGATCAATTTATCCCCGAAATGTAACATAAAAAATAAATCTGATTTCTTGCCGATTTGCGAGCTTGAGACTGTTGTGCAATGTATTCTAATGTCTATAATCAGTTTCCCTGTTATTTACAGTGCAGGATTATTTTTTTATTTGCATTTACAGTGCTACGAATAGTTGTTTAACCCCCTTGTGGGTCCTTTCTAACCCTCATAGGATTTTCTTCTTCTTTTGCCATTTACGAGTGTGAAGACATTTCCGGGCTTGGGGAAATTGAGCAATTGAATAGCGATTTGGATTTTAGCCTTGCGAAAGGGAAAGATCCCAAGGCTTCTGGAGGCTTTAACTTACGCATTTAACCATCACCATTTTTTCAAGCCCATAACGCAGAAGTCGTTCCGAGACCGCATATAGACGCCAATTGAATAGCAAAATGGCTTGTAACCTCACTTACGGGCTACCGGATCCCAAAATCGCTCAATTGAATGTGGCTCTTAGTCTTTAGCAGGGATTTAATCATTTTAGTACTAAAAGTTGTTTCTTTATGGTGCCTGCGTATCTTGGAATTGCATTAGGGGATGCCATTGCATTTACAGTTGATGAGCAAAGTAGTAAACTACATCTTTACTGCTTTTACTAAATGTTTAAATCGGTAGTTATTAGATTTATATGAATACAAGGCTGTGCAATACATTACTAAAAATATTGCGTTATACTCTAATGGGATGCAGTCATCTTTAATTATTGTTTTGCCTTTTTAAAATTATTTTTTTTCAGAATTTGTGAATGATTTTTGCTCTATATTATAGAGCTCCAAGATGTTTCACAACACTATAGAAGCTGATGAGGTCCGTACATCCTAAGTTTAGTCTATAGAAGTGGATTGAATATGTGACATAGTGGTGGGATAGATGGATGATAACCGGGTGTCATTGGGTTGTTGATTATGAGTATAGGTGATAACTTTTCTGAAAGGATGAGGTTTTATGAAGTATCGGGAGGCATTCCTAGGATAGGAACTACAATAAGAGCTGGCTGTGGTTTTGGTTGGCTGTAATGAGAAGCAAGTCATGAATAGAGCATAGTCTGCAGTTTGTATATTATTTAGAGGCATGTGTCAACATTTAATAGAGTAAAGTGTTACAGTTACTGTGCATTAAGGTCAAGATTTTGAATTGTAATCTGAATGATATTTGGAGCTACTGATGCATTTCAGCAATTGTTTAGTATATTCATCTAATCTAGTGGTGCAAAAATCCCAGAAGTGTGAGAGCCCAGTCCTCTAAAAAAATACTTCTGGTTCCTAAATATGCTTGAGAAGAATAGTATACCTTTAAGAATACTTCTGGTTCCTAGAAAATCTACCTCGTAAGTATTATATATTTTTGCCCACATCTCCATGTTACTGTTGACTGCTGGAAACATGTAGTGCGTTCTTGCTTAGCGTCTTTCGTTTTCGATGTCGTCCGACTTTCTCGGTATAGTCGTAGCTGTTTGGTGGTGTTTTGCGTGTTTCTGGTGGTGTTTTGCGTGTTTAGGGTCGTTTAGCCTCGTTTTCGTTTTGTTCGGCGGCCATTTTTTCTCTTGCTTAGGTGATTTTCAGGTGTCTAAACTCCAAAATTTGTACTTAAATCGAGGTGTAACTTCACTTACAGAGGTCCTGGGTGCCCCCCCTTACTGTGGGTAAGCTTTTTATGTGTTTGTTGTTTGTATTTATTGTGTTTGTAATGTTTTTGGGGTCGCGCGGGTTGCATCCTTGTTTTTTAATCTCGTAGGTGTTTTTCGGCAAATACGTAGGTGTTTGGTGGTGTTTTGTTTCTTTAGACTGCTGTAGCATCGTTTTCGTTTTTTTTCGATGGCCAATTTTTCAGTGACTAAACTCTTTTATTTTGAGTTAAATTGAGGTGTACATAATGAAATTATAAAAAACCAATATATATACAGCACTAAAAAAGTATTTCAAAATATATAGAAGTAACCATTAAAAAAACACATCTGCTAAAAAAAAAAAATAATAATATTTTATAGTGTATAGGTGTCTTTCTTTAAAAAAAAGTATATATACTTATATTGAACAAAAATAGGACACTCAAATGCAATTATGTCCATGAAATTTCCACTCCAAATTCAATCCTAGGCTGCTTCTTCTTCAAAATTGTCGTTCACATAGGCTACTCTTGATAAAAAACGAGAAGAAAGGGTGGGGGTAGAGAAGCGCCAAAGATACTATATGGTGTAGTATGTTAATAACAGTTTATTAAAATAAAAGACAACATAAATTGCACTCACATTTAATACAAAAAATACCCAAGTGGAAAACAGTTGTCTTTCATACCCGGATCTTCAATATCAGCATTTCATTGAGGAAGACAATGGACCAATATTGAAGATCCGGGTATGAAAGACATCTGTTTTCCACTTGGGTATTTTTTGTATTAAATGTGAGTGCAATTTATGTTGTCTTTTATTTTAATAAACTGTTATTAACATACTACACCATATAGTATCTTTGGCGCTTCTCTACCCCCACCCTTTCTTCTCGTAAATTGAGGTGTAACTTTAGTTTTTGAGGTCCTGGATGCAACCTCTTTCTGTAAGTAAGCTTTTTATGTATTTGTTATGTGTATTTGTTGTATTTTCCATGTTTTGATGTGCGCGGTTTGCGGACGATTTTTGCGAGGTCGTAATGGGTCGTAACGTGTCTCGTATTTTATTTTCGTAACAACGTAAATTTTGCGAGGTCCACAGATTCTGGCAAGGAGCGTATTTGGCGCTCTTTGCCAGCAACTGCGACCCTGGCTGCGCGAGCCCGCAAGCGCAACAACTTGCATGCTCACAACTAGATATGTGATGTGAACTAGTTTCATGACATCATATGGCCAAAAATGATACATTATTCATCAAGCAGTGTTGTATGCATTTTGAGATCCAGTCCTGGGGATCCCTTAAAAATAGCATTAATACTGTTCACCCTTAAAAAACAAAACAACTACCAGTTCATCCTTTTTGTTGTTGTGTGAAAATTAAAAACAAGACTGTGCTAATCCTTTCTTTCGAAAAACAATATTTGATCATACAGTTATCACTAAACAGATTTTTTGTTTATAGATATCAGGAATTTAATTTTACAAAATAAAAAAAGGGAGATATATTAATGGAAACTGAAAACAAGGCTTGGAGAAAAAATGCTCTGTATTTTATCTGTTATAATATTTTGTCTGATTCCCTTTTTCTGTAGCGAGTACGGTAGTTGTACTTTTATAATAAATGTGTAAACGATAGGAATTGGCTCTTTTGGGTATAAAAGATTTAATGGGAACAGGGCCATGAAATAGTCCAAGCTTTTTAAGTAGACAGTAATATTCGGATTAGGTGATCTGAACATCAAAGCCCAAGAGATTTGAACAAAGGTGCTAAAGCTCTGCAAATCTCTAACAGGCAAAGCAGGTGTTTGACAGATTTTGTGTGTAATCTCCAGAAGACCCTTTGCCTGATGGCTCATCCCACATTAGATTAGTGTGATGCTCCACCATTTTGCTGTTATCAGATGGACATATCCAGCGTGGTTTGTTGGCATTACTTTCTGGGTTTGCATAGCGCTGACAATAGACCTGGTGGAGCCAATGGCAGAGCTGCGATGCTAAGGCCTCAGTCTCAGTGCTCTTCAATGGATTGTTTAGTCAATGTAGATTATAGCTGATAGGAATGTGTGCAGTTCCCGGGGCCAGGACTGTGTGTGAAAGACTGGGAGTGAATCTAATTAAATCCCTCTGTATATGTTGTGAAGGTTGCCAGATGATTTTAATTGGCTGTCCACACTACGCTGGCACTGCTTTGCCATTACATCTGAATTTTAAAGACATCTTGTTTGTAAGATACTAACTCTCCATTTGTCTTCTTTCTGGAAGATTTTTTTTTGTACCCAGATCTGAAGCTGCCAAAGGGAAAACTGCAACTTTCACAAATAATTAGACCAGAGAGCTGTGAACTGTAGCACTGTAGCCTGGAATAGACAGAGGATGCCAACCTTTTTACATAACAGCGCTAGTGGCATTTATAGATGCTCTGCTAGGTTTGTGTGGCACTTTATCATTGTTATGTACAGCGCTATTTTGGTTATTTTTTTCTATATGGTAAATACCTAAGCTTGACAATCAGTAAAATAGTTTTAAGAAAATCTAAATAAATAAACACAACCTTTATGTTTTTCATTTTTAGATGTAATTATTTTTAAATGCAGGGTTCCATTTTCTTTTATTGAATTCTTGTACAGAGTTAAGTACAAGGCATGCAAGATTTAAGCGTGCAAATGTACAATCTAAAGATGATTTTGAATGTCACTTTCTTAAGAGTCACCTTGTAGATTAATGACCCTTCCATCATTCATATTTAAACACTTGCAATTTTTTCTTGCCACATTTCCACTGTGCCGATAAAAACTTCCTGTATATTCAAAGTCTTCTCCTACCTCAGGATGTTCATCAGAAGATTCATAATTACTTACATATTTTATTTTACATTCTAAAAACATTTAGTATATTTTTAAGCATAGTTCTTCATAAAGGGCATATATTTTAAATATATGACTACAGTTGTCCTTTAAATGCTTTTTGTAGTTTTCTAAATGATTCAGCAGTACTGAAAATGAATGCCCCTTTCTGTTGTCACTTGGTGTGATTAATGTGCACCCTTTTTGTTTTCCTGACTAGCAGTTCAGTATTCTGTATTTTGTTAAGGCTTAATTATTAACACAAGAGTGGGGTTCCATAGTGGTCCAGTGGCTAGGATTTGGTGCTTTCCCCACTGCAACCTGGGTTTGATTCCATTCTGGGAACCAAGAGGTCACACCACCCTGAAGCCATGCAGGGTTGGGCCTGGTCAGTACTTGAATGGGAAAAAATCTAGGAATACCAGGAGCTGTATGCTGTGGCCCACTGGAGAAGAAATTGGCAACCCACTCCAGTATCTCTACCATGAATACCAAGTGGATCAGCATTGTGTTGCTGCAATCCATGAGTCGGACATCACTGAACAACTCACACACAGGCGCCATGACAAACCATGGGCTTGGTTGCATCATATAAATCAAGATATTTATCAGAAATCTCGACTTTACTAATAGATCTGCAGATACTTTTTAATACTTGGTAGAATGATATACTAATACTATGGTAGAAAGATATTTTCCTTTCTAGACAGATCATATTCACAGAACACATCTATATTACATTTTGTTTCTTCCTCTTTTTTCCTTTAGAAAGAATCTAAAGAAAAAGTTTAGCAAAGCTTGTGGTGTTGCTATGGCAACATGTCTTGTCTGTATGTGTCAGTGGCCTCCTTGTAGAACATTGCTGCAAGCCCCATTAACATAACCCAGAGAAAATGTAAGGGGTTTTAAGATTATTTTGGCCATGTTAGAGACAATTAAAAATAATGTAGATATAGATAATGCATAATATTCTATTTAGATATAAAAAGGTTATATTCAGAAGTGTTAACTATTAAATTAGTGAATATATGGCCTTCTAATATGTTTAGTTCTGGACACATGAATAATGAAGCAGTCATATATTTTCATTTTGTGTTTAAATCAATAACCTATAGTGCAAATGCACCGGCCATTGTGTTGTTAAGTCATTATAGGCTAGGGGCCTCATTCTATTATCGTCCGCAGCCGTTGCGGGGCCGCAAGGACCGGCCGCAAGCTATTCTGCTATTCTATTCCCTTACGGCCGGGGATTCCGGCAGGCTTGCGGCCGGTGCCTTGCTATCTCTTGCGGCCGCTCGCGCCGGAGGAAAGCCTTTGATCTTAAACGGCCGCAAGAGATTTGCAATTCAATTGCTCCGGGAAACCTCTCTGCAAGGCTAAAAGCGAGCCGCAGTTACTTGCAGGAAAAAGGTCTCGCTAGCACCAATTAAGCACATAAAATAGCTCAAATAAAGCCATCCTGCACTTTGAGAAGACTATAAAGGGATTTTAGGTGTTAGAAAAAATAGCACATAATTATCCTGTACTCAAATCCGTAAAATATTTTATTTTTAATATCCGTAAAATATCCATGTAAAAAGTCCAGAGTGCTTGGAGCACTTCAGACACACCCACGCCGCAGCTGGCAAATAAACAGTTAATTTGAACTCGGGTTTGGGCTGATGTGCAAGCTTGAGAGTGGGTTCCTTTTAATCCTCATGTCCCCCAATATGATCCCTAGCATTTACAGAGCTGTACAGTGCAGGCTTGAATTTATTTTTGCGTTTTTAGATTTCACAGATTACGGCCGGTTCCAAGATATGCGGCCGGCCGTAAAAGGAGATCCTTGCGGGGCCGTATAATAGAATCGCGAGTTAACTGAACCCTCGCAAGGAATCGCAGCCTTACGGACGATTTACGGCCGATAATAGAATGAGGCCCTTAGTGTTTCAGCTCTCATAGTAATGTAGATATATAATGTAGATATATCCCACAAGATGTACTAAATCTGCTGAAAATGATGCAACAGTAGAGAGATGATTCATTTAGCTGTAATCTTATTTTATTTACAGTATATCTCCCTATATATGTCTTCTGTACAGATCAAGAGTTAAAATACAGTATCAATTAAATAATTTGCCATAAAGGCTGGAATGTTTTTGTTCAGCTTTTATTTTCTTCCTGTTTTCTATGTTTTAATGAGTAGACATTTTCCACATGAGTTAAGTGCCTTGCTGAGCCCCCGAAGGTCACACCAGCTTCAGAGTGATCCTTTTCTTTTGTATCCATCATATAATTGGCCAATTGTGTTAGTGATGAGCATCCCGGCCCCTTCCCCCATCTCCGTCCCAACTAGATGTTGTTATTAAGCCTCATCGCCTGCTCCCTTAGGAGACCAGCTCTGCTCGCTTGCTGGAGAGATCATTGCTATTGCGCAGGTTGAAACAGCACAAGCAGCATCCATTTTAATCTGCAGAAAGTCTCTCGCCCCTACAGGGCGTTTTTTTTCCACCCCCCACTTGTTCAGATGCTATAATTTCTTTTCCACTGTGCAGCCTGTGTAATCTTTGCTGGTTTTGCTCTCTGCTTGCTGTATGATGCTCTGAGATGGTACACCAGGAAAATTGTGCATATCAGGTAAGGATGCAGTTTGTATCTGCTGATACTCATCCAGGGAGAGGCAAGGCCTGTGCATTGCAAGGAGACGGTATGTGCAGCAATGTGTGTATCATACAACATGGGCTCGGCTCCTGTGTACAGTATAGTGCTATATCTGTACCTATATCTGCATTTTCTGCAAGATGTCTGGGTTTTAATCTGATAGTGACCAGCTTCCTACAGCTGCATTTTGATAGTGGGTCATTGATGTAAATTAAAATGTATCAAACAACTAAATAAAATATACAGATACCGTATATATTCTTATAATTATTTTTTTTTAAATTTGACTTTTTAGTGATTCTGAATTAATGTACTGTATTGTCTAATACAATATATGTTATTGTTTTGTAACATTATTATAGTTATTAGATTTTATGAGAACAGATTATATATACTGTTCGTATATGTTACATGGATCCACCCAGCACCTATTTTAAAGCCATTAAATTGTTAATACTGAATCACTTTAAGCCATGTTTTATTTTCAGTGACTCTCGCTAATACAGAGACTGAAAATGTATATGTTTGTCAGTCAAAATAAAATAATAAATCTAGTAATATTTTATATTTGTCACAGATTTTTTTAGTTATAAAATAAAAGGAATCTGTTTAAACCCTTCGGGCATCATAATGCAAGGTCTGTCTTAAGTGCCCTTTCCACTGCCTGAAAGATGCTAGAGTGTAAGCTTACTGGGGCAGTGTCTATACATTTACTTATATTATATATACTGAAAACTCCCAGGCCCACTGCTTCTTGTTGTTTAGTCATTCAGTCGTGTCCAACTCCCCATGACCCTATGGACCACAGCATGCCGGGCACATCTTGTGTCTGGTTGTGCTTATCCATAAGGTTTTCTGGGCAAAGATGCTGGATGGGTTGGTTGCCAGTTGCTTTTCCAGTGGACCACAATTTGTTTGACCTCTTTGCTATGACCTACCCATCTTAGGGTGACCTTACATAGTATAGCTCACAGCTTCATTGAAGTACACAAGCCTCTTCACCACTACAAGGTAGCGATCCATAAAGGGCACTTCTTATTACTTTGCAACTAAATTCAATTTGTATATGATTTTGTTACATCTAATGTACCATAGTGAAGCCCTGTATACCCTCTTGGCATTCTATAAATAAATATAGGTAATACACATAGGTATGTTACTAAATTCATTGACCTTACAGAGTAATACATGAGAACTCATTGTTCTGCTTATGTATTATATGTGGTGAGTATAGTAGATTTGTCATATTATTTTATAGGACAGGTAATTAATAGTGTTATAATAAGACCTTGTTAATTTATGATTATGAAAAAAAAAGGTTCATATTCTACCTTTTCTTAGATGACATGCACCTTAAAGCTTCAATAATGTAGCATAATTCACACTAAATCTGCTTTGACAGCCATGGTTTATGAGCTTGGAGGAGCTTAAGGCTTCTTTATATATATTTTAGCTGTTATTGTAAGACTAAAAAAAGCTTAACTCTGGAAATATAACTTGCTGAGCCAAACCTTGAGAAGAAAGAAGTCTATAATCTGTGTCACTGAGTAACTGGGGAACAGGTGGACAAATATTTAAACATTTTCAGAGCTTTCTTTCTTTGTACTTTTTGAGTACTATTATATTTTCAGCTGTCCGAACAAGACAATGTTCCAAAAATGTATTGAAGAATTGGGAGAATGATCTATTGTTACATATATAACTGTGGATTTGTGGAATAGCCATATAGGAGAGAGCAAGGTAATGAAATACTCTTGGACTGGTCTTCATATAAAAGAAGGTCAAAGAGCAAGGATCAAAATGAGCCAGGGGATTGGCTTTGATAGAAAAAAAGAAAAGATGTATCATGTGGTTGATATATAGCAGTTAACACTTATTGGTTAGTTTGTTGTATATTTGAAAATTCAATTCTTATATTAAAGAAAATGCAACTGCACTATAGTAGTGGTTGTTGAAATATGTTTAGTGGAAACCTGGAGATCCATTATTTGAGAGCATGGGTTCCACAGGAAAATTACACAAAAAGCTTTATCTGTATGACAAATATTGCACAGTGAGAAGTGGAGCAGATGCTGGGGTCCCGGAGAAGAACTTTGAGGTATTGGGTAAGGATTGTGGTTTTCTTAAGAGATTATTGTGGTCTATGAGAGGGGTTGGTTGCTCCAGAGATCATATTTTGGAGCATTTGTAGTACAGAAAGGTTTCTTTTATGGAGGAATTATTCTAGAAAACCATGCAGCCTTACATTTAACAAGTAATAGAAAAGTGAAACAGCCGTCCAGCAAAAGATGGAGCAAGTACAGTAAAGGAATTCAAGACAGCTAGCTACTCTGTAATAGACTGATTTGGTTAACTATTCCTTGGGATCTGCACACTCCCACTCATGTCAGTTTCATACGGCATTAGACAAACAAAATACAGTCAGACCCCAAGGGGGTCATTGCCAATTATTTTCACTAGTTACCCATAAGACAAATATAACACAGCAAGCTTGATCACTGGATCAGAAAGGCTGATTGACAGGTTAAAATCACAAACGTCAATGAAAGTTTACTATAAGAAAAATTAGCTTACATTTAATAACATCAAATTGAGAAAGTACTTATTACCTGTAGTTTTAAATGATATCATATTTGTTACCTCCA
Source organism: Discoglossus pictus (assembly GCA_027410445.1). Lineage (NCBI taxonomy): Eukaryota > Metazoa > Chordata > Amphibia > Anura > Alytidae > Discoglossus > Discoglossus pictus. The sequence goes on along the minus strand of CM050165.1, from coordinate 341,749,799 downwards.
CTCTATCTCTTTAAAGTGTTTAAAGGACCACTATGTGAAAGCAGGTGTTATATCAAAGAATGGAAATTCTGTATCTTATTAAAAATAACTTAAACTTAATTATTCTTAAAACATTTAATTTTATTCCATGTAACTGCATTTGCAGCTCTGATCAAGCACTACATCCCCCTTTGTTGCTGTGTCACATTAGGTTGTTTCTATGTAAATTATGGGGAGTTTACATGGCTGTGCACACAGCCTGGTGGAACAGACACAAAAACATGACCCGATAATTTATATAGAATTCTCTTACAGTGACTCAGCAGCAAAGGCAGACATGTAATGCTTGACCAGAGCTGCAAATGGAACAATATGGAAGGAAAATAAAATGTTTTAAAAATAAATAAGTTACATTTTTTTAATAATATTCTCAATTCACATTATTTGGCATAATATGTACACAGTGGTACTATAAGGAAAATTAGTCAGATAGGGCCATATAGTTTCTATGTGATATTTGTGTTGCACCGTTATCCAAACAATTAACTATTAAAAATAGAACTTTTTTAAACAAATTCCCTAATTGCACACTAGATGAAAGGATGCAGCAAAAAAACATTGTTGAATACAAAAATATGTTTTTATTAACCGTGGAGTTAATCTATGTTTACTAGTTGTTAAATTATTACTATTACTAGTTGTAAAGACTTTCTGTTTCTCCTAGGGACATTTGGGTGGCGACATCACAAACACAAAGTAGGGATTTTTTCACCGGAGATACTTTCAGAAGGGCTGTTTTAAATAAAGGGGTGATGGGATATGTACTTGAGATGCTTAGTAAATTCTTCCCAGAGAAAAATGGAAATGTTTAATTAGAGTAACCTAAGAGAATATAGTATTAGTGTAAGGCATCATGTAAGCTGACCCATCTATTTTGCTCCTTTTAACTATAAATAAGTATTTAGGCTCAATCCTCGTATTACCTTATATGTCAGCCTTGAATATTCCACTTCTCTACTAGTTACTATAAAGCTAAATTTCCACCGGACTGTCAGACCTTTCATTAATAGTGCTTATAAAGATCAATCCAAAGTGTCTGACATTTGGATATTCTAGTTAGTAGCATGTAAATGTGTAAAGTAACTTCACCATTAATTACACTTGTCCAAGTACCATGTTTGTTCTGTGGTGCCATAGTTACCAGGTTTAGGAAGATATACAATGTGCACCTCCAGCATGGACTAGATGTGGCAGCACATTGCACCTCAGCAAAGTTCAACTGTTGGGTGATAGATGTAACATAGCACGAGGGTGTCGGGTGACACGCTAGACAAGTGTCAACATTGGCAGCTGTGTATACTTTCCACATATGAGCCACTCATTATTGTGTGGTGGTCCGGCATTCATTTCATTCCAGATACCAGGTTTATTTGTAATGATAATTTAGGCCGGTTCCATTTGCAGATATATATTTATTGGTCTGTTTTCCCATGGTTTGGGCAACTATCATAATCAATTTAAAAAAAAAATGTTCAAGTAGAATTTTAATTTTTCTGTATATCACAATAATCAGATACTGTCTGTTACTGAACTATAGTGTTTTTTGTTCGGTGAGATAGAAGATATCTGAATATGTTTGGTTTCTAATAATAATAATCTCACTTACACAATATATAGTGAACAGACAATCACACATACTCAGTTTAACTCTTAGTATTGCCGTTTTTTCTACAACATGATGTACAAAAAATTATGTTAAAGGGATATGGAAGGTTTCTGGATTTCACTAGGAATATAACATTCGTATGTATCTCTGTACTTTTACTTTTGTGTCCTTTATTTTATTCTGCCTAAAATCTTACAAATAGTTCCTAACTAGCTTGTCTTCTCTTCTGCTCATGAAAACCGTGTACAGTGGTTGCACTGTGTCATAGTAACCAATCAGTAGCAACATTCAGCTTGAGAGGGGTCACTGACAGGCTAATTTGAAACACTGCACTACACACACTATATTGGGCCACAGGAGGCAGACCGTAACAGGTACAAATAGGATTTTAGGTAGAAAACATAAGCACTTCTTAATAAAATAAAGCACATACAAGTACATATATAAATGGGTATATTGTATTCCTAGTGAAACCCAGAAACCTTTCATGTCCCTTTTAGACACTAATGCTGTGATAGTGCTATGGTTGGTTCATTGTCATGAGGAGGAGTGATGGAATAGCTCTCTGTGTAGGAAGAGATGTACACGCTTCCAGACACAGTGAGCATGTGCAGCCTGAACAATGGAGTATTTTATTGTACGGTTACATCACTGCTTTTATTTTCTATGCAGTAGTCCAGGGGTTGCGAATATATATTTTGAAGTGTAGTATAAGGGCCAGGATTTCATGATCCTCCTGCTGTGCACAAGAGAGACAGTCAATGTTTTAGAAATGATTGACATATACACAGCATGGAAATCATGGCCTGTGTTTGGCAGTCCAGGATGGACATTGCCTAACCCTGCATCCGTCCAACAGGCTCATGAAACTCTGTGACAAAATGTGCTCTAAAATGTTTGTTGCCCTCCATTAATGACAGTGTTATTTGCTGCAGTGTGATCACCCTATACTCACATTGCTGTAATAACCATGGCTGGTCTGAATGCCAACATGAAGGTGTGGCCCCATCTTGGCACTTTATTTACCATCAGATGTTTGTGGATGCTGTTTACCACACAGTCTGTTAGTGTTTGTGTGCGTGTACTGTGTTGAAAGGGCGGCTGTATCCTTGAAACCACTTACTGGCATAGTATATCTGAGAAACATAATAGATTACGTGTTCTAAATCACTTACCATCAACAGTGCTGTAATCGCACCAGAGTCATCTGAAAACCACACCTACAGACATTGTTAGACTCATAATCATTACAGATGTCATGGTTATTAATTTTATTCTTAGTCATATTATATTGGTTACGTACAGTAGGGGTCTAGTAAGATAATAATTAGCTCATCTCTGGTGATGCCATGAAATCTGAGTACTTACAAGAAGTGATATCACCATTTATATATGGGTTGACAGATTCCTTGTGTGTATATATATATATATATATATATATATATATATATATATATATATATATATATTATTCTTTGTTAGGGGAATACATGTTGGTACATTGTGTTTCATATAATAAATTATAAGGAGTTTGATTCACTGAGTTCTGAGAAACACAGATTTGTAGGTATACATTGGTACTTACAACACTTTGCTAGCTCCACACTATTTAATTCAGTAGCATTTTTAGAATAGATTTTTAGTTTTGATAAAATGGTCACATTGTATTGCTTAATCACATTGTATTGTGTTTGAAAATGTTGTCTGTAGCTTTTTTTTGTTTTTTTAATGGTGGCTGTCTGTTTTTCAGGTGGCTGTGCACCAGGCGGAGCAGCCTTAAATAAGCAAATGTTTTTTTTGTTTTTTTTAAAGTTATGCTTTTATTTCCAAATGGTGCATTGTAGACGGTTCTACTAGCAATGTTACTATTTGGTAGGGTGATATAATATAGACAGCCCCGCCTAGCTGTTATGGTGGCAATAGGCCTGTTCCAGTATTAGTCACACACTCCTCCAGACATAAAAAAACTACTTTGGACACCTAGACAGTTATCACAATGATAGGATATTGTAATTATAGGCAGGTGCATTTTGGGCATGGTGACAATTGATGTCATTTAAACACAAACCTTGAAATTATTCTGCAAAACGTGCAATGCTCAGATGGTGATAATATCTGATGCAACATCCCTATGTGTAGAAAATGAATTGTTTGCTGCATACAAACCCTTTCTATTTTATAAGTGAAACCCCTCTTTTTGAGCTTTTCACCAGTGAAATAACATATTTATTGTATGCTCTGTTGAAGAACTAGCCTTGAAACATGTTTGTATAAAATATTATGAGATGTACCTTCCATTTAATACTACATCATTGTGTAACCATTTCCACTGAATGCTTTACGGCATCAAATTAGCATAAGCAAGGTTAGTAGTTAAAATTAGACTGTTTTTATATATTTTTTAACTTTTTATAGTACCATTTTGCCCATTATCAACTCCAAATGTTTAAATGAACATACTATAACTGTGCAACATATTTTATAAATTAAAAGCTGTATTTATTTTAATTTTTTTACTTTATAAAAACATATTTTTTTCCATGATCAAAATAGTATAATATAAAAAAAAAATACTTAAGTAGTACTTTATGCAATTTAGGCTCTTCCTGTCCACAAATCTGAACCATTGAGTAGCAAGAGGGCTTCTGGGGGAACTGTTTTGCATACTAATGGATAAGGACCAGGAAAATCCGACTCAATGCACATATTTTTACAAAAAAATCCCAACATTTCTCCAGTGATGATGAGGGAGGGGCTGAATCCTGATTTCTATTCAGGAATTGTTGGAGTCTATGTTAATGACAAGTCTTTAAATGGAATCTAATGCAATTAGTAAGCCTCTTTCTTTTTAATACCCTATTATGTGAAAGTATAGATAATAACAGTTAAACAGCGCACTTCCCTTTAATATGAAAATTTCACTTAATCTTAGGTTATGTTGGGCTCGGATTTACAAAAAGATCTACAAATCCTGCTGCTTAATAAAGCAATTTTAAAACATAATTTCTTATGTCGGATGACATTACTCTATTTGATAAAAACAGACCTTTGTTTCTTTTTACAATTCTTTCAGAAGTGACCCTGCAAATAGAGCAATGTCTGTCACCCTCCTCGCTTGGTCTCTCAGAGAATCTATGAATTTGCTATTGTGGGAGATACAGAATGATGGTGCATGAATTGTAGATTAATTGACATTAGAAGAAAAAGAAAGATAGACCACTAAAGTGCTTATATTTATCCTGTAAGTCAGAGAATTCCTAATAAACCAAGTGCTTGATCTCTATTCTTATTTTTCTATTATAATAACATAAATTAATCTTATTCTTATAGCAATATTTAGATTTTGTCCAATAACATATTATTATGTAATATACGTATATTTGTGCTATAATATAACTTATCTCAGTATTATATTGTGCAAAATGAAGCTTGTGGTGTGATCTGTCTCCCAAACTGTCTAAGCTGCTCCTAGCGGCGTCTGACGTCCCAGGGATCGGAACTGGAAGTGACGGCAGACGTTTCGTTGGTCTGCTTCTTTGGGACCTGCAATTTTAAAACATAATTTCTTGTGCTGGATGACATTGCTCCATTTGATAAAAACAGACCTTTGTTTCTTTTTACAATTCTTTAAGAAGTGACCCTGCAAATAAAGCAATATCTGTCACCCTCCTCACTTGGTCTCTCAGAGAATCTATGAATTTGCTATTGTGGGAGATACAGAATGATGGTGCATGAATTGTAGATTAATTAACATTAGAAGAAGAAGAAAAAGAAAGATAGACCACTAAAGTGCTTATATTTATCCTGTAAGTCAGAGAATTCCTAATAAACCAAGTGCTTGATCTCTATTCTTATTTTTCTATTATAATAACATAAATTAATCTTATTCTTATAGCAATATTTAGATTTTGTCCAATAACATATTATTATGTAATATACGTATATTTGTGCTATAATATAACTTATCTCAGTATTATATTGTGCAAAATGAAGCTTGTGGTGAGATCCGTCTCCCAAACTGTCTAAGCTGCTCCTAGCGGCGTCTGACTTCCCAGGGACCGGAACTGGAAGTGACGGCAGACGTTTCGTTGGTCTGCTTCTTTGGGACCTGCAATTTTAAAACATAATTTCTTGTGCTGGATGACATTGCTCCATTTGATAAAAACAGACCTTTGTTTCTTTTTACAATTCTTTAAGAAGTGGCCCCGCAAATACAGCAATGTCTGTCACCCTCCTCGCTTGGTCTCTCAGAGAATCTGTGAATTTGCTATTGTGGGAGATACAGAATGATGGTTCATGAATTATAGGTGTAACAATATGTTTGTGGTATCGTACTCGTACATGCACATCTATTTTATTGAAATACCAGGAAGGAGGAAATTGGGAACCGGTAATATCATTTGTTTGGTTCAATTAAGTATATACCTGAAGATTATCTAAACATATAATAATAATGTTTTATACATACAACATTGTGCTGTGAAATATTTCAGATATTATTATTAGACTAGCGACTTGCCCGTCAAAAATGACGGCAATAAATTGAAGCCTGGCAATGGTGTTTGTCACACACTGCGAGCCTCTCCCCCCCTCTACTTTATTGGCCTCGCGATGAGCGCCTTCGGCGCTCATCGCGGGCCTCGCAATGAGCGCCGAAGGCGCTCATTGCGAACCTCTCCTCCCTATACTTTACTGGCCTTGCGATAAGCTCCTTCAGCGCTCATCTCGGGCCTTGCAATGAGTGGCTTTGGAACTCATTGTGAGCCTCTCCCGCCCTCTACTTCCTCTCCCTTCCCTCTGTCTCTTCCCCCCCTCTCCCTCCCCTGTGTCTCTTCCCCCTCTCCCTCCCCTGTGTCTCTTTCCCCCATCTCCCTCCCCTGTGTCTCTTTCCCCCTCTCCCTTCCTTGTTTCTCCTTCCCCCTCTCCCTCCCCTGTGTCTCTTTCCCCCCTCTCCCTTCCTTGTTTCTCCTTCCCCCTCTCCCTCCCCTGTGTCTCTTCCCCCTCTCACACTCCTGTGTCTTTCTCCCTCCCCTGTGTCTCTTCACCCCGTCTCCCTCCCCTGTGTCTCTGCCCCCCTCATCCCTCCCCTGTGTCTCTCCACCCCCTGACCCTCATCTCTTCCCCCCTCCGCTGTGTCTCCTCCCCCATGTCTATTTCTCCCCTCCTCTCCCTCCCGTTTCTCTTCCTCCCCTACCGTTTCTCTTCCTCCCCTCCTCTCCATCCCCTGTGTCTCTCTTCCCCCTCCTCTCCCTCCCCTGTGTTTCTCTTCCCCCTCCTCTTCTCGCTCCCCTGTGCCTCTCTTCCCCCTCCCCTGTGTCTCTCTTCCCCTCCCCTGTATCTCACTTCCCCTGTCCCCTGTGTCTCTCTTCCCCTCCCCTGTATCTCACTTCCCCTGTCCCCTGTGTCTCTCTTCCCCTCCCCTGTATCTCACTTCCCCTGTGTCTCTCTTCCCCCCTCCTCTCGTGTCTCTATTCCCCTCCTCCTCTCCCTCCATCATGTATCTCTTCCCCTGCTTCTCCCCTCCTTGTCACTCTTCCCCCGTGTCTCTCTCCCTCACCTCATTGCTGTAGATGCTCGCGCGTGCACGCTTATGCGCCGTCTTCGCGCGCGCGCCGTCTTCGCATGCGCGCGCTCGCTTGCCGGCTACCCGTGCACGCCTGCAGTAGGGCTGATGGCAGCCATGGTGAAACTGCGAGTTGTCGTCAGTTGCGGCCCTTCCTTTGCGAGGGCCGCAAAGCGTGACGACAACTCGCAGTTAGACAATTATAATATGTGATAGTATGTAATAAGTAATTCAATTCATGCACTCAGCATTGTAACGGAGAAGTAATAAATCTGATATTTGCATCTGTGATGGTGGTGCTATCTTTGTGGTGCCATTTTTAGAAGGCCCAGATAGTTTTCAAAAATTAAATGATTGGTCTTTTTTTTTTTTTATATAAATAGTAGATGATAACGTGATATAACGTAGACTTCAGTGCTGCATAGTTAAAAAATGTTGATTACAAAAAAAGAGTAAAACCATGACACAGAAATAATATCTAATTTTGAAATAAAAGCTATCAGGGATTGTAAATACTGTAGGTCGGGTACATAATCATATTGGATAGAAATCAAAAAACATAATGATATGTTTGGGTGGAGAATGGAGACTCTCCTTGGCAGGCTATGGGCCACAGAAAGCAACTGGGCCACTGGCATCCTGTTAGATGGTCTTGATCTAGTTTGATCTAGTGGATACTGCCAATCCAGGCAAAGAAGGAATGGATGAGGAATTGCCATTTTGTTCTCCTTAACATTTATTAGAAGCTTGTGGCTTTGATTTTAAACCTCAAAATCTTTATTGTTATTTTAAATAATCATATTCTACAGGTTTTCATTAAGAAATAAAGTCATTTATGCTCAAATATCATGAATAAGGTGTTTCCATAAACCACAATCTTCCTCAAGTGGTGCTTGTTAAATTCTACAGAGCTCTTCAAGTTATGTTAAATATTACGATGTGATTAGCAGCCTAACTGGGCTTTATTTTGAGAATTTAATATAGGTTAGACACTAGTATATTTTTGCTGTGCTTGTCAATTTTTCTGACATTTGTAAACTAAAATTTTACATTTTAGGTAGATAAATGCTTCAAATTCACATTTCCATAAAAACAGACACTTGTCTTGACTATTTACTATCCTTTCAAAGGCCAAGAAGCTTTTTTATCACTGACATTTTCTTTCTTTATTATTTTCGTCTACATTTTTGGAAATTGGAATATAATGGTCATATAATGAGATACAGCAACTCTACTTGACTTGATTAGGAAAAGCCAGCGTGACTATCAGTAGATAGCAGTTCCAGAAGAGAGTGTTAGGTGATTGTGGGACTGTCACTATTTTGACAGGCTAAAGTATTGGTCTGGAGTTAGATATGGTACAAAACAACAGCTGTCTGCACGTCTATGTGTGAAGAACAAACAGAGGCCTAAGTAGGGAGAAACGTAAATACAGCTAGTGTTTGAGCTGGGAAAGAGCTTAGGTAGGATGGAGAATCACATTCTTTGGATATGGCTATGGGAGAGAGAGGTAGCGAAGCATTGAGTCTGAGCTCTGTATCTGGTAAAGAATGAATTTCAGCAGCAAACGGAGTGATGAGGTCATCCAGCAAATTTCTACCCTGTGCTTGGAGGAGAATTCTAAAAAGGTAGGAGACAGAAAGAGCCCTCTGTGTAACATTTACAGATTCATTTCAGTGCTGGGGATCGTAGCATAGAAGTGCAGCAGTGCCATGATCTACATGGAAATCCAGTACAGAATTGTGTTGTCTACAAAACTCTACAAGGTACTTTTATATGATGAGGATGTAGATTTGATGTTTTAGCCCATCTCTTAAAAATATATTTTTAAGCTTGTATATATTTTTTGACTTTAGTACCAAGCAATGCTCTGTATTCTTTCTTATAGACAAGGATTACCTGTGCAAGATTTAAAAAAAATATTCATGTGTAAGGGCTAGATTGTACGTTTGCGAGTTTTCAATCTTGTGTCAGGCCTTGGAAACAAGCTCTATGTACATTTGATTTTATGCTCAAAAACAGGGCCCTCCATTCTTTACAAGGTGTTTAATTTGTTTTCTGCTATGTACTCAACCCCTGTACAGCGCTACGGAATATGTTGGCGCGATATAAATAAAGATAATAATAATAATAATAATAGATGAAAATGTATAATATTAATTGATTAAAAGGTAGTATAAGGCATAACTTTTTGCAGATAATGACTGAGCTCTCTCCAAACAATTTGAACTTTAGAAAGGTCAGGCTAGGTTGGCCCCTCCAGTGATTACTTTAACACGTGCTTGTTAAAGGGAGGCCAATACAATACAACATAGGCATGTTACTTACCTACTGATGGTACCTGTTTGTCTATGGCTATAAACAATCATTGTGTTGTTACAGAAAAACACACCTGCAAAAGTCTGGGAGCTGTTCTACTAAAATGCTACCTCTGGCTATTAACCTTTTCTTTTATTAGTAAATGTATCCCCCTCTGTAGGAAGGAATCTATTTGTTCACTCATGTATATATATATATTGTGACACTGCAGTATATAGTGATACAAACATATTACTTGAAATTTGAGAATTGTCCCTCTCTTTATCAAGTCAGAAGCAATGCTGAATAAAACAAGTAAGAGAGCATGGTTAAACAGGGCAGAGCGGAGTGTGCCATTTGTGATGGATATGGTAGTGTGCAGAAAGCTCACCTGTTCTGCAGAGTAATTTATTTTAGGTTTCATAGATGGATGAAAGGTATTGACAGAATTGTGGAAGTCTTTGAGGTTTTTTCTCCTTTTGTTTATACGATGAACAGATCAGGATATGGGTCAGGATATATTCCAATATATAGATACAGAAACTCTACTCGAGTGAGTTATTACTAGTCTTTGAAAGTACTGCTACTCAAGAAACTTGGCCTAAAACCAGTGGGCTGATACACTGGCACCATTCCTTAGTGGAGCTCCTCAGGGTGCATACTATGACCTCACAGCAGAACAGGTGTCTTATTGTACTTTCTTAAAAGTTTCAATTCTCACCAGAGCAAGGTGACCTAACAGTTCATGCCCAAAGGTTCCATCAGTGGAACTTGGACACAAGTGAAAACAGCCAGCATGGTCACAAGGATTAAGATAGAGCTGGCTGAAAGGAGCCTGAAGGAAGAAAATTGGAAGAGAAGGCTTCTTGCAGCCTACGGGTAAAGCAAAGCACCTTTGGGAACAAGATTAAATGCTTTCAGTTTGGTGAATATAGACGTATAGCTTCCCTAGTGTCCTAGCCGAGAAGAATCTATGCAGTGTGGTATTAGTATGGATGTACCTCAATATGACTCACTGGATATAGTTGGCCTGGCAGAGGTAAAACATCTGTTTACTGCTGAGATACTGTTAAATCGAAGAAAATTGCACTGGACTGATTGACTCTAGAAGCGCAGTAATACTGCTGTCAGAAAGCCAGAAAAATCGGATGGCTAAAGCTTGTATACATGATACCATTTTGAATTGGCATACTAAGACTTCCTGGATTGAGGTGGAGAGTGTGTGAGCCCAAATTACTGGCCCTGTGGTCCCTTGGCTACCATATGCAGAAGTATTGGGCAGGAATTTTTCACATTTTGAAACACTTATACAAGAAAAACAAAGCAAAAATGTTGATTTATGTAAAGGACGTAGAGTGAAAACTCAGGAATGCTAGTTCCTATGGTATCTGCTACCAAATGTCTTATTTATATATGAACATATATAAGGAAAAATATTTATGATAAAATGGGTTACTTTATTGAAACTAGGGTAACAACGGCGTAATTAAAAACACATTTAAAAAATCCAGGATTGGAAGAAAGTTAAAAATAGAGGCTAAATTGTGTGAGATAAATTAACCACTTGGGTAATGTATTGTTTTTACTCTTTAATAGAGGGGTAATTTTATCTCTTTCTGTTGCTTGTGTGTCAGGATATGGATGGTAAAACCTGGTGTGTGGTCCTCCTAATGTAGTCCTTAAAGGAATATATCACAATTCCTACTGACCTTTAAACAGTGTAAAGGGAAAAACGATCACAGAAATAAAAGCAGGGAGATTTCACTGGGTAGTACCCCCAGCACTATCTGTATAACTGTGACCTCTTTTAATGACTGAGTGGGTCAATATTGTAAAGTGCTATATCTCTGGAAGGTGTGATAGCTTTTATCTTTCTCTGAGTTTTTACCAGTATATGGTTAATAAACTCTTTCCTGATTTTAGAGTACAGATAACTCACCTGTTTGATAGGTGTTTATGCTCTAGATCTTCTCTCTTATATAGATCCCTACTGGGAAATTGCAGCCATCATATAAGCTCCCTATGGGCTCTCACAAGTCAGACTGCCTTAATATAAGCAAACTGCCTGTTAATACAGAGTCTGTGCTCTATCAGTACTTGATCCTTCCATATCAGCACTTATACGACCTTTCTCTCATTTGGATAAGGACAGGGAGGGTAACCATACACACTACACACATGCACTCAGAATAGAAAACGCCAGCGTGCCCAAAACGTAGGGACAGGCTGCGTCATCAAAAGCCGACGCGTTTCAACGTCATCAGACGTCTTCTTCAAGGGTAAGCCTGCTGGGGCCGTTGGAGCCCTTTTTAAAGTGTTGCCATCTCCATGGCAACTGATTAGGAACTGTGGGACATGCTCAGCAACGTCAAAGACGCCCTCTCTGGTTGTGGGCGGAATAGCATGGTGCTTGCTGCCTGCTGAAAATATGCTGGGAATATTGAAGAGGGAGACAGGGCAAATTAAATGTTATTCTTGTTATATGAGATCCTTAGCATAAAATCATGAAGGGAGAATAGTTGGTATTATTATAACCCCAAAGGGGCTATATGTGAAGTGCTAAAATTATTTTATATCTTTATAGTAATAGTACTTCACAGAATTATAACACATAAGCATGCTTATGTACAAATATTTAAAGTCGAAGAAATGTCCAGTGTGTATGGGGGTCTTGTGTGAGATGTCAAGACTTTTGTCATAGTTTACCAGGGAGAAAAAACAGCTCCCATATTTATGGTACTGAGACTTTACTTTGATTAAAGCGCTATATAACACTTTAAACTCCCCTAGTTATGATATGTACCCAAGCTTGTATCTGTATGTTAAAAAGACATTGGTAATATCTACTATAAGTAGAAAGTGGTAAGTCTTGTCATTATTTGGCAGGGAGATCAAATGAGCTCCTATGATCCATATTAGGATTGTTTGAATTATGTTGATTTAAATTGTGATGTAATATGTACTCCAATTGTTGTTAGAAAAAAGGTGCTATTATTTGCCACATCCTTTCAATAAATAAGTAGAAAGGAAAAAGAGGGAAGAAAAACTTCTATATTTGGGCTTATTAAAGGCCAAAAAGGAGTGTTAGTGAATATAGATGGTGCATAATAAATATATATATAATAAATATCAGTCCAAGATTTGGCTTTGTTGCAGAAGGTGACTGTTTATGCATGAATGTAAACTGTGATGATAATGCTAGAAGGGAGAAAAAATCCTAAAATAAAAGGAAAGTTTTCCCAATAATACCAAATTGTTCAAAAGTGCTGAGAAATGGACATAAAGTCCTGTCAAAATAAATAATGTAATAGGGAAGATGGGAGGTAATAGCTTGTATATTCCTCTTGTGTAGGATAACAAAAGGTTATAAAGTGATTGTGTGATAGGAAAAATTAAAAGTAATTGTGAATGGGTAGACCCCATTTAATAATAAAAATGTGTGATGTGTGTATGATCACATAAAATAAAAATTTGCCCAAATCAAATAAAAGAAGTGAAAGTGAAACCCTCATTAAGACCTTTGGGAGTCAATGCTTTTAATTTATAAATCCACCGAGCTTCATGCTGTAATAGTTTTTTATCCAAGTCACCCTGTCTAGGGCCCAGATGTACCTTTTCCAGTACCGTGAAGGTCAAGACTTCACTTTTTCCTTTATGATAATATTTAACATGGCGTGCTATGGGTGTGTCCAGATCTTTTTGGATAGAATATACATGTTCCCCTATGCGTCTCCGTAGCTGACGCCGCGTTTTTCCTACGTAGATTTTACTACATACGCATGAGGCTACATATATCACACTTGTGGAGCAGCAATTTGAGAAATCCTTTAAAATAAAGGTTTCACCACTCTGTGGATGTTCATAAACTTTGGTCGGTTTTATATATTTACAAAATTTACACTTTCCACATTTGAAACACCCAATTGGTGGATTCAGCCATGTATTTGTAGGTCTATTTTCCTTAAAAAAACTGTGTACCAGCATATCCTTTAAATTCTTCCCTCTGCGATATGTTATTAATACATGAGATGTGAGATCCTTTTCTAGGTCTTCATCACCTTTTAGAATATGCCAATGTTTTGATAAAATCTCTTTTATTGCCGGTGAGTCATACCCAAACGTCATTATACATCTAGGTTGTGTTTTTGTTGACTCTGAGTTTTTTGTAGATTGCCTATTCAGCATTTCTGTTCTGTCACAGCTAAGAGCATATTGGAATGCTTTTTTAAGGCACTTATTTGGGTATCCCCTCTCGCGAAATCTCTGTCTGAGTTTATCTGCTTCTATCTTGAATTCAATATCTGAGCTGCAATTTCTTCTTATCCTTAAATATTGTCCTTTGGGAATGCCTCTTTTTAATGGTTCAAAATGTTAGCTATCCCATAAGAGCAGAGTATTGGTGGCTGTGTCCTTTCTATAGGTGGTGGTAGTGATTTCCCCCTGATTGCCTTTACGAATATATAGGTCTAAGAAGGTAATTTGGGAAAGGTGTATTTCATATGTAAATTTGAAACCTATCTCATTGTTGTTCAATAGGTTCATAAAAGTCTCAAATTCTACTTTTGAGCCAGTCCAAATTAACAAAATATCATCTATATATCTACGCCAAATTAAGGCGTGACCAATAAGATGTTCATAAATTTGGTCGGAAAAAAGTTTTTCCTCCCACCATCCTAATAAAAGATTGGCATAACTGGGTGCACAGGAGGTTCCCATAGCCGTCCCTTTCTTTTGATGGAACCATTTTCCATTGAACAAGAAGAAATTGTGTTTCAGTATGTATTCAAGTAGTTGAACAACAAAATTGTTGAATTTTTTGAGGTTGTTACTTTTTGCACTCAAAAAATGTTGTACTGCCTCTATACCAAAGGTATGTGGTATACTGCTGTATAAGGCTTCCACATCTATGGATGCAAGCCATGAATTATTTGGTACTGATAGATTCTCAAGTTGTCTTAATATGTCATTGGTGTCCTTAACATAAGAAGGTAGATTTTGAACTATGTCCCGAAGGTAAAAGTCAACAAAAATGCTGGCATTAGATGACAAATTGCCTGTTCCTGATATTATAGGTCTTCCTGGAATAGGAACCATTTTTTTGTGCACTTTTGGCAAGGCATAAAAGGTGGAAATGCAAGAGTATTTTGGCAGAAGAAAGTCATATGTTTGCTCATCTATAATATTTTCTATTTTTCCTTTCTCTAATATAGATTTAAGTATTAATCTATATTCTGTGGTAGGATTTTTTGTTATTATTTCATAGGTTGAATTATCCTCCAGGATCTTATAACACATTTTTTTATAATTCCCATTGCTCAATATAACCAAGTTGCCACCCTTGTCTGCAGGCTTGATTTGTATGTCTTTAAGGGATTTAAGTTCATTTAGTGCTTGATATTCCTTTCTTGTTAAATTAAAACATCTTTTGAGTCTCATATAGTCAAGATTTTCTATTTCCATTGTGTCTTGTTGAAGGAACACCCAGATGTTTGAAAACTCCTTAAAAACTGGTGTAAACTGACTTTTATTTTTCCAGATCTTTTTTGGTTCCTCCCTATTTTCAGAGCTGGAGATGTTATCTTCTAAGAGGGACATAAGGAGTTCAAAGGTTTCAATATCCTCTTTGCTTATCCCCAATCTCATATGTTCTCTTTCTTGTCTGATTTTATAACATTTTTGTAAAGCTAGTTTACGAGCAAACTGATTAATATCCTTAATATGTGAGAATTTATCAGTTCTTGATGTGGGGACAAACATAAGGCCTTTTTGTAATACCGATTTGTGATCTTCATTCATAACAAATTCTGAGAGATTCACTATTTTGAAATTATCATCTGCATCTAGTTCTTTTATTTGACTATTGTTGTGTGTATTTATATCTTTTTCCTTTTGTCCCGCCTCTCTGGGCCTTTGTCTGGAAGCTGGCCCTCTTCTAAAAAACCAGTAGTATTGTGTTGATTTGGTATTCTTGTCTGAGAGAAATTTCTTGTATTATATGCTTCTCCCCTAAAGGGCATAACGGGTCGTCTACCTCTATTATGCCGAGTAGGGAGTTCATCTATATCTGAGTTTTCATATTCCGAGGAGCTTATGTCTGAATTCCTTTGTAAGGAAGCTCCTGTAGGGAATCTCTTAAAAATTCTATTTGTTTGAAAATCGGTTTTATCTCTCCAGAATTTCTTCTGTTTACGGTCTTTTATCTCTCTTTTAAATCTATCTATGTTATCATTCAACTTTTTACAGAATACCTGATATTCAGTGGATTCATTAAATTTATTAAATTCTTGTTGGCACAATACAATCTTTGGTTTCAATAACTCTAAATTTTGTTTTTCAGTTTCAACAATCAGGGTCATCAGCTCAGATGAGCATTTCAAAAGGATCTCTTTCCATTTATGAATAAATGTCTCATCACCTACTATGTCTATCCCCCGCATGTTAAATATGGACTTAGACTCCCTTCTAAAAGAAGCAGAAGAGAGCTTCCGTACGGATACACAACCCTTAGCTGAAGGGAATAAAGACATTAAAAACATATATGGTGAACTATTAAAAATATTGAGGAAACAAGTACGCTCAGTATGGGAAATAAGCAGTTTACAGAACTACTTGAAAAATCACTTTGTACCTAGAGGCTTAAGAGTCCACATTAATCCTGCTGTGAATTTAGGTTATGAGACATTTATTCATAAATGGAAAGAGATCCTTTTGAAATGCTCATCTGAGCTGATGACCCTGATTTTATCAAAACACTGATTTTATCAAAACATTGGCATATTCTAAAAGGTGATGAAGACCTAGAAAAGGATCTCACATCTCATGTATCAACAACATATCGCAGAGGGAAGAATTTAAAGGATATGCTGGTACACAGTTTTTTTAAGGAAAATAGACCTACAAATACATGGCTGAATCCACCAATTGGGTGTTTCAAATGTGGAAAGTGTAAATTTTGTAAATATATAAAACCGACCAAAGTTTATGAACATCCACAGAGTGGTGAAACCTTTATTTTAAAGGATTTCTCAAATTGCTGCTCCACAAGTGTGATATATGTAGCCTCATGCGTATGTAGTAAAATCTACGTAGGAAAAACGCGGCGTCAGCTACGGAGACGCATAGGGGAACATGTATATTCTATCCAAAAAGATCTGGACACACCCATAGCACGCCATGTTAAATATTATCATAAAGGAAAAAGTGAAGTCTTGACCTTCACGGTACTGGAAAAGGTACATCTGGGCCCTAGACAGGGTGACTTGGATAAAAAACTATTACAGCATGAAGCTCGGTGGATTTATAAATTAAAAGCATTGACTCCCAAAGGTCTTAATGAGGGTTTCACTTTCACTTCTTTTATTTGATTTGGGCAAATTTTTATTTTATGTGATCATACACACATCACACATTTTTATTATTAAATGGGGTCTACCCATTCACAATTACTTTTAATTTTTCCTCTCACACAATCACTTTATAACCTTTTGTTATCCTACACAAGAGGAATATACAAGCTATTACCTCCCATCTTCCCTATTACATTATTTATTTTGACAGAACTTTATGTCCATTTCTCAGCACTTTTGAACAATTTGGTATTATTGGGAAAAGTCTCCTCTTATTTTAGGATTTTTTCTCCCTTCTAGCATTATCATCACAGTTTACATTCATGCATAAACAGTCACCTTCTGCAACAAAGCCAAATCTTGGACTGATATTTATTATATATATATTTATTATGCACCATCTATATTCACTAACACTCCTTTTTGGCCTTTAATAAGCCCAAATATAGAAGTTTTTCTTCCCTCTTTTTCCTTTCTACTTATTTATTGAAAGGATGTGGCAAATAATAGCACCTTTTTTCTAACAACAATTGGAGTACATATTACATCACAATTTAAATCAACATAATTCAAACAATCCTAATATGGATCATAGGAGCTCATTTGATCTCCCTGCCAAATAATGACAAGACTTACCACTTTCTACTTATAGTAGATATTACCAGTGTCTTTTTAACATACAGATACAAGCTTGGGTACATATCATAACTAGGGGAGTTTAAAGTGTTATATAGCGCTTTAATCAAAGTAAAGTCTCAGTACCATAAATATGGGAACTGTTTCTTCCCCTTTAAATATTTGTACATAAGCATGCTTATGTGTTATAATTCTGTGAAGTACTATTACTATAAAGATATAAAATAATTTTAGCACTTCACATATAGCCCCTTTGGGGTTATAATAATACCAACTATTCTCCCTTCATGATTTTATGCTAAGGATCTCATATAACAAGAATAACATTTAATTTGCCCTGTCTCCCTCTTCAATATTCCCAGCATACTTTCAGGAGGCAGCAAGCACCATGCTATTCCGCCCACAACCAGAGAGGGCGTCTTTGACGTTGCTGAGCATGTCCCACAGTTCCTAATCAGTTGCCATGGAGATGGCAACACTTTAAAAAGGGCTCCAACGGCCCCAGCAGGCTTACCCTTGAAGAAGAGGTCTGATGACGTTGAAACGCGTCGGCTTTTGATGACGCAGCCTGTCCCTACGTTTTGGGCACGCTGGCGTTTTCTATTCTGAGTGCATGTGTGTAGTGTGTATGGTTACCCTCCCTGTCCTTATCCAAATGAGAGAAAGGTCGTATAAGTGCTGATATGGAAGGATCAAGTACTGATAGAGCACAGACTCTGTATTAACAGGCAGTTTGCTTATATTAAGGCAGTCTGACTTGTGAGAGCCCATAGGGAGCTTATATGATGGCTGCAATTTCCCAGTAGGGATCTATATAAGAGAGAAGATCTAGAGCATAAACACCTATCAAACAGGTGAGCTATCTGTACTCTAAAATCAGGTAAGAGTTTATTAACCATATACTGGTAAAAACTCAGAGAAAGATAAAAGCTATCACACCTTCCAGAGATATAGCACTTTACAATATTGACCCACTCAGTCATTAAAAGAGGTCACAGTTATACAGATAGTGCTGGGGGTACTACCCAGTGAAATCTCCCTGCTTTTATTTCTGTGATCGTTTTTCCCTTTACACTGTTTAAAGGTCAGTAGGAATTGTGATATATTCCTTTAAGGACTACATTAGGAGGACCACACACCAGGTTTTACCATCCATATCCTGACACACAAGCAACAGAAAGAGATAAAATTACCCCTCTATTAAAGAGTAAAAACAATACATTACCCAAGTGGTTAATTTATCTCACACAATTTAGCCTCTATTTTTAACTTTCTTCCAATCCTGGATTTTTTATATGTGTTTTTAATTACGCCGTTGTTACCCTAGTTTCAATAAAGTAACCCATTTTATCATAAATATTTTTCCTTATATATGTTCATATATAAATTTATGTAAAGGACAGCAAATTTAACCCTCTTGTGGCATTAATGGAAGTTATTTATTATTATTATCTGTTATTTGAAACAGGCCAACATATTACATAGCGCTATTCAGGGCTTAGTTACAAAGAAATATAAAAACACAAGGCAAAAAAAATTAAGGGCCCTATCTTTAATCTTAAGTATGTTTTGCTTTTTTCCAAAGCACATTACAAGATTGAGAACTTGCAAACTTACAATCTGTAGGGCCCGAGAGAGGCAGACACATCTGCAAGAAACACATAAGAAAATGGAAGGATCAGGAAGAGAGATAAAATAGAGAGTGCTGTTGCTGTAAGACAGGCATTGAGTTTACCTGGTAGAGGATGTAAGCAGTTGGGAAGATGTTTCAGTTTAGTAGAAGACAGTAGAAAACTGATAGGGAGGGATTGTGAAACAGTGGTGCTTGTATACAGTTTAGTATCTTTACCTAGTAAATGTTTTGTATCAAAGCAAAGGAGAGAATGCGGATAGCTAATCAGGGTGGGTATGGTGGGTGAAGTGGTGACATATTTGGATAATATGTGCTTCTGATTGATCAGGTACAAGTCTCAACAGGGGCGGGTG